>CM064573.1:60233970-60326470 GCA_032716605.1 Paralithodes platypus
TCTCTCTCTCTCTCTCTCTCTCTCGTAGTGCAACCTTGCAACTTGCAAAATCTTTATTACACCACATTCTCTCTTATTCTTTATTATTATTTGTATCATTACTCACCGTATCCTCTCTCTCTGCTCATCTCTATTTTCTCTAATCGCTCTTATCTCTATCGCTCTCTCTTCTCGTAGTGCAACCCCTCTTTATTTACACAACAGCTCTCTTATCTTTATTATTAGTTTTATTCTATTGTCTTCACCATCTCTCTCTCTCTACTCTCTCTCTCTCTCTCTATCTATCTCTCTCTCTCTCATGCTCTCTCTCTCTCTTTCTCTCTCTCTCTCTCTCTCTCTCTCTCTCTCTCTCTCTCTCTCTCTCTCTCTCTCTCTCTCGTAGTGCAACCTCTTTATTTACACCACATTCTCTCTTATTCTTTATTATTATTTTTATCTGTCTCACCTCTCTCTATCTATCTATCTATCTATCTATCTATCTATCTATCTATCTATATATCTATCTATCTATCTATCTATCTATCTATCTATCTATCTCTCTCTCTCTCTCTCTCTCTCTCTCTCTCTCTCTCTCTCTCTCTCTCTCTCTCTCTCTCTCTCTCTCTCTCTCTCGTCGTGCAACCTCTTTATTTACACCACACTCTCTCTTATTCTTTATTATTATTTTTATGTCTCACCTCTCTCTCTCTCTCTCTCTTTGTCTCTCTCTCTCTCTCTCTCTCTCTCTCTCTCTCTCTCTCTCTCTCTCTCTCGTAGTGCAACGTCTTTATTTGCACCACATTCTCTCTTATTCTTTATTATTATTTGTATCTATCTCACCTCTCTCTCTATCTATCTATCTATCTATCTATCTATCTATCTATCTATCTATATATCTATCTATCTATATATCTATCTATCTATCTATCTATCTCTCTCTCTCTCTCTCTCTCTCTCTCTCTCTCTCTCTCTCTCTCTCTCTCTCTCGTAGTGCAACGTCTTTATTTACACCACACTCTCTCTTATTCTTGTATTATTTGTATCTGTCTCACCTCTCTCTCTCTCTCTCTCTCTCTCTCTCTCTCTCTCTCTCTCTCTCGCTGATTTGATTATCACTTCCCCTTATTTTGTTTGTTTTAATTCCTTAAACCTTTTCACTTACACGGCGTCTTCCTACATTTTAGTTAACGGAGGACGATTTTACTGAGATTAGGAAGGGTCGATAGTAAATGAGTGATAATTATGAGATCCTTCTTAGCTGAACAAAATTATCTCATATAATCAGAATTAAGGGAACCCACCTCTCTTACTCTCCCTCTCTCTCTTTGGCTTGTATCCATTCGACCCCATTCAGCCTACTGTTTTAAGACGTTTACCCCCATCCAGGTGTCAATATTTCCTGGCGAGCGGTAGCGAGCCAGTATATATATATTTTTGTTTTGACAGCAAGCTAAATTTGTAAATTTTTCGATAGAAAAATGTCTCCGGCGAAGCCGGATTTCTCCATACAATGCTGGCTTGCTATCGCTCGCCAGGAAGAAATCGACACCTGGATGGGGATAAACGTCTTAAAACAGTTGGCTGAATGGATACAAGTCAGGGAAAGAGAGAAAAGGAGAGAGATAAAAAAAAAAAACAGTGACCCCCCCTTAAATGAGCATGACACTTATACATTCTAGTTTTCTAATACTATTCCGTTTTCTTTCACGCTGTTTCATGTTTTCTAATTTTCTGTTATCGTTCCCAATCACATTTCAATTATTTCCGTCCCATTTCCTCTTCTCATTACCTTATTCTTAGAACCAGTTTAACGTTCATTGTTTTTGTTTTTTTCACCTTTATTATATAATTATTACAGTTTCGTTTTCTCATTTACAATGTTATATATAGCGTGTTTTTCACAGTTTTGGATTTCATTGTTATTAGCCCACTGAATCGTATTATGTATTACAAAGTTATTCCTGTGTGCCTATGTGTGTGTGTGTGTGTGTTTTTTGTATATACTGAGTGTGTGTGTGTGTGTGTGTGTATATATACTGTATGTGTGTGTGTTTGTTTGTGTGTGTGTATGTGTGTGTATATACTGTGTGTGTGTGTGTGTGTGTGTGTATATACTGTATGTGTGTGTGTTTGTTTGTGTGTTAGGGTGTGTGTGTGTGTATATACTGTGTGTGTGTGTGTGTGTGTGTATATATATATATATACTGTATGTGTGTGTGTTTGTTTGTGTGTGTGTATGTGTGTGTATATACTGTGTGTGTGTGTGTGTGTGTATATATACTGTGTGTGTATGTGTGTGTATACTGTGTGTGTGTGTGTATGTGTGTGTATATACTATGTGTGTGTGTGTGTGTGTGTGTACTGTGCGTATGTGTGTGTATATACTATGTGTGTGTGTGTGTGTGTGTATACTGTGTGTGTGTGTGTATGTGTGTGTATATACTATGTGTGTGTGTGTGTGTGTGTGTGTATGTATACTGTGTGTGTGTGTGTGTATGTGTGTGTATATACTATGTGTGTGTATACTGTGCGTGTGTGTGTGTATACTGTGCGTGTGTGTGTGTATGTGTGTGTATATACTATGTGTGTGTGTGTGTGTGTGTGTATACTGTGCGTGTGTGTGTATGTGTGTGTATATACTATGTGTGTGTGTGTGTGTGTGTGTATACTGTGTGTGTGTGTATATACTATGTGTGTGTGTGTGTGTGTGTGTGTGTGTGTGTGTGTGTGTGTGTGAGATGCCGGTTTATCCGTAATGTTTTAGTCCTCAGATGGTACGGTATAATCAGTGGTCATTTCGGTACATGATCATTTTTTATCCACATTCTTACGGTCCACACATACTGTTGTTGTTGTTGTTGGTTCACGGTCGTTAAGGGGAGGTTTGTATTTGTTTATTATATTACTTATTTGTTTTATTATTGTCTTTACTTTTATCTCAAGACCTCCATCAAGCTTAACAAATGCCCCCCAGACCCCCCCCCCCCCCGTCGAGATACATTTGCACATTTTCGGTAGAGAAATGTGCCGGCCGAAGGTTTGTTCCTCCTACAGTACATTACAGGGTCGCTAGGGAAATATTAACGACACCAAAATGGCCCAAAAGGTCTTAAAATCACTAAACTAATTGGAGCAATCTCCTTAAAACCAGCTTTTGGCCGTGAAATTGTTCTAA
This sequence comes from Paralithodes platypus, assembly GCA_032716605.1. Lineage (NCBI taxonomy): Eukaryota > Metazoa > Arthropoda > Malacostraca > Decapoda > Lithodidae > Paralithodes > Paralithodes platypus. Next base: position 60,237,125 of record CM064573.1, read on the forward strand.
CGAAAAATGTACAAATTTATCTTGGAGGTCGCGGTGGGAAAATATTAAAGTAAAATAAATATTTATAAAATATGATAAAGAATAACTAATAATAATAATTATTATTAATATTATAATAATAATAATTAAAATAATAATAATAATAATAATACTTATAATAGTAATAATAAAATAATTATAATAATAGTAATTATAATAACAAATCAGTAAATAAATAAATACAAATCTCCCCATAAGCCTTCTCAGTCCACACCGGTTTTTTTTTTTTTTTCCCCATTACACGGCATTCCACTTTCCCACGTACCTTAACCCGTTCGGTACCGGTGACGCCCTGTTCATTATATTCTGTCAACTATTGGATGATTTTATGCAGCGTAGGAAGGACCTTTATCAATTACAAGGCTATACACACTATCTCAATTAATCATTTTAGCTACTACAGATCCTTCCGAAGCTGAATTAAATTGTATAATGGTTGCCAAAATATAATGAAAAGAACGTCGCCGGTACTGAAGGTGTTAAGGGGAGGTTTATAGTTTCCTCCCTAGACCTCCATTGATCTTTAAAACATAATTTTGTACATTTTTCGGTAGAAAAATGTCCTGGCCGAAGGCCGATTCCTCCTAAACTGTAGGCTCGCTATCGCTCACCAGGAAAAAATCGACACCTACATGGCACGAAAGGTCTTAATATTGACATACAAATGGACCAAAGGTTTAACAATCGTCAAACTAATGATGTGAATGTCTTAAACTTTAAAAAAATATAATAATAACAATAATAAAATAGAAATAAAAATAGAAAATAAATATGATAATGATAATAAATGAGTAAATATGTAACTAAAATTCCACACCGTTTCGTTTTTTTTTTGTTTTTTTTTCTCAGTTACTTCCTACCATCATTGTCCATTACCCAGCATTCCACTCTACCGCGTACCATACAGTATTATACCCCAAGCCTCTTCCTATTGTATTGTGCAGCGGGGTTTATTGTCATCGTGAGCTACCTTCGTTATTTCAGCTTCCATTGTCTCTCTCTAGTCTAGTAAGAGGAACATTAATTATATACCTTACACAAAGCTGTTAATAGATTGGCTTACTTTGTTAAGGGGAGGTTTTTAGTTTGGTCCGTAGATATCCTTCAAGCTTATGATTACACCCCCTTGAGCCCCTTTCAAGATAAATTTGTACATTTTTCGGTAGAAAAATGTCCCGGCTGAAAGCCGGTTCCTCTTAAATTACAGGCTCGCTATCGCTCGCCAGGATAAAATCGACATCTAAATGGCACGAAAGGTCTTAAAATTGACAGAAATGGGTTGAAAGTTCTTAAAATCGTCAAAATAATTGGGCGAACGTCTTAACATTAGGAAAACAATGGGGCTTAACATGAGGGAGAAAGGAGTCAAGAAAATAAATCCCTCAAGTGGATATCTCCCCTTAACCCTTTGAGTACCAGCGACGTGTTTTTATCATTCATTCTAGCTATATTTAGACGATATTATGCAGCTAAAAAAAGGATCTGTGCTAGTTAAGGGGAGATTTCCACTTGAGGGACTTTTTTCTTGACCCCTTTCTCCCTCATGTCTAGCCCCATTGATTTTGAGATTTTAATGCGCTTGACCCATTAGTTTGGTGATTTTAAGAATTTCCGCCCCATTCTGTAAATTTTAAGACTTTTCGTGCCCTTTAGGTGTCGATTTTATCCTGGCGAGCGATAGCGAGCCTGTAATTTAAGAGAAATCGGCCTTCGGCCGGGACATTTTTCTACCGAAAAATGTACAAATTTATCTTGAAAGGGGGTCAAGGGGGTGAAATGTTAAGATTGCTGGAGGAGTAGGAAACAAACTAAAAACCTCCCCTTAAAAAGGTTGGTTAAGATAGTTTGAAGCCTTATTATTGCTAGAGGTCCTTCCTAAGCTGAATAAAATTTGCTAGCCACTGCCAGATTATGATACAAGGGACGTCCCTGGTACTGTAGTATGGGTTAGTGAGTATGATGGTAGTCTAGTAAGTAGATAACATATCATTGAATATACACACCGTAGGAGGAGGAACACTTTATTGACAACGTTCGCAGATAGCTTTCACAGATAGCTTTCACAGATAACGTTGCCACTAAAGTGCTCCTCCTCCTCCTTTATATTCATTCGGTCAACTTTTCAACATCATATACCTTAGGCAAACCTGCATACTATTATTCATTAGTTTACTTTGATAACGAGTGTGATTTATTTTTTTAATTATTTCTTTATTCTAGCAAGAAGGAAATGATCTTACGTAAATAGGTGTACTTATAATTATAATCGCTTCATTTACTTTGTTTAATGAGTGAAGTTTATCTTGTTAATTAGCTGTTTACTTTAGCAAGAAGAAAATATAACTTGTATGCAAACCTTACTTAAGGGGAGATTTCCACTTGAGGGATTTTTTTCTTGACGCCTTTCTCCCTCATGTTTAGCCCCATTGTTTTTCTCATTTTAAGACGTTTGCCCCATTATTTTGACGATTTTAAGAACTTTCAACCCATTTCTGTCCATTTTAAGACCTTTCGTGCCATTTAGGTGTCGATTTTATCCTGGCGAGCGATAGCGAGCCTGTGTTTTAAGAGGAACCGGCTCTCAGCCGGGACATTTTTCTACCGAAAAATGTACAAATTTACCTTGAAAGGGGCTCAAGGGGGTGTAATCTTAAGCTTGAAGGATATCTAGGGACCAAACTAAAAACCTCCCCTTAATTGATGAATATGATTTATGTTACTGTATATTAAAAGAGACATACAATAAGCGTTTAAAGAATTACATTTGAAAACAAGCAACAACAGAATTAGTGATCCATACGAGACGTCTTGGAACAGGTAATCAACGTAGCCTAAAGCCAGTGTCACACGAGCGATTTTTCCGGCAATTTTCGAGGAGCAAGTGTTGTCTCGTAATATCAGGAGGCTCTTTCACATTCTAATCGAGAACTAGACTGAAGGTAGATAATGTTATACAGTGGTGTATTTCTTAGGTTACTTAAGGGGAGATATCCACTTGAGGGAGTTTTTTCTTGACCCCTTTCTTCCTCATGTTTAGCCCCATTGCTTTTGAGATTTGAACCACGTTCGCCCCTTTATTTTGACGATTTTAAGAACTTTCGACCCCTTTCTGTCAATTTTAAGACTTTTCGAGCCATTTAGGTGTCGATTTTATCCTGGCGAGCGATAGCGAGCCTGTAATATAAGAGGCACCGGCTTTCAGCCGGGACATTTTTCTACCGAAAAATGTACAAATTTATCTTGAAAGAGGGTCAAGGGGGTGAAATTTTAAGATTGCTGGAGGAGTAGAAAACAAACTAAAAACCTCCCCTTAAATGGTAAAAAATGCCACACAAGAATTGCCCATAAATATTGACGGAAAAAGAGGACATTATTAGCACAGTATGAAGTGAGGCACTTCATTTGTCAACGAAAGTAAGCGGCGTGGGGGGGGGGGGTTAAGGGGTATAGTAGTTGTTGTTTTTGTTTGGTCTATTTTCATATTTATTCATTCATTTTATATTTTCCTCGCTAGACCTCCATCAAGCTTATACAAATACCCCCTAGACCCCCCTTCAAGATCAAATACCCCTAGACCCCCCTTCAAGATCAAATACCCCCAGACCCCCCTTCAAGATCAAACACCCCCTAGACCCCCTTCAAGATCAAACACCCCCTAGACCCCCCTTCAAGATCACCCCCTAGACCCCCCTTCAAGATCACCCCCTCGACCCCCTTTCAAGATCACCCCCTAGACCCCCCTTCAAGATCACCCCCTCGACACCCTTTCAAGATCAAATACCCCCTAGACCCCCCTTCAAGATCAAATACCCCCTAGACCCCCCTTCAAGATCAAATACCCCCCAGACCCCCCTTCAAGATCAAAAACCCCCTAGACCCCCTCTTCAAGATCAAATACCCCCTAGACCCCCCTTCAAGATCAAATACCCCCTAGACCCCCCTTCAAGATCAAATACCCCCTAGACCCCCCTTCAAGATCAAATACCCCCTAGATCCCCCTTCAAGATCAAATACCCCTTCAAGATCAAATACCCCCTAGACCCCCTCTTCAAGATCAAATACCCCCTAGACCCCCCTTCAAGATCAAATACCCCCTAGACCCCCCTTCAAGATCAAATACCCCCTAGACCCCCCTTCAAGATCAAATACCCCTAGACCCCCTCTTCAAGATCAAATACCCCCTAGACCCCCCTTCAAGATCAAATACCCCCTAGACCCCCCTTCAAGATCAAATACCCCCTAGACCCCCCTTCAAGATCAAATACCCCCCTAGACCCCCCTTCAAGATCAAATACCCCCTAGACCCCCCTTCAAGATCAAATACCCCCTAGACCCCCCTTCAAGATCAATTTGTACCTTTTGTGTTAGAAAAATGCTGCTTCCTCTTAAAATTACAGCCTCGCTATCGTTCGCCAGGACAAAAATCGACACCTAAATGACACGAAGAGTCTTAATATTGCCAAATAAATGAGGCAAAAGGTCTTAAAATCGCCAAACTAATGGGTCATACGTCTTAAAATCAGAAAACTAATGGGGCTAAACATGAGGAAGAAGGTGACCAGATAAACGCCCATGTGGGAGGCCCTTTTGAAGCTGAGGAAAATTGTCTAACAGCGGCCAGAATAAAGTTTAAAAAGGACGTCAACGGTACAGGAGGGGTTAACCCCTACAGTACCGGCGACGTCCTTTTCATAATATTCTGGCAACTATTAGAAGATGTTATTCAGCTTAGGAAGGACGTCTGCACATTAAAAGGCTGCAGACTATCACAATTAAATCCTCTTAACTACCACAGATTCTTCCTAAGCTGAATAAAATCTTCTAATGGTGTCCAGAATACGATGAAAAAGACATCAACGGTACTGAATGGGTTAAGGGGAGGTCTTATGTTCTTATGTTTAACTTTGTTCGCTAGACCTCCATCAAACCTATAATTACACCCCCTAGACCCCCTTCCAAGAAAAATGTGTACATTTTTCGGTAGGAAAATGTTCCAGCCGAAGGCCGGTTCCTCTTAAATTACAGGCTCGCTATCGCTCGCCAGGAAAATAATAATTACACCTAAATGGCACGAAAGTTCTTAAAATTGACAGAAATGGGGCAAAAGTTATTAAAACGCCAAACTAAGGGGGTGAACGTCTTAAAATCTCAAAAGCAATGGAGCTAAACATGAGGGAGAAAGGGATCCAGAAAAAAAATCCTAAAGTGGAAATCTCCCCTTAACGTCCCATACTCTAGGTTTTACACACACACACACACACACACACACACACACACACACACACACACACACAGTTATCATCAATGTTTTTTTTTAAGAGACAATGAACGGAGGAAGGAAAAACACAGATAAAACAAAAAGGTTCATGTGCCTAAAGGCATCCTCCATTCATAAAATGTTTGTAACAACTGGATTTAAACTTTTGTAGATTGTAAGTGTGTGGAAAGCAACTCGAGGGAAGTGAATTCCAAAGAGTATTAGTTCTAGGGATAACTTAATTTTGATAAGCAGAAGTTCTGCATTGTGGAGGAGAAAGTGTAAATTCATGGGCGCTCTCAGCTGCCCTAGTTCTACGGGGAAAGATGTGGATTGGCGGCACAATTAAAGCAAGTTCCTCGGAACAATTGCTGTGAAAATATCTGTAGAATAATGCAAGGGATGCAACGTTTCTTCGTATGGATAATGTAGGAAGGTCCTGTGTGATTGCAGGGTTATTGATTAATCTAATGGCTTTATTTTGAATTTTGTCCAACTGCCTCAATGCAACCACTCCACTTCCACTCCACAGAGGTGAACAGTAATCCATCTGAGAACGCACATGACTTTTATATATTACGGCCAACTGCTCGTCAGTGAAGAATTCTCGAACTCTGTAAAGGAGTCCCAGCTTTTTTAGAGGCATTCTTAGCAATGCTTCTAACATAATGTGTCCAGCTCAAGTTAGTAGTTAATGTTACACCGAGAATGTCAATACTAGGGGAAGTGGGAATATTTACATCATTACAAAATATATGGGAGTCAGTGAGATTCTGTCGGTTTCCAGCCCACTATGAATTTTGGCTGTACCGTCGGCCAAATAAGTGATGTCGCGGCACCAAGTATATTTTCATCGATAATAGGTATCAGCAATGTCTAAAACTCGACGTATTCGTTTTGTGTGAGATATACCTACACGTTCCTATGCTTTCCCGCCCTAACCAACATCTGACAGACATTAATACAGCACAGAGCGAACCAAACGTAATGACAGGTGAGACATATGACTTATTAGCGCCACTGTACTTGCCATTCACTCGTCGTTTCCATTCCACACCGTTGTACTTTAGGAGCATTCCATTATAGTGAAAGTTTAACAGAGTGGCATTGTGTGTGCGAGTCACTTCTTCCTCTCTCTCTCTCTCTCTCTCTCTCTCTCTCTCTCTCTCTCTCTCTCTCTCTCTCTCTCTCTCTCTCTCTCTCTCTCTCTCTCTCTCTCTCTCTCTCTCTCTCTCTCTCTTTCTCTCTCTCTCTGCGTGTGTGTGTGTGTGTGTGGTCTTCTCAAGGGGTTGGATCAATATTAAATCCTGATAGATATCCAGGCGATAAAGTCTACAGTATTTACTTCGATACTTTCAACTCACTAAATGCGAGACCGGCTATACTGTATAATTCTTCGGGCGAAAATGGACTAGGTGAGTTTTTTTTTTTTTCCACCTATTTTTCCTTTTTTAACCAACATGATAAATCTGGCCAATAAAATGATGGTAAATCGGCTGGCACTAGGGGTGACACAAGGTCGATGATTCTCTGGCACTTGAGGGGTTCAGGGGGTACAAGTCGCTTTTCCTGGACGCCCTTCTCTCTCATGTTTGGCATGTTAGTTTTGAGATTTTAAAGACGTTCGCTCCGTTAGTTTGGTGATTTTGAGACCTTTCGCCTCATTTTGTTGTCAATATTTAAACCTTTCGTGCCTTTTGGGTGTCGATTTTTTCTTGGTGAGCGATTGCGAGCGTCTAATTTTAGAAGGAACCGGCCTTTGGCCGGGAAAAATTTCTACCGAAAAATGTACAAATTTATCTTGAAAGGGGGTCTAGGGGGTGTTTTTCTAAGCTTGATGGAGCTCTAGCGAGGAAACTCATAAATACATTAATACATACAGTAAATACATTAATACAGTAAATACATTAATACAGTAAATATATTAATACAGTAAATACATTAATACAGTAAATACAATAATACAGTAAATACAATAATACAGTAAATACAATAATACAGTAATACAATAATACAGTAATACAGTAAATACAATAATACAGTAAATACAGTAATACAGTAAATACAATAATACAGTAATACAGTAAATACAATAATACAGTAATACAGTAAATACAGTAATACAGTAAATACAATAATACAGTAAATACAGTAATACAGTAAATACAGTAATACAGTAAATACAGTAATACAGTAAATACATTAATACAGTAAATACATTAATACAGTAAATATATTAATACAGTAAATACATTAATACAGTAAATATATTAATACAGTAAATACATTAATACAGTAAATACATTAATACATACAGTAAATACATTAATACATACAGTAAATACATTAATACAGTAAATACATTAATACAGTAAATACATTAATACAGTAAATATATTAATACAGTAAATACATTAATACAGTAAATACATTAATACATACAGTAAATACATTAATACAGTAAATATATTAATACAGTAAATACATTAATACAGTAAATACATTAATACAGTAAATACATTAATACATACAGTAAATATATTAATACAGTAAATACATTAATACAGTAAATACATTAATACAGTAAATACATTAATACATACAGTAAATATATTAATACAGTAAATATATTAATACAGTAAATACATTAATACAGTAAATACATTAATACAGTAAATACATTAATACATACAGTAAATACATTAATACAGTAAATACATTAATACAGTAAATACATTAATACATACAGTAAATACATTAATACAGTAAATACATTAATACATACAGTAAATATATTAATACAGTAAATATATTAATACAGTAAATACATTAATACATACAGTAAATACATTAATACATACAGTAAATACATTAATACAGTAAATACATTAATACATACAGTAAATACATTAATACAGTAAATATATTAATACAGTAAATACATTAATACATACAGTAAATACATTAATACAGTAAATACATTAATACAGTAAATACATTAATACAGTAAATACATTAATACGGTAAATAAATACATTAATACGGTAAATAAATACATTAATACGGTAAATAAATACATACAGTAAATACATTAATACAGTAAATATATTAATACATACAGTAAATACATTAATACAGTAAATACATTAATACAGTAAATACATTAATACATACAGTAAATACATTAATACAGTAAATATATTAATACAGTAAATACATTAATACATACAGTAAATATATTAATACAGTAAATGCATACAGTAAATACATTAATACAGTAAATATATTAATACAGTAAATACATTAATACAGTAAATACATTAATACATACAGTAAATACATTAATACATACAGTAAATACATTAATACAGTAAATACATAGACCAAAGTCCAAGCACTACCCCCTTAATTAAGCAGGTGTTCAGTTCAGTTACAAAAACCATTATTACACAGTCATTATTACGTGTGCCGGTTTTGTTACACTCTTACCTGTGTTTTATTGTGCATATACAGGTATATGTGTGTTTTATAGCACACTGCCATCTGGTGTTAAGGGAGCCCACCTCGCTTTTTTCTCTTTTTCTCTCCCTCTCTCTCTTTGGCTTTTATCCATTCGGCCCCATTCAGTCTACTGTTGTAAGACGTTTACCCCCATCCAGGTGTCAATAATTTCCTGGCGAGCGGTAGCGAGCCATCATATATATATATATATCTTTGTTTTGACAGCAAGCTAAATTTGTACATTTTTCGATAGAAAAATGTCTCCGGCGAAGCCGGATATCTCCATACAATGCTGGCTCGCTATCGCTCGCCAGAAAGAAATCGACACATTGATGGGGATAAACGTCTTAAAACAGTTGGCTGAATGGGGCCGAATGGATACAAGCCAGGGAAAGAGAGAAAAATAGAGAAAGATAAAAAAAAGCCGGTGACCCCCCTTAAGTAGGTGGCACACAATCCCTATTTTGTTCATATTTAGCCATTTCCAAATACATCATAATTTTATATCATAATTTCCCCACCTAATATAATATACATTCAATCTAGCATCTGAAGGCAACCCCAAAAAGGCCTCGAAATGTTGCAAGAAAACACTTGCTCATCGAGAATTGCCGGAAAAGTAACTCCTGTGACACCGGGTTTAAGGGGAGATTTCCACTTGAGGGATTTTTTTCTTTACCCCTTTATCTCTCATGTTTAGCCCCATTGTTTTTGATATTTTAAGACGTTTGCCCCTTTAGTTTGGCGATTATAAGAACTTTCGCCCCATTTCTGTCAATTTTAAGACTTTTCGTGCCATTTAGGTGTCGATTTTTTCCTGGCGAGCGATAGCGAGACTGTAATTTAAGAGGAACGGGAAATTTTTCTACCGAAAAATGTACAAATTTATCTTGAAAGGTGGTCTAGGGACTGTAATGTTAAGCTTGATGGAAGTCTAGCGAACTAACTAAAAACCTCCCCTTAACCCCTTCAGTACCGGTGACATCCTTTTCATTATATGCTATTAACTATCAGACGACCTTATTCAACTTAGGAAGGACGTCGACCAATTAACTGGCTATACAGACTATCTCAATTAATTATTATAGCTATCATATATATATCCTTCCTAAGCTTCGTAAAATCATCTAAATGCAACACGAAGTAGCGACGACACCGGTAGAAAAAGGTTTAAAAAGTCGCTTGATCGTAATTAGTGACCCCGAAATGACACTTTGGATCAGGAAGAAGAAGAAATGGGAGAGAAAATGTGTCGATGTAATTAAGTTTTTAGTAAATCCTGGTATATATATATGCAAAGGCCATCCAAAATGACCAATATATTTAGTGCGATCTTTATATAACCTTAAAACTCGGAGAGAAAGTAGACCAATTTTCTGACCCTTACATGGGATTTTTGCTAACGTTATGAAAGAGGGGGGGGGGGGATATTTATTGACCACTTTATATATTTATTTATTTATGTATTTATTTTTTTAGTTTCCCCCCTAGACTTCTATCAAGCTGTAAAAAACTCCCCCGAGACCCTTCAAGATAAATTTGTACATTTTTCGGTAGAAAAATGTCCCGGCCGAAGGCCAGTTACTCATAATGTTACAGGCTCGCTATCGCTCGCCACCTAAATGACACGAAAGGTCTTAATGTTGACAAAGTAATGGGGCGTAAAATCTTAAAATCACCAAAGTAATGGGCCGAACGTCTTAAAATGTGAAAACTAATGGTGCTAAACATGAGGAAGAAAGGGGTCCAGAAAAACCGACCATCCCTCCTTTAAAACTCGGAGAGAAAGTAGACCAAGTTTGTGACCCTTGCCTAGAATTTTTGCCTGTGGTAAGTCGGAGTCACTCGATAAAGTTCATTGGGTATACAGGGTTCAGATCCGCCAAAAGTTGAAGTAACCTCTTGGGGAACAACAACAACAACAACAACAGCAACAATAACAACAAAAATAACAACAACAAAAACAAAAAATCAACAACAACAACAACAGCAACAATAACAAACAAAATAACAACAACAACAACAAAAATCAACAACAGCAACAACAACAGCAACAATAAAAAAAAAATAACAACAAAAACAAAAATCAACAACAACAACAACAACAGCAACAATAACAACAAAAATAACAAAACAAACACAAAAAATCAACAACAACAACAACAACAACATCAATCACAACAACAACAAACATCATGAATAATATTGCTGTTTATTTTCATGATAATTGGACTGTACACAAGTAGGATCTCTAAATAAACAAATAAATAAATAAATAAATTAAATCAAAACAATCGATGGAAGTTAAAGTTGTCAGAGAGTAGATTCGATTTTAAGGGGAGTTTTTTTAGTTGATTCCCTAGACTTCCATCAAGCTTAAAATTACACCCCCTTGACCCCTTTCAAGATAAATTTGTAAATTTTTCGGTAGAAAAAATGTCCCGGTCGAAGGCCGGTTCCCCTTAAATTACAGGCTCGCTATCGCTCGCCAGGGAAAAATCGACACCTAAATGGCACAAATGGTCTTACAATTGACGTAAATGGGGCGAGGGTTCTTAAAATCGCCAAACTAATGGGGCAAGCGTCTTTAAATCTCACAAGCAATGGGGCTAAACATGAGGGAGAAAGAGGTTCAGAAAAAAATCCTCCAGGTGGAAATCTCCCCTTAAGGAAGTAGGCTTTATTGATTTACTTACTTATATATATTTATTTATTAATCTATTTTTAGTTTCCTCGCTAGACCTCAACAAGCTTAACAAAACACATCCAAGATCCCCCTTGGAGATATATTTGTACATTTTTCAGTAGCAAAATGCATGGTTTGTTCCACCTAAAATGACAGGCTTGTTATGACTCGCCAGGAAAATATCGACACCTAAATGACACGTAAAGTCTTAATATTGACAACAAATGGGGTGAAAGGTTTTAAAGTCGCCAAACTAATGGAACGAACGACTTCAAATCTCAAAACTAAATGGGGCTAAAGATGAGGGAGAAGGCAGGGGTGGGGGATAGAGCAGTCAACCATCTCCCCCTACTTTTAGACTCGGCTACTGTGACACCGATACAGCCGCCGATGAAGTGCTCGTGTGATACCGGCAATACAAGAGCAGTTGGAGCGGATAATTGTGTGTTTTATTGTGATGGATTTGTGTCATTTATTTGTGCATTAATGGTGGTATGTGGTTGGTTTGTGCATTAATGGTGGTATGTGGTTGGTTTGTGCATTAATGGTGGTATGTGGTTGATTTGTGCATTAATGGTGGTATGTGGTTGGTTTGTGCATTAATGGTGGTATGTGGTTGGTTTGTGCATTAATGGTGGTATGTGGTGGTTTGTGCATTATGTTGTGGTTGTGGTTGGTTTGTGCATTAATGGTGGTATGTGGTTGGTTTGTGCATTAATGGTGGTATGTGGTTGGTTTGTGCATTAATGGTGGTATGTGGTTGGTTTGTGCATTAATGGTGGTATGTGGTTGGTTTGTGCATTAATGGTGGTATGTGGTTGGTTTGTGCATTAATGGTGGTATGTGGTTGGTTTGTGCATTAATGGTGGTATGTGGTTGGTTTGTGCATTAATGGTGGTATGTGGTTGGTTTGTGCATTAATGGTGGTATGTGGTTGGTTTGTGCATTAATGGTGGTATGTGGTTGGTTTGTGCATTAATGGTGGTATGTGGTTGGTTTGTGCATTAATGGTGGTATGTGGTTGGTTTGTGCATTAATGGTGGTATGTGGTTGGTTTGTGCATTAATGGTGGTATGTGGTTGGTTTGTGCATTAATGGTGGTATGTGGTTGGTTTGTGCATTAATGGTGGTATGTGGTTGGTTTGTGCATTAATGGTGGTATGTGGTTGGTTTGTGCATTAATGGTGGTATGTGGTTGGTTTGTGCATTAATGGTGGTATGTGGTTGGTTTGTCTGGACCCCCTTCTCCCTCATATTTAGCCCCATTAGTTTTCAGATTTTAAGACGTTCGGCCCATTAGTTTGGCAATATTAACACCTTTCACTCCATTTCTTTGTCATGTTAAGATCTTTTGTGCCATTTAGGTGTCGATTTTTCCTGGCGAGCGATAGCGAACCTATCTTTTAGGAGGATTTCGGCGGATTTTTTTTTTTTACCAAAAATACAAGTTTATGCAGAAGGGAGAACTAACGGAAGTTCTTTTAAGCTTAATGGAGTTCTAGGGAGCAAACTAAAATAATAATACATAAATAAATATATCGACCAAACGATAACCAGAAATACCAAAAATGTTAATATATATATATATATACCGTGTATATATATATATATATATATATATATATATATATATATATATATATAGAGAGAGAGAGAGAAAGAGAGAGAGAGGTCAGCAACAAAAGGACAACCGTTTCACAAATTTTGCAGATTGAGGGTTGCGTGTAAAGTGTGTGTGTGTGCGTGTGCGTGTTGTGAGGTGTGTGATTGTGTGCAGAGGAGAGTTACGTGTGGTACCTGTAGCAGGGGGGGGGGGAGGGGGAATGATTAAGGGGTGTCACCTGCTTTTTTTTCTCTCCTTTTCTCTCCTTTTCCCATTCAGCCTACTGTTTTAAGTCGTTTATCCCCAGGTGTCGATTTCTTCCTGACGAGCGATAGCGAGAAATCCGGCTTCGCCGGACACTATTTTCTATCGAAAAAGGCACAAATTAACCCTGCTGTCAACAATATTTTAGAGAATATGCTGGCTTGCTACCACTCGCCAGGAAAAAAACTCGACACCTGGATGGGGATAAACGTTTTAAAACAATAGGCCGAATGGATACAACCCAGAAAGAGAAAGGGAGAGAGAGAAAAACAAAGGAAATGGGCCCCCTTAAGGTGGTATCACACGAGCGTATTTTCCGACAATTTTCGAAGAGCAAGTATTTTTCCTGTACTATTTTGAGGCTCTTTCACATTGGAATCGAAAACTAGATGGAAGGTAGATTATGGTGCGTAGTTTAATTCACATGGAACTTATATTTGGAAGTTTTCATACTACAATTGCCCGTAAACAAATATGGACAAATCGCTAGTGTCATACCGCCTAATGTACGGTGTGAATACATTGGCTACATTTCTGAAACTGATAATTTTATCTGTAGACACTTTAATTAATGTTCTCTATTTTAGCTGTGCAGACTTTATAATATATATTTGTTACACTTGTTGCAGACAGCTTTGCCTTTTGTCCCCTTCATACACATAGAGAACAAATAAACACACATTTTAATCATTAATGTGTGACAAACTATTTATAAGACGAATAACACGGTGTTGGTTCTAGTAGCACATAACACGGGAGCAATTACTGACTGGAGAAATGAGTGATAGCCAGCGGTGGGTAGAGAGAGAATGAGTGATAGCCAGCGGTGGGTAGAGAGAGAATGAGTGATAGCCAGCGGTGGGTAGAGAGAGAATGAGCGATAGCCAGCGGTGGGTAGAGAGAGAATGAGTGATAGCCAGCGGTGGGTAGAGAGAGAATGAGTGATAGCCAGCGGTGGGTAGAGAGAGAATGAGTGATAGCCAGCGGTGGGTAGAGAGAGAATGAGCGATAGCCAGCGGTGGGTAGAGAGAGAATGAGTGATAGCCAGCGGTGGGTAGAGAGAGAATGAGTGATAGCCAGCGGTGGGTAGAGAGAGAATGAGTGATAGCCAGCGGTGGGTTAGAGAGAGAATGAGTGATAGCCAGCGGTGGGTAGAGAGAGAGAATGAGTGATAGCCAGCGGTGGGTAGAGAGAGAATGAGTGATAGCCAGCGGTGGGTAGAGAGAGAATGAGTGATAGCCAGCGGTGGGTAGAGAGAGAATGAGTGATAGCCGCGGTGGGTAGAGAGAGAATGAGTGATAGCCAGCGGTGGGTAGAGAGAGAATGAGTGATAGCCAGCGGTGGGTAGAGAGAATGAGTGATAGCCAGCGGTGGGTAGAGAGAGAATGAGTGATAGCCAGCGGTGGGTAGAGAGAGAATGAGTGATAGCCAACGGTGGGTAGAGAGAGAATGATGAACAGCAGTCGATCATGGGTGCAGGAGGAGGGTGGGAGGATGGGAGTAGTCTGTTTTTATTTTATTTTATCTTATTTATATATATATATATATATATATATATATATATATATATATATATATATATATATATTTATTTATTTATTTATATATTTTTTTTATACTGGCGAAAAACTGATTTGTGTGTGTGTGTTTTTTTTAGTTTCCTCGCTAGATCTTCATCAAGGTTAAAACAAACTTCCTTAAGGTTCCTCTTCGAGATAAATTTGTATGTTTTTCGGTAGAAAAATGTCCTGGCCGATGGCCGGTTCCTCTTAGAATGACAGGCTCGCTATCGCTTGCGAGGAAAAAAATCGACACCTAAATAGCACGAAAGGTCTTATTATTGACAGGAAAATTAAGCAAAAGTTCTAAAGATCGACAAACTAGTGAGGTGAACGTCTTAAAATCTCAAAACTAGTGGGGCCAAACATGAGGGACAAGGGGATTTAGGAAAAAAAAGACATACCTCCCCTTAACCCGTTGATGACCATGAAGCATTCTGACCGTGTATTCTGGCAATCATCAGACGATTTTATACCATTTAGAAACGATCTGCGGGAATTATTAGGGTAAAGACTATCTCAATTAGCCCCCTTCAGATCATACTACCCTTCCCAATCTGAATATAATCGTCAAATATTAGCGAGGCACCCACCTTGCAACACAGTCCCACTCCTATTCTGTCCAGCTCTCCAACTCAGGAATTGGAAAATGTTCTGTCTTTCTTCTACTCAACAAGTGAACTCTGGATTTCTCTCCCTCAATCAATTGTTCCTTCATCCTATGATTTAAGCTGCTTTAAACTTCGTGTGTCCAGGAATTTTGACTCCAACCTCCCTTGAATTTGGCTCTCTGTCACTCATTTGGCTTTGGGGGAGACACTCGTTGCAGGAAACATTTATTTTGTCTCCTTTATACACATAGCAAACAAAATAAAACTAAATGCGTCATACACACACGAAATCCCTGTCCACACCGCTAGCCACGCAACTAAAAACACACTAGCAATCTCAGTAAGGCACTCATTAATTCTGATTAAATAAATATAAATATGTATATATATATATATATATATATATATATATATATATATATATATATATATATATAAATAAATTCATCAATAACCAGGTAAATACGAAGATGATGAATGAATATATATCCCGTCTTACACCGCTGGCCACACACAACTGTAAACAAGCTAGCAATCTCAAGAATACACACATTTAGTCTGAATTATTGTTAAACAAATACGCAAAAATACCAATAAATCAATGAGTGTACAGGTAAATACACAAACTAATGGATATGTACAAAATCCCGTCCCACTCCGCTGGCCACACACAACTATATGCACATGCTAGCAATCTCAATCAACCACTCATTTTCCTCCCCAAGACTGGAATATGGACAAGTAAATACAGAAATATAAGTACAAATAAATCAATAAACAGGTATATTCACAAGTTAACCCTCTGAAGACTATGATGCATGTTGACAGTTTATACTGATTATCATTAAACGATTTTATATAGCTTAGGAAGGATGTGTGGAAATTGATAGGTTATTGCAATTAACCCTCTGACTCCCATATACCCTTCCTAATCTAAGCCAATCGTCTACTAATAGCCAGAATAAACTGCCAAAACACGTCATAATCCTCAAGGGGTTAATGATATATACAAAATCCCCGTCTCACACTGCTATAGTTTATTTGCTGTAAGTAGGCGATAAATCATGACCTCTAACCTCTGTAACTAAAAAACGACTAGAGTAACCGAGCTAATATTTCTACCATTTGGGAAGAGTCAGTCAAGGAATAGATGTGGAAATTGACAGCCAATTTGCTCTAGCCCTTTTTGAGTTACATAGGATAGAGTTCATGATTCCTCGCCTACTTACAGCGAATAGACTATAGCCACACACAACTATAACCACGCTATCTCAATAAGGCACTAATTTATACTTGAGTAAAACAGTAAATATATAAACAGTAAATATATAAACAGTAAATATATAAACAGTAAATATATACATCTACAGTATCCATGAATAAACGGGTAAATATATATATAAATACCCATCTCACCCCACTGACCACACACAATTATAAACACGCTAGCAATCTCAATCAGCCACTCATTTATTCAGGATTAATTCTGGCAAATATATAAATCAATCCTTGAATAAACAGATATATACACAAGATGATGCATATATATAAATCCCGTCTCACCCCACTGACCACATACAACTATAAACACGCCAGCAATCTCAATCAGCCACTCATTTACCTCCCTCAAGACTGCATTATGAAGTAAATACAAATATATACGAACAAATCCATCAATAAACGGATAAATAAACAAGATAATGAATAAATGTAAATCCCGTCTCACCCCACTGACCACACACAACTATAAACACGCTAGCAATCTCAATCAGCCACTCATTTACCTCCCTCAAGACTGCATTATGAAGTAAATACAAATATATACGAACAAATCCATCAATAAACGGATAAATAAACAAGATAATGAATAAATGTAAATCCCGTCTCACCCCACTGACCACACACAACTATAAACACGCTAGCAATCTCAATCAGCCACTCATTTACCTCCCTCAAGACTGCATTATGAAGTAAATACAAATATATACGAACAAATCCATCAATAAACGGATAAATAAACAAGATAATGAATAAATGTAAATCCCGTCTCACCCCACTGACCACACACAACTATAAACACGCTAGCAATCTCAATCAGCCACTCATTTACCTCCCTCAAGACTGCATTATGAAGTAAATACAAATATATACGAACAAATCCATCAATAAACGGATAAATAAACAAGATAATGAATAAATGTAAATCCCGTCTCACCCCACTGACCACACACAACTATAAACACGCTAGCAATCTCAATCAGCCACTCATTTACCTCCCTCAAGACTGCATTATGAAGTAAATACAAATATATACGAACAAATCCATCAATAAACGGATAAATAAACAAGATAATGAATAAATGTAAATCCCGTCTCACCCCACTGACCACACACAACTATAAACACGCTAGCAATCTCAATCAGCCACTCATTTATCTCCCCCAAGACTGGATTCTGTTCGCATTCCCCTTTTTATTTCCCCGGTTGTTGGAGCTATGTGTTAATTGTTTATATGTGCTGTGGGAAAACAGTGGTCGGGAGTGCTAATCAGGGCCCGGCTGATAGAGGAGGAATGGTCAGCTCGCGTGGGGGATTCTTAAGAGATTTGGTGACAGAGGGATGTTTTTTTGTTTTTTTTTTTTCCTCTCCTAGACCTCCATTATTGTTATTATTATTATTTTGTTTTGCTCATTTATGTATCTTTTTAGTATTGTTTTAGTTTCCTCCCTAGACTTCCATTAAGATTAAAAAAGAGACTCCCCCAAGACCCTTCTTCAAGATAAATTTATACAATTTACGATTGAAAAATGTCCCGGCCGAAGACCGATTCCTCTTAAGTAATAGCTCGCAAGTAATAGACTCACTATCGCTCGCCAGGATAAGATCGACACCTAAATGACACAAAAAGTCTGCTATCTATCTATCTATTGCCTGACGCCGTGATCCCCGAAGGGGTGGCCAGGAACGAACAGCCCCCATGCACCTCTGTCCCCAGTCAGTCGACGCCCCTCCTCCCAACCAGCACCGCCTTTATTCATATACTTCCTCACTCCATCCTTCAACCTCTCCTTCGGTGCACCTCTCCCTCTCTGTCCTTCCACCTGGCTCTCGTACACCCTCTTAGTCATTCTCTCGCTTTCTATACGTTCCATATGGCCGAACCATCTTAAGTTGTTCCTTTTCACACTTTCCAGCACATCTACCTCCACACCACACCTCCTTCTTACTTCTTCATTTAGTCTGTCTATCCCTCCATGTAACTCCGCACGCACTTCTCAAGTAACTAATTTCCACCGCTCTCACTCTTGGTCTGAGTCTCTTCCCGAACGTCCAAGCTTCGCTTCCGTAAGTTAGTGTCGGGAATACCACACTGTCATGCAAGGACTTCTTCACTTCCATACTGACCACCCTATTTCTTGTTACTGCTTTCAACGTTCCTACAACCCTCTTCCCCTGTTGCACCCTCTCCCGCACTTCTTCATCCATAGTCCCATCTTTACTCAACACACTGCCCAGATACTTAGAAGAGCTGACGATCTCCATAGCGTAACCGTTCAACGTCACCTCACACTCTGTGGCTTCACCACTTTCGAAGACCATAATCTTGCTCTTCCCCGCATTTACCTTCAAATTTCGTTTTTCGCACACTGTTCCAAACTCATTTACCAGATCCTGCAACTCCCATTCATTATCGCTCATCAGAACTGTATCAACCGCAAACAGCAGTATATAGGCAGCTTAATATTGACAAATAAATAGGGCGAAAGGTTTTAAAATCGCCAAGCTAAGGGGCCGAACATCTTAAAATCTTTAAAGTAATGGGGCCAGAAGGTGGACCAGAAAAACGACCCATCGCCCCTTAACCACCTCAGTTAGGCGATACTTTGGTTTCCCTTCCTTTAATGCTACTACCAGACGATTATTCTTTGTGCAAGACCACAATGAATGAAAAGGTTAAGGGGAGTAGTTTTTTTTAGTTTCCTCCGTCGACCTCCATCAAACTTCAAAGAATACCCCTAGGATCCTCCTTTGAAATAAATTGTTAGATTTTTCGGTGCCGGTTCTTCCTAAGGTACAGGCTTGCTATAGTTCGCCAGGAAAAAAACAAAAAAAAATCAACTCCTAAACGGCACAAATCTTATAATTGACAAACAAAATAAATAATGTAATTAATAAATAAAATAAATAAAAATATATAAAAATATATATAAATATATAAATTAATATACAAAATGGACGAAAGTTCTTAAAATCGCCAAACTATTGGAGCGAACGTCATAATATCATAAACATGAGGGAGAAAGGCGTAGAGAAAAAAATATCTTACTACTATTTAATGATTTAGCTCATCTTAGGCAGGACCACAATGAATTACAAGGATACAGACTAGCTCAATTATTCTTTTAACTCTGACTTAATCGTTGAATGCAACCGTCAGAAGAGAGCACATGCATAAAGCAAATTTGAATATTTTAGATTGCAAAGGTTGATAGGACACCCGTATCTTGTAGACCAGTAGACCATTTCAACCAATAACTCTCAACTAGTATTAACTCAATAATTGGCATATTGAAAGCTGTTTAGTAATGGTATATGGAAATCATTAGACGATGTTCTGCTGATTAGGAAGGGCATATGAAATTCAAAGAGTTGATTGAGACCATCTTTACCCTTTTAAATCCCACAGATCCTTCCTAATCTCTATATAATTGTCTAATGGTAGTCAGAAAAGCTGTCGAAACGCGTCAGGATCTTAAGGGGGGGATTTCCACTTGAGGGATTTTTTTCTTGACCCCTTTCTCCCTCATGTTTAGCCCCATTGCTTTTGATATTATAAAACGTTTGCCCCATTAGTTTAGTGATTTTAAGAACTTTCACCCCATATTAAGACCTTTCGTGCAATTCAGGTGTCGATTTTATCCTGGCGAGCGATAGCGAGCCTGTAATTTAAGAGGAACCGGCCTTCGGCCGGGACATTTTTCTACCGAAAAATGTAAAAATTTATCTTGAAAAGGACTCAAGGGGGTGTAATTTTAAGCTTCATGGAGGTCTATGGAACAAACTAGAAACCTCCCCTTAAATAAGGGGCAAACCTAAAAATATTGATGGACACGTAATGTCAACAATACATTTTCTCACTGCTACCTGTTACCATCTTCAGCCAAATTAACCTCTTCATCAGGATAACACCTTTGTTTACCTTTGATTCTGGCTAGAATTAGATGATTTTCTGTAGTTTAAGGGGAGATTTCCACTTGAGGGAGTTTTTTCTTGACTCCTTTCTCCCTCATGTTTAGCCCCATTGCTTTTCTAATTGTAAGATGTTCGCCCCATTATTTTGATGATTTTAAGAACTTTCAACCCATTTCTGTCAATTTTAAGACCTTTCGTGCAATTTAGGTGTCGATTTTATCCTGGCGAGCGATAGCGAGCCTGTAATTTAAGAGGAACCGGCTTTCAGCCGGGAAATTTTTCTATCGAAAAATTTACAAATTTATCTTGAAAGGGGCTCAAGGGGGTGTAATCTTAAGCTTGAAGGATATCTAGGAAACACACTATAAACCTCCCCTTAAATACGATATATGTTATTTAGAGGGTGTATTGAGCTTGCATTTACCCATATGATTCCTAGATATAGATTACAAGTTTAAGAATATGGTCAATGTTAACCAGACAAAGATGGCCATTAAGTTATCGTGCTGCAAGTCCGTTCATTATAAGTAGGCACACAATCGCGACTCGTAACTAATGTAACTCAAAAAGAACTAGAGCAAATCGGCTGTGTATTATCCACTTCAATTCCCTGTCAAACTCTTCCCAAATGGTAGAATTATTAACTTAAGGGGAGATTTCCACCTGGAGGATTTGTTTCTGAACCTCTTTCTCCCTCATGTTTAGCCCCATTGCTTGTGAGATTTAAAGACGCTTGCCCCCTTAGTTTGGCGATTTTAAGAACCCTCGCCCCATTTCTGTCAATTTTAAGACCATTCGTGCCATTTAGGTGTCGATTTTTTTCCTGGCGAGCGACAGCGAAGCTGTAATTTAAGGGGAACCGGCCTTCGGCCGGGACATTTTTCTACCGAAAAATGTACAAATTTATCTTGAAAGGGGGTCAAGGGGGAGTAATTTTAAGCTTGATGGAAGTCTAGGGAATCAACTAAAAACCTCCCCTTAATTATTCTAGTCGTTTTTGAGTTACATAGGTTAGGGGTCACGATTGTTCTGGCCTACCTAAAATAAATAGAGTATAGGAAAGGTTTAAGTGCTGCTAATCTTGGTGCTGTATGTGTCATATGAATGGCTATACTATGGTGCTCTCGCTCACACACACACACACACACACACACACACACACACACACACACACACACACACACACACACGTAATAAGCCTAATAACCCACTCCAGCTTTAAGAGTTCTCTCGTGAAAGCCACTGGATTCTCTGGCATGTTTCCTTCAAGGATTCGCGTTATTACGGAACTGAAATGGACTTTATCGGACTAGCCCCTTTTCTGGTACGTTTCGGTCCGCATCCCATTTCTAGCAATACTTTATTGAACAATTTTGGCCAACTATTGTCAGATATTGTAGGTGTCACACGTGCGATTTTGTCGTCAAGTTTTCCGAGCAATTGTTGTCTGGCAGCTTGGAAATATAAGTTCCATCAAAATTTAACTGCCTAACATAATCTACCTTCGATCTACTGTCCGATTCCAACGCAAAAGAACCTCAAAATAGTAAGAGAAATAACTTGCTGATCGAAAATTGCTTGAATATTCGCTCGTGTCACACCGTGTTTAGCAGGTTATCTGATATAATTGGTCCCAAATGCTTGGTAGAGGTCCTTAATAATCAACAAATGAAAGCCAAAATAACATATGTATTAAAAGAAGAAGTTGTGAAGCGGCCAGCCCCAACTGCCAAATATATTGAAGACAAAATAAGTATATTGTTAAGGGGAGATTTCCACTTGAGGGACTTTTTTCTTAACCCCCTTCTCCCTCATGTCTAGCCCCAATGCTTTTGAGATTTTAAGACGTTCGCCCCATTAGTTTGGCGATTTTAAGACCCCTTGCCCCATTTCTGTCAATTTTAAGACCATTCGTGCCATTTAGGTGTCGATTTTTTGCTGGCGAGCGATAGCGAGCCTGTAATTTAAGGGGAACCGGCCTTCGGCCGGGAAATTTTTCTACCGAAAAATGTACAAATATATCTTGGAAGGGGGTCTAGGGGGGAGTAATTTAAGCTTGATGGAAGTCTAGGGAATCAACTAAAAACCTCCCCTTAATATACCTTTATCAAGTTTATTATTATGTATATATTTGTTTATTATTATTATTATTATTATTTTGTTCACATGGGTTTGGATGGGTGGGTGGGAGGCATCTGTGGCATCTAATTAAGAAGAGAATGGCCATAAACGTAAACATTCTAAATACCTGTTCAAAGTGACGTCATTGTGTTCAACTTTAAATTTGGACACTATCTTTGATTAATCAGTTTCCTCCCTAGACCTCCATCAAGCTTAAAAAGATACCCCCAAACTACCCCTTCGAGGTCAATTTGTGCATTTTTCAATAGAAAAGTGCCCCGGCCGAAGGCCGATTCTTTCTATATTGTAAGCTCGCCATCGCTCACCAGGAGAAAGTTGACACCTGAATGGCACGACACGTCCTAAAATTGTCAAAGAAATGGGAAGAGTTGCCATAATGTCACCAAACTAATAGGGGCGAACGTCTTAAAAGGTCAACACTAATGGGGCTAAGCATGAAGGAAAAGTAGTTCCAGATGTATTGACGGGTGGGTAGGCGGGCGTGGAAGGCATCTGAAGTATCTAATTAGCGAGACACTGACCATAAACGGTAACATTATAAATACATGTTCAAAGTGACGTTATTGGGGTCAACATTCGGACACATAGATTAAAGGAGAGGGTTTTTACTTTGTTTCATATATTTATTTTATATATTTATTATTATTATTATTATTATTATTATTATTATTATTATTATTATTATACATACCGGTATATATATTTTTTTTGTCACCCCCCTAGACCTCCATCAAACGTAAAATAATATTCCCAAGATCCCCCTTCGACATAAATTTGTGCATTTTTCGGTAGAAAAATTCCCTGGCCGAAGGCCGATTCTTAAAGGCTTGCTTTCGCTCGCCAGGAAAAAATCGACACCTAAATGGCACGAAACGTTCTGAAATTGACAGAGAAATGGGGTGAAATGTCATAAAATTGCCAAACTAATGGTGCGAACGTCTTAAAATGTCAACACGAATAGGGCTAAGCTTGAGGGAGAAGGGGTTCCAGATGTATTGGCGGGCGGGCGGGTGGGTGGGTGGGTGGCCGTGGGAGGCAGCTAATTAACAAGACACTAGCCGTAAACGGAAACATTATAAATACCTGTTCAAAGTGACGTTACTGTGGGGAAACTTTAAATCTTAACACATAGATTATAGGGTCTTTTATTATATTATATATTTGTTTTTCTATGTTTTATATAATTATCGATTTATTAATTTATAAACTAATATAATAATGTATTTATTTATTAGTTAATTATGGTGTATTATTATATATATATTTTGTTTCTATTTTGTATGGCGTAGGGATGCGGAGACCCCAACGCCCGCCAGTTTCTGGTGCAGGTAGCCTCCTCTGTGGTGGAGGGGTGAGAAATTTCCACCACCGCTTTTCTCCGGCGAGACGTAGAAGTCGGCTAAAGGGGATCGGGGGCGGGGGGCCTGGTATCCTTCTCCCCTTAAATAAATCTACCAAAAAAACGAGACAGAGATAGGGGCGAGGGAAAGCGTTCGTGGTCCCGGACCCTAAGAATAGGAGCTTTGTATTTTTTGTTTTATGTTTTTTTTTTTCCCTGTTCTTGCTCTGTCTTGAGTCGGCTACCCCCAAAATGGGGATTGGGCCTGAGCATATAGATAGATAGATAGATAGATTTTGTATTTATGTATATAATTATATGTTTAGTTTCCTCCCTAGACTTCCATCACGCTTTAAAATAAGAAATACCCCCCTATAACCCCCGTCGAGATAAATGTGTGCATTCCCTCTAAATTGCAGGCTCGCTATCGTTCGCCAGGATAAAGTCGACACCTTAATGGCACGAAAGGTCTTTAAAATTGATAATGAAATGGGGCGACATGTCATGAAATCGCCAAACTAATGGGGCGAACATCTTAACATCGCCAAACTAATGGGGCTAAATATGAGGGAGAAGGGGTTCCAGAAAAATAAACTCTAAACATGGGTGTGTTGATATATTGACGGGCGGATGGGTGGGTGGGTGGGTGGGAGGGTGGGTGGGCGTGGAGGCATCTGAGGTATCTAATTAGCGAGACACTGGCCATAAACGGTAACAATATAAATACCTGTTCAAAGTGACGTTATTGGGGGGAACTTTATATCTTAAACCATAGGTTTTAGGGTATTGTATTATATTATATTTGTTTTTCTATATTTAGTATGTTATATATATATATATATATATATATATATATATATATATATATATATATATATATATATATATATATATATATATATATATATATATATATATATATATACAGTATACAGTATATAGGCTATTTTTATTTTATTTTATTTTTTTTTTTTTTTCTCCTTTGACTTCCATCAAAATTTAAAATACGAAATACCCCCCAATACCCCCCGTCAAGATAAATGTGTGCATTCCATTTAAATTGCAGGATCGCTATCGCTCGCCAGGAAAAACACAACACCTTAATGGCACAACAAGTTCTCACATTGACAAAGAAATGGGTACAAAGGTCTTCAAACCGCCATACTAATGGGGCGAACGTCTTAAAATGTCAACACTAATGAGGCTAAACATGAGGGAGAAGGGTTTCCAGATGTACTGATGGGCGGGTGGGCGTGGGTGGCATCTAATTAGCGAGATACTGGCCGTATAGGGAAATATTCTAAATACCTGTTCAATGTTACCTTATTGTGGTGAACTTTAGATTTGGACATATGGGGTCAGAGAGAGAGAGAAAGAGAGACTGAAAGAAAATAAAAACTGTTCGTTATCCTTATTAGTAGCAAATGGGCCAGATTCCAAAATTTCAGGAATACATACGGCCACAAGTATACAGTGAGAGCTTCCATTTGACCGCATACATTTCAGGAATACATACGGCCACAAGTATACAGTGAGAGCTTCCATTTGAACGCATACATTTCAGGAATACATACGGCCACAAGTATACAGTGAGAGCTTCCATTTGAACGCATACATTTCAGGAATACATACGGCCACAAGTAACAGTGAGAGCTTCCATTTGAACGCATACATTTCAGGAATACATACGGCCACAAGTATACAGTGAGAGCTTCCATTTGAACGCATACATTTCAGGAATACATACGGCCACAAGTATACAGTGAGAGCTTCCATTTGACCGCATACATTTCAGGAATACATACGGCCACAAGTATACAGTGAGAGCTTCCATTTGAACGCATACATTTCAGGAATACATACGGCCACAAGTATACAGTGAGAGCTTCCATTTGAACGCATACATTTCAGGAATACATACGGCCACAAGTATACAGTGAGAGCTTCCATTTGAACGCATACATTTCAGGAATACATACGGCCACAAGTATACAGTGAGAGCTTCCATTTGAACGCATACATTTCATTCGTATTTCTATTAAGTTCTATTATTTCTATTAAGTGTGAAAAGGAACACCTTGAGATGGTTTGGCCATGTGGAACGTATCGGAAGCGAGAGAATGACTAAGAGAGTGTACGAGAGTGAGGTGGAAGGACAGAGAGGGAGATGTAGACCGAGTGAGAGGTGTAAGAATGGAGTTAAGAAAGCGGTGCTGGATGGGAGGGGCGTCGACTGACTGGGGACACAGGTGCATGGGGATGTCTCGTTCGTGGCCAACCCTTTGGGGATCACAGCGTCCGGCAATAAATATATCGATAGATAGATTAATGGTTTTCAAAGGTTCTTTTTCTATCTTGTAAAAAGTCATATGACAAAAGTGTGTGCAGCCTCTTTAGAACTAGAATATTATGTTCATTCCATTAGTAAAGAAAGAGTAACTCAACTAGATTAATTTGTAGTATAAATATTATGCTCATGTAATTTCCTTGAACGAGATTATAGAAAACAAATAATGGATATATAACTTCTTTACCCTTAGCTTCACTTTACACTATACAGAAAGTACTAGACACTGGTGTGTATGTAAAGTAATTATTGTACACCCAAGGATAAAAGCAATCACCCACCTTCATAGCTTTAAAGTATTTTTTCTCTATTTGTTAAGTAGAAAAATACTCCTGGATTACACTAAATTAGCCTTGATTATAAAGGCTTTGTCTATGCAGTATACAGTATGTTTTCACTTATAACTAAAGAGATATAAGCAGAGTTGAAATTACAGAAGCAGTACATGACTTTTGGCAGTGATTGTACATTACTGTATATGAAAGAAACAACATTGATTAGTTAGTACAATAACCATTGTACAAAATTACTAAGGTGGGAGGTGACCGGTGGTTTTGATTGTATATATTGTAATGTGAACATTGGGAAAAAATAACGTTTGTGTCTGTTATGTTATTCTATTTCGTGATATAGTCCTGTTATACTGAGGGCAGAAAATAAAACATTATACAGAGATTTTTTTTTTTTTTTTTTTTTTTGGGGGGGGGTTATGTTATACAGAGAGGGTAGAACATACAACATAATACCACTAATAATACACTTTGGAATATTCGCATCATTAGGTGAATATTTCCGCAAACATAACACGGCAAATTACTCCCAGTCCCAACATATGTAAACAGAACGCCAAGGATGATAAACGATAAAAAAGTGCATACTAAAAGTTCGCAGAGTTATTTAAGTATTTGACTTCATTAGCAAGGACTTGGCAGCCTAAGTTTTTGTTATCTATTTTTGTTGGTCATAACTATGCTTTCATTACGTACGCTTAAGGGGAGATATCCACTTGAGGGATTTTTTTCTTGACTCCTTTCTCCCTCATGTTTAGCCCCATTGCTTTTCTAATTTTAAGACGTTCGCCCCATTATTTTGACAATTTTAAACACTTTCGACCCATTTCTGTCAATTTTAAGACCTTTCGTGCCATTTAGGTGTCGATTTTTTCCTGGCGAGCGATAGCGAGCCTGTAATTTAAGGGGAACCGGCCTTCGGCCGGGACATTTTTCTACCGAAAAATTTACAAATTTATCTTGAAAGGGGGTCAAGAGGGAGTAATTTTAAGCTTGATGGAAGTCTAGGGAATCAACTAAAAACCTCCCCTTAAGAACAAAACCTTATGGTCATAAAAGAAATAGAACGAGTGCACATGGTGGGTAGTGGTTATTTTTTGGTATATTTATTGATTTATATATACAATATCTTTTTATAGTAATTTTGCTAGACCTCTATGAAGCTTGAAAAAATAAATAAATAAATAAAACATGATACCCCCTTCAAGATAAATATTTAAATTTTTCGGTAGAACAATGTTCCGATTATAATTACAGGCTCGCTATCGCTCGCCAAGAAAAGATCGACACCTAGATGACACGAAAGGTCTTTATATTGACACACTAAATGGCGAAAGTTCTTAATATTGCCAAACTAATGAAACGACCGTCTTAAAATGTCAAAGCTAATGGGACTAACCATAAGGAAGAACAAGCAACTACCTCCCCCTTAACCATGGTACACTTGCCTGCTCTCCCGCCTTTTCCAGGGCTGTTAAGGTTCAGTTAAATATTTTGATTGTGTGGACATATTTGTTTTAATTGACTGTACAATGCCGACACAAATAGCTCCGGTAGAATATACAATCTATTTGTTTTTATTAATTTCACTCCAACACCAAACACCTCCCAAACAAATTAATGAAAGAAAGCATGTGATCTACCGGGATTCGAACCTGGGTTACCACATACATAATTTAAACACTAACCATTACACCATCAAGGCAGTTATAAGTATAGTACATGACTACGATTAATATCCATTTATCGAATACTGGACATTAATCTAATCATGTACTACACCTAAATGCACTTATGAATACAATTTTTTGTTTTTTTTTGTTTTTGCACCAAACAACTTCACATCTAAACTCAATTAATGAAATCAACAAATACATGTGGCACTCCGAGGACTCGAACCCAGGATACTCACATCGAAATTCAGCGCACTATGCATTACGCTATCAAGACAGTTATCAAACCCAGAACAGCTAGATGTTATCAAAGCTGATGATCCCATGTAAGGTGACAATGTAGGGAACTGTACACTCGGGTATCATAGTCTCTAGCCCACTCATCAATATTCGTGGACTTCCCCTATCTCAAATTATGGAAGTATATCTCTGGTAACGATTTAAAACTCTCTATACATCAACTACAAAACTCTTTATAGCCTACTATTTATTGAAAAGCAAGGTCTATATAGAAATAAAACCAGAGAGTTATTATTGTGTTACGCTGGCCAGCTTGCCAGAATGCACTCATACCTCGCTAGCGCTCGCCAGGGCAGTGAAATTGACTACAATAATCATAGAACGATGTTCTTTCTTTCATAGAGTTCATGTTGTCACAGACAGATCAGTGGTGGTCTTTATTCTTGTCTGTGACATTGGAAGTATTTTATATCATTGATAGAATATAAGATGTGTTGTGTGAAGATGTAGGGAGAAAGAGAGCGAGCAGCGTGATGGTAATATGTGCGTGTGTATGTACGTGTGTCTCCCTCGTGTGTCTCCCTCGCTCGGAGGAGTTTCCCACGCTCGTGATTGGCCGGCGGGCCTGACGCGTCATATGACGCCTGCTCCTCATGACGTAGTCGTCTGTGATTGGGTGCTGCTGCCTTTGTTAGTGCTGTGGGGCTCCTGCCCGCGTTTCTCCTGCAGAGCTTGGCATAGCGTGCTTGGTCCTACATGTCCTTTGCAATCTGTCTCCCCATATAACCCCCTATACTACTGTTTCTCTCTCTGAACTTCTTCTTTTTCATACTTCTCTCTTTATTCAATTACTTATCCCTTCTGGTTCTGCATACAACTTCCATAGTCAGCCAGTCGTATTACCAGCACCAGTTCTCCATATATGTTTGCACTAGCTTTAGGGATTATTAGAGTCATAGTCATATGGTAGCCTAGTGTTGGGGTGCTTTTAATTATTGAGCTGTTCTTTCTTATTATTTAATGCTAGACAGTGGAAGGTATCTTTGGTCGTTGTCTGAGTTATGTATGTGGCAAGTCAGAGCCTGTACAACATCGACGAAGCTAGCTAGCCTGTAACCCTTGTGCATATTTTCCTTTGCGAGTGTAGCAGTATACAGGTGAAGGGCTTTTGCCTACACTTACCTGTATGCTTGCTACCTCATTTTGTTGACCTTTGTGGAGCGCCAGGGTAAGACCAGATACTTGAGATCTGGATTTACCAAGAGAGCCTCCAAGTCACTTAACGTAACATAAGGGAAATCTGTTCAAGGGGAGACAGTAGGCTACGAGCATGCTTGCGCTCTGCCTAGTTTCCTAGTACCTTTTATGCCACTGCTAGACTTTATTAGTGAGAAAGACAGCATTGTGTTTATTAACTTTAATTGTGTATGCTTTAGGAATTATTCACGCCTTATTTTAGCCTAGGTTGATGCATAGTGCACAACCCAGTTTGGCTGTTACGTTGGCTAAGGAAGTACTGTTTTGAGTGGCGAATTATTAGTGCTGTCACAGAGTTGTTGCACTCCCTTGTTATATATATGTATCCTACTTTTTGGTGCATTTAAGATACACACTTTGGTGTCCTGCCCCTGCATTATTTCTGTTCTATATTAACGAGCATCTTAGAGCATCAGACGTTTTCAGAAGATTCTTTATCTGATTGCTGTAGGACTAGACTTCCAGTGTTTTGATAGAGCATTGTAGAGTTTAGTGTTGAGTACAGACTCACACTAAAGTTAACGTAAGCATATACTCCTTTATTAAATCTTGTTATAATTAATTCAAGCATTTTTATTACTTAAGAGCATTTTATTAACGTAAAGTACTCCTGTTGTGAGCGAGGAAACAAAAAAAATATATGAATACATTAATTGCAATAATAGACCAAAAAACAGCCACTAGCCACTTCAAGGTTTAGTAAAGGACTGGAGATGTAGATTCCTTACGAACGAGATCTCCCCCTAAGTTGTAACCAATTAGTAGAACAGGCTGGATAACAAGGCGGAGACCACAGATAACACTAACCCCCCCCCACCTCCACACACACACACAGATAAAGGAAGCTATAAAATACTGTTGAGGGGAGATGGGTCGTTTTTCCGGTCCCTCTTCTCCCTCATGTTTAGCCCTATTAGTTTTCAGATTTTAAGACGTTCGTGCCACTAGTTGGGCGATCTTAAGAGCTTTCGCCCCATTTTGTTGTCAATATTTTTGCCTTTCTTGCAATTTAGGTTTCAATTTGTTTCCCTGGCGAGCGACAGCGAGCCTGTGTTATAGTAGTAACCGTCCTCCGGCCGGGACGTTATTCTATTGAAAATGTTTGTACACAATTATCTTGAGGGCGGGTGGGGGTGTTTTTTAAGCTTGATGTACGGCTAGGAATAACACTAAAACAAACAATACATCAATAAGTATGCCTTCCCCTCTTAAGTTGTAACCAATTAGCGGTACAAGGTGGATAACAAGGCGATAAACACATTAGTTGTAACCAATTAGCAGTACAGGGTGGATAACAAGGCGATAAACACATTAGTTGTAACCAATTAGCGGTACAAGGTGGATAACAAGGCGATAAACACATTAGTTGTAACCAATTAGCAATACAGGGTGGATAACAAGGCGATAAACACATTAGTTGTGTGACGTTAACCACTCCGTTAGAACCGCATGGCTTGTCCTACAGTGACTCGCTAGGATCGCCAGGGCAGTGGATGTGGCTACAGTTGATGTATTATTGTGTGCTTTATTTCATATGAAAGCTCGTGTCATGGGCAGTCCAGAAAGGCTCTTTGTTTTCGCCCATGTCAAGGCTTTATATATTTAATTGCAAAGTATATGTTTTATCATTAAGTAGTAATGATCGGAATTGAGAGAGAGAGAGAGAGAGTAGAACAGAGTGAGAGGAGGCGCGCATTGTTTTGCTATACTCGATGACGTCATAGCTGGCTGGCCTCGTGGGGATTCGTTGAGGGAGTTTTTTACCATGCTTTGTGACGTCATGTTTGGCTGGCTTCATTAGTATTGGCTGGAGGACTTGTTACCGCTTTTTTCCCACGCGGCTCCAGCTAGTGCTAGTATATATACAGTTCCCTCGCCACTCTCTCCCTCAGATCTGGTTTCTAGAACGCATCCCTCTTATCCCTTTGATACCTGTCGCCCTCTCTCCACCTGAGAACCTTTTCCTCTGCCTATCTCTCTCATTTTCCATATCTTTCACCACCTCTCATTAATATTATACCCCCTCTGGTTAACTCTGCATAATCAGCTTCATGCTGGCCAGTTGTATTGTGCGTTAAGGTCTTATATAACCCATGTATTTTAGTTGTTAAGATAAGTTGATCACAAAGCATTGGTTGGCATTCATATTGTTCAGTACCGCTTCCTATAATTATTAGTGTTCTGCTGGATTAGATAATGCTAGACTAGGAGTCTGATACTATAAGGTATTGTTTCCGATGGGTGCTGGCTTTAGTTAAAAGCTGCACGACATACCTGAGAACTGGAGTTGATTGGGTAAATTCTAGTCTGTGTGCCATAGAGAATAGAGCATGCACGAATGAGGGCTTTTTGCCTATACCATTCTGCACTGTTCTAAGCTCGTTGTTTGTCTTTGAGGTACGCCAGGAGAACGCTTAATACTTCGGTATTAAGGTTTCTCAAGAGAGCTACCCTTCATTATAACGTAATATTTGACACACAGACTTGAGATTTGCACTAGGCTATGCGGCATGCCATGCGCACCAGTATCTCGTATCATTGACTCTAGCTAGACTTTATCAGTCACAGTAGACATTAAGTATATTAAACCAATTACTCATTTTATGCATACCCGTTTATGATAACACAAGCATTTCGCAGCCTAGTTTGATGTATTGAGACACAAACGACTTAGGCTCTTTTTGTTGATAGGAATACTGCATTGTCGTGGCGATTATTATTATTGTTGTGGCGTTTAGGATATTCTTGGCTCCGACTGCATTATATCTCCTGCCTTTTTGTGTGCATAGCCTGCACGAGCATTGTTCCGCTGCCTGCCTTTTTGGGTTCCATTTCCGATTCGAGCATCTTGATAGCATCTAACATTTAAAGAAGATTCCTTGTTGGTGTTGAAGGACTTTAGTGCACTTTCTTTCATGCAGGAGTGCCTGACATTTATTGATTAAAGTAACGTAAGCTGTAACTTCTCTTACCACCTTACTTTGCATACCATAACCAAGCACCTTCGGTTATAGGTAGTAATAGGCTGTTTTCACATAACATTAAGCCTAGAGTAGACGCACATTTATTGAGAGTTTAATAACCTATTATTGCATATAGAACTCTGGAGAGTATTTGTGTTCTTTGTTCACTGGGAATATACATCAGAGGTAGGATCTAGCGCTTTCCGTTGTAGCATTTATGCCATTACTAGTCAAATGAATAAGAGCCCTCATATATTTAAACCTCAGTCGTAACAAATGGCGACCTTACCTAGGATTTGGTGAACCTACATTTATTAGCAGGGAACATTTGTTGTTTTGGGGAATATTTTGCGGGGATCAGCAAGAATATTTGTTTTTTGCAACATAGTATAGCCCTTGAGTATTTCCGAGAATTATGTCTTATACCGGATCAGAGGAGAATGGAGACACAGTACGTAATGTCGAAACTGAGGAACAGCAGTATGATGATATGGTTAATCAGGTGAACTGTGAGGAGGATGCTAGGATATTTTTGCAATGGCCTGTTACTGCCGAGCGGTTGGAGGGTATGGATAGCTACGGTCTTCAATGCCTGGCCACAGCTATCGGTCATGCGGGTACTAGCAGCATGACCAGGGATAACTTGATAACGTGTGTACTGGGCAGGGTGACTGGTGAGCGAGATGGGTTGAGTCCTCAGAGCCCTTCGGCCATGCTTCCCCTACACTCGACTCCCAGCCATCCCAGTGGTTTGCCGACCCCGGGTACGCTTCCACAGGTGGGTGGTGACTGGCAGGGTGGGTTGCCCCTGGGGGGACCACCGGTAATTTCAAACATTGTAGCACCTTCACCTCCTCAAGGGTTATCTCCAGAATTATTGTTTAAGCTCGAATTAGCTAAGCTTCAGCATCAGCACCAAATAGAATCAGCTAAGATCGAAGAGAGAAAATGTCAGCTTCAGCAGCAACAAAGGGCATGTGAGCTCCAGCAGCAATTAGAATTAGCCAAGATAGAAGAGAGAAAAACTATCAGTCAAGCAAAAATCCAAGCTGAGTCGACTAGGTACTGTGCCGACATGGACGCAGAGAAGTCGCGAGTAGAGACAACGGGACAGGGACTTGGGGCTGGTAACAGTGTTCATGATCAATCTCTCTCGCACTTATTGAAACTGGTTCTGGTGTTTGATGAGAGTGGTGTAACAGAATTTTTCACACGCTTTGAGAAGAAGTGCCAGGAACACCAGTGGCCAGAGAATAAATGGGCAGCACTTGTATCCTCTAGATTAATAGGCAAGGGTCTTAAAGCCTACGATGCATTACCTTTGGAGTCATGTATTGTGTATGAGGATCTCAAGGAGGCTGTCCTGAGGGCTTACGAACTGCAACCAGAAACGTACCGTTTGAAGTTCCGGGGTGTAACTAAGGGAAGAGATAGCACCTTTTTGGAACATGCCCGGGACTTGTCCGATGCTATGGGGAACTGCCTCCGATCTGAGAAGGTAACAACATTTGATGGAGTTAAGCAGTTAATGATGTTGGAGCAGTTCTTTAAGAGCACGGGCGGTGATCTAACTTTGAACTTAAAGGAGAAAAACCCAAGAACTCTAGTCGAAGCAGCAGAAATGGCTGATCGACGGCTGTCGTTGATTCGGGGTTGCGGGTCCTCACAGAAGTACGATGCAAGTGCTAGGGACCGTTATCCTCCCCCTCCCCGTAGCAATAACACATTTAAACAAAAGAGCAATGAAACTAAAACTGAATCCAAACCAAACACCACGCCGTATGAGAAAAGTCAGGGGCTTTTTACATCACAGTATAAGCCGAAACCGAAATTTATGTGTTTTAAGTGCCACCAGGAGGGTCATAAGGCAAATGAGTGCCCTAGTCGACCTCCTCCGGCAGCCGTGTCTTTTGCTCACGGCATTGGAGTGTTCAAGAGGACATCGGAGTTTGTTAGAGGCAATTCTTCCGAGGTAAATACACTGCCAGTGCAGAAGGATCCGGAAGGCTTATTCCCTGTCCGTGATGCCTTTAGTGACCACAGGGGACTCGGTTGTGTGGAGTGGGGGGGTAGAAGACATGAGGTGAGAATTTTGCGTGACACTGGGTCATCACAAACATTGTTGAGGAATTTCACTGGTAAACCTGTAAATACGGCGCGGGTGGTTGTGGTTCAGGGAGTTAATGCAACAAGGTCATACCCGCTTGTAAGAATGAAGATGGAAGTTGATGGTGTGACTCGTGACCTGGATGTAGGAATTGTGGAGAAGTTGCCTGTTGGGGGCGTCGACCTCCTTCTCGGCAACGACTTTGCGGGGCCTACTTCTGAGGCTCCACCCTTAGTCGTTGCCGAGAAGCCGGCCGACGTGAGTAGGGAGGAGCAGGAGTGGGTTGAGAAGTGTCCGGTGCATCCTATGGCGTGTGTTGTCACCAGAGATCTTGCATCCAGGGAGTCACATTCTGGTCAACAGTCTTTAGACAAGCGGAGGAAAGGTACCGAGAAGGGGTTGGAAGTTGATGCGGTTGAGAGTTTAGTATCAACGGACATTCTCGGGGACTCATTATTAGGACCAATTTTCGAGTCTGGAGAAGACCCATTAACTGTTACTGAGAAGGCAGAGGATGGCCTTAAAAAGACGAAGAGACAGCAACGATACACAGAGAGAGAGAACAACAGGAGGCTAAATTCAGTGTAGGAGGGGGCATGAGTTGTTTCGCAAACACTTAGATAAGCTTGCTCCTTCGGACATTCGTAAATTGCAATTAGAAGACCCGGAGGTTCTTGAATGTGGTACCGGTGCTGTCGAGTTGAAGGAGGACAGTGATGCACAGTCGGGAGATTTTTACAAGTATCCCCTGACCATCATGGAGGTAGCAACAAGGTACCCTGACGCGTACCCTATGAGAAATGGGTCAGCGAAGACGGTGGTCCGAAACTTGCTAGTGTATTTTTCCCAGTATGGTTACCCGCGGGAGATTCAGTCATATGTTTTATTTGCTGCACGGGAGGTACCTGGGGAAAGTTTGGGATTCAGCCCTAATGAGCTCGTCTTTGGACACCGTGTCAGAGGGCCTCTCCATATGGTTAAAGAAATATGGGAGGGTGCAGATAAACCTTGTTCTATGCTCAAGTATGTCCCCGACAGTCGAGAACGGATGTTGCGCAGTCTGGAGTTGGCTGGCCGTAATTTGACTAGCTCTCAGGCCCTCATGAAGGACAGGTACGACCTCAAGGTTAAACTCGGGGAGTTTCACGTGGGTCAGGAGGTGTTGATTCTACTGCCCCTTGTAGGTCACCCTTATCCGCGAAGTACTCTGGTCCTTATAGGGTGGTTGAGAGGCTATCGGACCTGGATTGCTTGGTGGCCGCTCCAGACAGACGTAAGCGCAATCAGTTATGTCACGTTAATCTCATGAAGGAGTATGTGAGGCACCCCTCTGAGCCTCTCACTGTGCCTGTGATGACGTTTAGCAGTCAAGGTGGAGAAGGAGAACGGGACAGTCAAGCTCAGGTGGAGGATAACTGGAAGGATAAGAAAGTCAAATGGGCGCCTGAGTGTGAGAAGGCGTTTAGAGTAGTAAAACACCTGTTGTGCACTCACCCGATCCTCAGGGCCACTGACTTTAGCCTACCTTTCCAACTAGCAACGGATGCTAGTGGTGTGGGGGCTGGTGCCGTCCTTCTGAAAATGGACGATGATGGGCTGGAACATCCTGTTAGTTTCTGCTCAGAGAAGTTCAATTCAGCCAAGGGAAGCTGCTCTGTTGTCGAGGAGGAGCTGCTGGCGGTTGTGCTTGCGCTGGGGCATTTCGGGGTCTATGTTCCAGCCTATGGTCCGGTCGTTGTAGTTTACCCAGATCATCACCCTCTCAAGTTCTTGGACCAGTTTCACAATCGGAATATGAGGCTGACCAGGTGGTCACTAAGGTTATTGGTATATAACCTGGACATACGCCATATTGCCGGTTGTGACAACGTGGTTGCAGATTGTCTTTCAAGGGTATATGATCCTGGGTAGATTGACACACGGGTAGCCTCCTGCTTTAGTTTGAATAGTATTTTGCGCTTGGTGCTTGTTGGCTCGCGGTTGTAGCCCAGCGTATTGGGTCATAAAGCAGGAGTTGAGCGTTTGGTATAGAAGAAAAAACTAGGCTTGCCCCTATAGTGCAGCCGAAATAAACAAATTAAAAACATAAAAAATCAAATAAAAACTCTTTCTTTGATAGTTGAATATTTTCAGTATGTTATAGCAGTAATTCTGAGTTTCACTCCTCTCAGAATGCTGGGCTAGAGAAGCTCGCTCTTGAGGAGCATAACTACATATGATTTAACCTATTGTGTTGGGGAGGGTTATAATTTTGTAAAATGTTTTGTTGAGAACTGTGCCAGATATTTTACTGCCGCTGGGTGATGGGAAGTAGAGATATAGCATGGGTTCTAACCATCAGATTTTTTTGAGCTTTGGGCCTCTGAGAAAAATCTTGGGGGGGGGTGTGACGTTAACCACTCCGTTAGAACCGCATGGCTTGTCCTACAGTGACTCGCTAGGATCGCCAGGGCAGTGGATGTGGCTACAGTTGATGTATTGTGTGCTTTATTTCATATGAAAGCTCATGTCATGGGCAGTCCAGAAAGGCTCTTTGTTTTCGCCCATGTCAAGGCTTTATATATTTAATTGCAAAGTATATGTTTTATCATTAAGTAGTAATGATCGGAATTGAGAGAGAGAGAGAGAGAGTAGAACAGAGTGAGAGGAGGCGCGCATTGTTTTGCTATACTCGATGACGTCATAGCTGGCTGGCCTCGTGGGGATTCGTTGAGGGAGTTTTTTACCATGCTTTGTGACGTCATGTTTGGCTGGCTTCATTAGTATTGGCTGGAGGACTTGTTACCGCTTTTTTCCCACACGGCTCGAGCTAGTGCTAGTATATATACAGTTCCCTCGCCACTCTCTCCCTCAGATCTGATTTCTAGAACGCATCCCTCTTATCCCTTTGATACCTGTCGCCCTCTCTCCACCTGAGAACCTTTTCCTCTGCCTATCTCTCTCATTTTCCATATCTTTCACCACCTCTCATTAATATTATACCCCCTCTGGTTAACTTTGCATAATCAGCTTCATGCTGGCCAGTTGTATTGTGCGTTAAGGTCTTATATAACCCATGTATTTTAGTTGTTAAGATAAGTTGATCACGAAGCATTGGTTGGAATTCATATTGTTCAGTACCGCTTCCTATAATTATTAGTGTTCTGCTGGATTAGATAATGCTAGACTAGGAGTCTGATACTATAAGGTATTGTTTCCGATGGGTGCTGGCTTTAGTTAAAAGCTGCACGACATACCTGAGAACTGGAGTTGATTGGGTAAATTCTAGTCTGTGTGCCATAGAGAATAGAGCATGCACGAATGAGGGCTTTTTGCCTATACCATTCTGCACTGTTCTAAGCTCGTTGTTTGTCTTTGAGGTACGCCAGGAGAACGCTTAATACTTCGGTATTAAGGTTTCTCAAGAGAGCTACCCTTCATTATAACGTAATATTTGACGCACAGACTTGAGATTTACACTAGGCTATGCGGCATGCCATGCGCACCAGTATCTCGTATCATTGACTCTAGCTAGACTTTATCAGTCACAGTAGACATTAAGTATATTAAACCAATTACTCTTTTTATGCATACCCGTTTATGATTACACAAGCATTTCGCAGCCTAGTTTGAGACACAAACGACTTAGGCTCTTTTTGTTGATAGGAATACTGCATTGTCGTGGCGATTATTATTGTTGTGGCGTTTAGGATATTCTTGGCTCCGACTGCATTATATCTCCTGCCTTTTTGTGTGCATAGCCTGCACGAGCATTGTTCCGCTGCCTGCTTTTTTGGGTTCCATTTCCGATTCGAGCATCTTGATAGCATCTAACATTTAAAGAAGATTCCTTGTTGGTGTTGAAGGACTTCAGTGCACTTTCTTTCATGCAGGAGTGCCTGACATTTATTGATTAAAGTAACGTAAGCTGTAACTTCTCTTACCACCTTACTTTGCATACCATAACCAAGCACCTTCGGTTATAGGTAGTAATAGGCTGTTTTCACATAACATTAAGCCTAGAGTAGACGCACATTTATTGAGAGTTTAATAACCTATTATTGCATATAGAACTCTGGAGAGTATTTGTGTTCTTTGTTCACTGGGAATATACATCAGAGGTTGGATCTAGCGCTTTCCGTTGTAGCATTTATGCCATTACTAGTCCAATGAATAAGAGCCCTGATATATTTAAACCTCAGTCGTAACAGTTGTAACCAATTAGCGGTACAAGGTGGATAACAAGGCGATAATACATTAGACGCCACACATCACGTATATATATTGATAAAGGATCAGCAATAAAAGGGGAGGCAGACCGTTTTTCTGGACCCCCTTCTCCCTCATGTTTAGCCCCACTAGTTTTGAGAATTTAAGACGTTTGGCCCATTAGTTTGGCGATTTTAACACCTTTCGCCCCATTTCGTTGTCAACTTTAAGACTTTTCAAGCCATTTAGGTGTCAATTTTTTCCTGGCGAGCTACAGCGAGCCTGCAATTTTAAGAGGAACCAGCCTTCGGCCGGGACATTTTTCTACCGAAAAGTTTACAAATCTATCTTGAAGGGGGGTCTAGGGGATGTTTTTCTAAGTTTGATGGAGGTCTAGGGAGCAAACTAAAAACATATATAAATACACGAATTAATAGACCAAACAAACGGTCAGTCTCCCCTTAAAAGAGGTATATCACACGAGACACCTTTATCGGCAATTCTCGAAGGTCTATATTTTGTCAGCAACTTCTCTTGGATTTTTGGCATTGGTATCGGAAATTACACTGACGATAGATGAACTTGGGCGACATCATCATCATTAAGCAAGTTTACCTCTTAATCTCCCAGCCCAGGGTTGACGATAAATGTTAAGGAGGGTCACCGGCTTTTTTTTTTATCTTTCTCTCCTTTTCTCTCTTTCCCTGGCTTGTATCCATTCGGCCCCATTCAGCCAACTGTTTTAAGACGTTTATCCCCATCCAGGTGTCGATTTTTTCCTGGCGAGCGAAAGCGAGCCAGCATTG
Source organism: Paralithodes platypus (assembly GCA_032716605.1). Classification (NCBI taxonomy): domain Eukaryota; kingdom Metazoa; phylum Arthropoda; class Malacostraca; order Decapoda; family Lithodidae; genus Paralithodes; species Paralithodes platypus. Next base: position 60,277,190 of record CM064573.1, read on the forward strand.
TATGGAGAAATCCGGCTTCGGAGAAATTTTTTCTAACGAAAAATTTACAAATTTAGCTTGCTGTCAAAACACAAAATATATACAGTATATGCTGGATTGCTACCGCTCGCCAGGAAAATATTAATACCTGGATGGGGGTAAACGTCTTAAAACAGTAGGCTGAATGGATCCCAATGGATACAAGCCAAAGAGGGAGGGAGAGAAAGAGAAAAAACAGCGAGGTGGGCTCCCTTAACGGGAAAAAGTACTCGTGCGACAGGGCAGGATTCAAGAACATTAAGACAAAGAGTGGAACAATTTGTGAAACCTGTTACTTGGAAAGATGCTGAGAATGAAGTCTGATAAAACGCGAAATATTTTGTAGATGCGTGTACAATGTTTTACTGGCACGCTCCTATACTCGCAATGGCACGAAATACACATTTCTATCGCTAAGAAATGTTAACCCTTTGAAGATTGTGACGCATTTTGATAGTTTATTATGGCTATCATCATGCGATTGTATGCACTTCACGAATGATCTGCGGGAATTGTAAGGATAATGACTATCTCAATATATTCTGGTTACCATTAGACGATTTTCTTTAGTTTATAATCCACCTATACGACTCAAATAGGTAAATGCGATCTCAATAAACCCTCTCAGTAAAATAGGTCCTTCTTAAACTACATAAAATAATCAAATTTTATAAAGAATGAAAAGTAAAAAGGCGTCATAGTGCTGAAGGGGTTAAGAGGAGGTTTCTTGGGGGTTTTCTGGGGTGTCTTCTCCCTTATGTTTATACCCATTACTTAGGAGATTTTAAGATTGTTTGTGCCATTTAGGTGTCGATTTTTTCCTGGCGAGAGATAACGAGCCTTTAATTTAGGAGGAACCGGCCTGTGGCCGGGAAATTTTCCTACCGAAAAATGTACAAATCTAGGGGGTATTTTTTAATGCTTGATGGAGGCTTTGGGAGGAAACTAAAAATAATAAATACATTTATTAATGAACAAATAACTACAAATCTTCCCTTAACTCACTTTTGACTTGCAAATATTTCCAGGGTAATTATTTTGTTGTCTTTTCCATCGGTATCGGAAAGTAGACAAAGGTAGATCGATTTTATTGAGCTTAGGAAGGGCCTCTAGCGATAATAAGGCTTCAAATGTTCTCAGCCAACCCTTTTAACTACCACAAATTCTTCCTAAGCTGTATAATATCACCAAGTGAAGCTAGACAATAATATAACCCACGTTGGTACTCAGAGGGTTAAGATTCGTGGAATGTGCTTCGTATATAAGTGGCCAGACCCGTTTTGACGAAAACATTGCCGGAAAATGCGCTAGCAGGAATTTGTTTGTATTGCACCCAACACACACACTCTCTCTCTCTCTCTCTATATATATATATATATATCTAGGAAATGCGCAAGCGCTATTTCGTCTTTATTGCACCCAGTACACACACACACTCTCTCTCTCTCTCTGAGAGAGAACCTTCTGCTTTGCTATCCTTGCCTTCCACTTTGTAGGAAATTCTATTGTAGCATTAAGTCTGGACTGCCTAGTAGGGACCGCAAGGTCTGTGCAGTCTGTGTATCTGTGGAATTCTCTTTCTCTCTCTCATCTGTTGACCACACACCCCTCTCATCTCAATTACGTTTTCTTTTATTGGTCTGTCATCTGTTTTCTTTCGATGTTTTCCCCTGTTATTATCTCCGCCACCGAGGATTGACGAAGGCTAGGTAATTATCCATATTCTCTGTGTGTGTATGTTGCCTTCGCCAGCCTAGATGGTTAGGGCCTTAAGGGGAGATTTTTGTATATATAGTTTCCTCCCTAGACCTCCATCAAGCTTAAGAAAATACCCCCAAGATCCCCCTTCGACATACATTATTGCATTGTTCGGTAGAAAAAAATTGTTCTTAATTTACAAGCTCGCTATCGCTCGCCAGGAAAATAATCGACACTTAAACGGCACGAAAGTTCTTACAATTGACAACAAAAATGGAGCGAAAGATATACAAATACCCAAACTAATGATGTGAATGATATACACATAGCCAAACTAATGATGTGAATGATATACACATAGCCAAACTAATGATGTGAATGATATACAAATACCCAAACTAATGATGTGAATGATATACAAATACCCAAACTAATGATGTGAATGATATACAAATACCCAAACTAATGATGTGAATGTTATACAAATACCCAAACTAATTATGTGAATGTTATACAAATACCCAAATTAATGATGTGAATGATATACAAATACCCAAACTAATGATGTGAATGATATACAAATAGACAAACTAATGATGTGAATGTTTTATAATGTCAAAACTATTTGGGCTAAACATGAGGACGAAGGGGTTCCAGAAAAAGAAACCCTTAAGCTTGTTTCTTGTCTGTTTTTTCAACCCACCCAACGTAGGATCTCTCTCTCTCTCTCTCTCTCTCTCTCTCTCTCTCTCTCTCTCTCTCTCTCTCACCCCACTCTGTCCACCTATCCTCCTGCCCTTCCCTATGTCCTACCACCTCCCTCCTCACTCCCATCCCCCAACCCCTCCCTACAACCCCCCAAAACTACCCCTACACCGCCGCCACCACCACCTCCCGGCAAATTACAGGTATTACCGCGGGGTTTGTGTGGCTTGCATACCCTCTATTAACCCCTTCAGGATTAGATGACGCATTTATTTTGTGTCTTCTGGCTTTTTTGAGACGATTTTATTCAGTTTTGAAAGGGTATGTGGAAGTCAGAGGGTTAGTTGAGATAGACTTTACCTTAAAGGAAGTACAAAGTACCTTCTTAATTCCCACAGATCCTTCGTAAGCTATATAATATCGTCTAATAATAGCCAGCATTAACAGTGCTCGACCATCTTCCTCTTTTGACGCCATATTGGGGCCATAATGATTAAACAACGAGTGATATTTGATTGAATTTTTAGCATGAGTAATTTGCATCCACAGATCAGACCATATTTCCTGTATCAATTGTTCAAAAACTTGGTGTAGAGAGAGAGACAAGTGGCTACTATATGGCCGTTCTCTGTTTAAGGGGGTGTCACACGAGCTCCTTTACCGGAAATTTTACCTAGTTTCATTATTATGTGACTTGAAATTTTAATATACCGGACAACAATTGCCCGTTAAAAATTGACGGAAGATTAGTTGGTGTGGCGCCGCCTTTACAATAGAATGTCTTGTGTGTGTTGGTCCCCGAGGCTGCCACAGGGTATATGATGGTCTTCAAGAGGGTCTGCCAGAATGACACCCTGGACCTTAATAACCTGTCTCTCTGTTCGGAGGTTTATGAGAGATACAAGAAGTTACAAGGAATAGTTAGTATCTCAAAGGCCTTGCGGTCCAATCCGGGGAGATAATCGAAGTGCGAATTGGGAGATTGTGTGGAACACTCATTGCAGAGGTATATTTGTTCTTATATGTATGATGGCGACAAAAGGCAGGCTGCCTGTAACGAGTGTCTCCCCCAAAACCAAAAAAGTGATAGAGAGTCAAACTTAAGGGGAGATTTCCACTTGAGGGATTTTTTTCTTGACCCCTTTCTCCCTCATGGTTAGCCCCATTGCTTTTGATATTATAAGACGTTCGCCCCATTAGTTTGGCGATTTTAAGAACTTTCACCCCATTTCTGTCAATTTTAAGACTTTTAGGTGTCGATTTTTTCCTGGCGAGCGATAGCAAGCCTGTAATTTAAGAGGAACCAGCCTTCGGCCGTGACATTTTTCTACCGAAAAATGTACAAATTTATCTTGAAAGGGGGTCTAGGGGCTGTAATGTTAAGCTTGAAGGAAGTCTAGGGAACTAACTAAAAACCTCCCCTTAAGGTACCGAGGCAACATGCTTGGACAACCTAAGTTTAAAACAGTCTAATTTATAGTGTAAGGTAGAGTAATCATCATATAAGTGGATAGGAATAGAGGCACAGTTGATAAGATCATTGAAAACTAGCAATAGAACCGGAGATAGAACCGGAAATAGAACCGGAAATAGAACCGGAGATAGAACCGGAAATAGAACCGGAGATAGAACCGGAAATAGAACCGGAAATAGAACCGGAAATAGAACCGGAAATAGGACACACAGAGAACAAAAGTGAATAAGTAAATCCAAGTTCTTAAGGGGAGATCTCCACTTGAGGGATTTTTTTCTTGACCCCTTTCTCCCTCATGTCTAGCCCCATTGCTTTTGAGATTATAAGACGTTTGCCACATTAGTTTGGTGATTTTAAGAACTTTTGCCCCATTTCTGTCAATTTTAAGACCTTTCAGTGCCATTTAGGTGTCGATTTTATCCTGGCGAGTGATAGCGAGCCTGTAATTTAAGAGGAACCGGCCTTTGGCCGGATCATTTTTCTACCGAAAAATGTACAAATTTATCTTGAAAGGGGCTCAAGGGGGTGTAATTTTAAGCTTGATGGAGGTCTAGGGAACAAACTAAATACCTCCCCTTAAGCATCTGGGTTATAATAAAGCATTGTATTGTCTGTTTGTGTGAAACAGGAACACCTTGAGATGGTTCGGTCATGTGGAACGTATGGGAAGCGAGAGAATAACTAAGAGAGTGTATGAGAGTGAGGTGGAAGGACAGAGTGGGGGAAGTAGTCCGAGTGAGAGGTGGAAGGATGGAGTTAAAAAGGATATAAGCGAAGGCGGTGCTGGATAGGAGGAGGGACATCGACTGACTGGGGACAAAGGTGCATGGGGGCGTTTCGTTCGTGGCCACCCCTTCGAGGATCACGGCGTCCGACAATAGATAGATAGATAAATTGTCTCTCTGCCTACTGTAATTATTTAAATTGGTGGGTCGCCATTTATGTTCTTGGCTGTACAGTACACTCATGAGCTATCATACCTGCACAACCATTGGAAGCTTTCAATCTTTAAGGGGGGATGGGTAGTTTTTTTTCTGGCCGCCCTTCTCCCTCATGTTTAGCCCTTTAGTTCTGAGCTATTAAGACGTTTGCCCCATTAGTTTGGCGATTTTAAGATCTGTCACCCCATTTTTTGCCAATATTAAGAACTTTCATGCAATTTGGGTGTCGATTTTTTCTTGGCGAGCGATAGCAAGCATGTAATTTAAAAGGAACCGGTCTTTGGCCAAGACATTTTCAATCGAAAAATGTACAAATTTATCTTGAAGGGGGTTCTGGGTGGTATTTTTTTAAGCTTGATGGAGATCTAGGGAGGAAACTAAAAAATAATAATTATATAAGCAAATATACGCCCACCCCCTTTTAAGGGGAGGTATTTAGTTTGTTCCCTAGACCTCCATCAAGCTTAAAATTACACCCCCTCGAGTCCCTTTCAAGATCAATTTGTAAATTTTTCGGTAGAAAAATGTCCCGGCCGAAGGCCGGTTCCTCTTAAATTACAGGCTCGCTATCGCTCGCCAGGATAAAATAGACACCTGAATTGCACGAAAGGTCTTAATATGGGGTGAAAGTTCTTAAAATCGCTAAACTAATGGGGCAAACGTTTTATAATATCAAAAACAATGGGGCTAAACATGAGGGAGAAAGGTGTCAAGAAAACAATCCCTCAAGTGGAGATCTCCCCTTAAAGCCAAGTTGTAAAGCTAGTGAGATATAACAGAACATTGGATTGTCTCGCTTCGGTTCGATACAGATTCCAATGGGTGTACATGTATTATGGTTCATGACAGTACAGTTGCCCACATAAATTCTGTTCCTCATCGTGATCTTATGGAAGAAGGTAAACATAGTAGGAATGAATACATCAAATCAGAGTACACTCGCGACCTAAAATATATTAAGAGGGACAGCAGACACAGTGTTGTTGAGTGATGGTTTTTGTTTATGTATGTAAAGGGATTCTAAAATTCTTAAATTTGTATTATTGCCATGGTCTAGTATACTAAAGTTATTAGAGTCCACGCTTGTACCACAATCAAAAGCATGTTCCCTTACCGCTGAGTGAGAAGGGATGAATGAATTGCGAGTATGTATTTTTTTTAATTATCAGTTAACTAACCAGACGAGTTAACCTCAGCATAAGAAGCTATGCTCATAATTCAATAATGCACATCACATTTACATGTATACCCCATTCAGTACCAGCGACGGGTCATATTTTATTCTAGCTATATTTAGACGATATATCTGCAGCTTTGGAAGGATCTGTTATAGCTAAAAGGGTTGGTTGAGATAGTTTGAAGCCTTATTATTGCAAGAGGTCCTTCCTAAACTGAAACCAAATATTCTAATAGTTACTAGAATATGATGAAAAGGACGTCCCTGGTACTAAATGGGATACGATCACGGAGAGACACAACTTATGTGGGCGTCTGTACGGTCGCGCTAATAAGTCATGTCCCAGCTCTCATTACGTTTGGCTTATTCTGTGCTGTATTAATGTCTGTCAGATGTTGAATAGGGTGGGTAAGTGTATGAACATGTTTGTATATATCACTCGATATGAAGAAATGAAGCTTACTATTGCTGATACAAATTATTGATCAAAACATACTTGGTGCCGCGACATCACTTATTAGCGCGACTGTACAACATTAATAAAAGTACAAAACAATTCCGGACTCCGCCTCTGATTATTTCATTCGCCGGTTCGTTCCACACGCGTCTTTCATCACTGCAATTTTCAACTCTAATTGGTGGTGTTATTTTTTTAAGCTTTGAGATCAGCAAAAAAGGTGAATCGCATTGGTCACTGTGTTATTGAATACGAGGGTATAGTCGAATGCAATAATTCGCTGACAGTCTTCTTCATTCCCTGGGTAATCTTAATCTTAACCCCTTGAGGATTATGACGCGTTTTGAGAGCTTATTAAGGTTATCATTGGCAATGTTATTCAATTGTGGAAGGCCATATAGCGGTCAAAGAGGTTCGAACTATCTCAACCATCCCTCTGGCTCCCACAAGTCCTTCCTAAACTGAGTAAAATAGTCAAATGATAACCAGAATATACTGTTTAAATGCATCATAATCCTCAATGGGTTATGTTACCTTCTCCTTGCCAGTTTTCTTATGTTTTATCCCATACAGTTCCGGCGACGTACATTTTTTCGGCTGCATTTAAACGATTTTATGAAGTTTAGGAAGAATATATGGTAGCGAAAAGGATTAATTGTGGTAGACTGTAATCTTTTCACGGGTAGACATCCTTCCTAAACTGAATAAAACAGTCTAATAGTTGCCAGAATATAATTAAAAGAATGTCACCAGTACTGAATGGGTTAACATCCTGTTACGTGTAGTCTGAATTTTAACCCCTTCACCACCAATACTTTATTTTCATCAGATTCTGGTTACCATTAGACGATTTTCTTTAATTTGTAATCTACCTACAGGTATACGGCTCAATTGGGTAAATACGATCTGAAGCCAAAGGTGACTGTTGCGCATAAAATTATGTGCGCAATAATCTCGCTTTCTCTCGTGTTCCCAGCTTTGACTCTTCTGAATTCTCAACTCTCTGGCTAAAGCTTTCTTGTCACTCTCAAACTAAATATCTCTGCGCTGTTTATATCTTCTCTAATTCTACTGACTATCCCAAATTCTTTGACTATCTAACTTCTAAAGTGGAACACATTCTATCCATCTCTCCTTCGCAGAAATCTCCATCTTAGGAGATTTCAATGTTCACCACCGCCAATGGCTCACCTCTCTTTCCACTGACCAACCTGGTGAACAAGCCTACATCGTTTCTATCCTAAACGACCTAGAGCAGTTAGTCCAGCAACCCACCCAAATCCCGGATCGCTTCGGAGATCGGCCCAACATTCTTGACTTATTTCTAACCTCTAACCCTTCTGCTTATACTGTAAATCTTTTCTCTCCTTTGGGCTCCTCCGACCATAAACCTATCTCTGTCACCTCTCCTATCTCTCCGGTACGGCCACCCAATCCTCCCAGCCGGCGGAGCTTGTGACACTTTGGCGCTGCTGACTTGAAGGCTCTTCGGCAGTACTTCTTTGATTTCCCATGGAATGACTTTTGCTTCCACTGCCGGGGACCCTCGGAGAGTGCTAAACGCATTACCGAGGTAATCCTCTCAGGCATGGAAGCATACATTCCATTTTCTTTCTCTCAGTCTAATGCAAAAAAATCGTGATTTTCTCACGCTTGGTCTACTGTTATCAGCAATAAGGAGGATCGAAGCATTCAAACGGTACCATCGCCTTCAAACTCAAGAATCTCATACTTCCTATGTTTCTGTCCGGAATCAAGCCAAATCTGTTCTTCGACTTGCCAAACATTCTTTCATCTTAATAAATAAAGGTCAATGTTTGTCTGTCTGTCTGTCAGTTACCCGACCTACCCGACCTTTGTTACTAAACTCCTCCCACAGTTGTGGTGCCAGGTGGGAGTGTGGGGCACCGTTGGAAAGCCCAGGCTTTGGAGATGGTTTTAGGCGAGTTTAGTGGAAATCAGAGACACTTTTGTTTAATCAAATTTTCGGCAGAAGTTGTGCAGTATACGGGAGCGAAAAAAATGCGAAAAAATGGCCGTTTGGGGCAGAAGGAGGCCTCCGATCGAAAAGGTGTATGGAACGAAAGTTGTTCTCAGCCCCCTCAAAATGGGGGTACGGATGAGGTCAGATCCAAAATCGGAGGTCATTTAGCGGCCGAAATCGAGGTCGCCGTTTAATGAGGCACAGGGAGGTCGAGGCCGGTGATTATGGTAGTAGTAGTATTGTGATGATTGTGGTAGTAGTGATTGATGATGGTGATTATGGTAGTGGTAGTGGTGGTAGTAGTGATGGTGATTATGGTGATTACCCGGGCAACGCCGGGTACCCCTGTTAGTCAATAATAATTGCACGTAGCACGTAACTCTAGCTCTTCCTAAGCCTTCTGGCATCTATCCAAAAAACCTCTTCAACAATTTTTCTTCTTCATCTTTCCCCCCTCTTTTCCACTCTGACGGCTACCGTCACTTCTTCAAGTGACAAAGTTGAACTCTTCGTTAACACTTTTGCTAAAAACTCTACTTTGGATGATTCCGGTGCTATTCCTCCCTCTCCACCCCCCTCTCTCCTACTTATGCATAGCATCATATAATCTCTTCCAAGGAGGTACCTTCCACCCTCTCTGGGCTTAATATTAAGAAGGCGTACGGTCCGGACGATGTTCCTCCGATTGTACTAAAAAACTGTGCTTCCGTGCTGACTCCCTGCCTAGGCAAACTCGTCCGTCTCTGTCTCTCCTCTAACGTCTTCCCTTCTTGCTGGAAGTTTGCTCTCATTCAACCTGTCCCAAAGAAGGGTGACCGCTCGCAACCCTCCAACTATCGTCTAATTGATCTCATTACATGCATCTCTAAAGTTTTTGAAACTATTCTTACCTTAAAATATCTGGAGCATTTATTTTCCCATAACTACTCTCAGACCGCCGCCAGTATGGCTTACTTATGGGCCACTCTACTGGTGATCTTCTTTCTTATCTTACTAACTCTTGGTCATCCTCCATTTGGGACTTCGGTGACTTTTTCTGTTGCGCAAGACATATCGAAGGCCTACGATAGAGTCTGGCACAAATCCCATATTTCCAAACTACCCTCCTACGGTTTCTATCCCTCCATCTGTGCCTTTGTCTCTAATTTACTCTCTGGCCGTTCCATAGCTGCGGTTGTGGACGGACACCGTTCACTTCCTCAACCTATCAACTCTGGTGTTCCTCAGAGTTCTGTCCTATCTCCAATTATCTTATTATTATTCATTGGCGACCTTTAAACTGCACTTCCAGCCCCATTCACTCATATGCTGACGACTCTACATTACACTATTCAAGTAGTTCCACAGCACCATTCACAGTAGGAACTCCTAAACTAACGTAAGGAGGCCATAAAACACCTATCTTCTGATCTCTACTATCTCTACTTGGGGCAGAGAAAACTTTGTTACTTTTAATGCTTCCAAAAATCAATTTCTCCATCTGTCTATTCGTCGCTCCCTTCCAGAAAACTACGACCTACTCTTCACCAACATACAAATTAACCATTTGTCTTCTCCAAATATCCTCGATGTCTCTTTTTCTTCTGATCTCTCTTGGAAGGATCATATTACCACTTTTGCTAAAACAGCTTCCAAGAAGCTAGGTGTGCTCAACCTCCTCAAGATAAATTTGTAAAATTTTCGGTAGAAAAATGTCCCGGCCATAGGCCGGTTCCTCTCAAAATGATAGGCTCGCTATCATTCACCAGGAAAAATCAACAGCCAAATAGCACGAAAGGTCTGAATAATGACAAAGAAATGGGGTGTAAAGTCTTCAAATCGCCAAACTAATGGGCCGAACATCTTAAAATTTAAAAACCAATGGGGCTAAACACGAGAGAGAAGGGTTGCAAGAAAAAACGGCCCATCTCCTCTTAAGCTCTATATAATCGGCTAATGAGAGCCAGAATAAACTGTCACAATGCGTCACAATTTTCAAAGGGTTAATCAACTTCACTCTAACCTCCGTATTCTAAAACCACATTTAAGGGGGGAAGGCTTATTGTTTTTGGTCGATTTTTTTCATTTATATATTATTATTTTCGTTTCCTCCCTTGACCTCCATCAGACGGAGAAAAGACATCCCAAAGATCCCCCTTCAAGATATATTTGTACATTTTTCGGTAGAAAATATTCTGCCGGTCCCTCCAAAATTACAGGCTTGCTATCGCTCGCAATGAACAAAATATCGACACCTAAATGACACGAAAAGTCTTAATATTGATAAAGAAAATGAGTGAAAGTTATTAATATCGCCAAACTAATATGGGCCGAACATCTTAAAATCTGAAATCTAAAGGGGCTAAGCATGAAGAGAAGGGGGTCCTGAAAAACGAACCATCTCCCCGTAGTTCTAAAATACAGAGGTAAATTTCACACAAATTATTATCAAGGAAGCTTTCGGCTAACTCTTTCTTTTCGCTTTGTGTGTCTATATTTGCTAGCCAATGCACAATCAAGATATTATTTTGAATACACAAATATATTTATGTTTAAATATTTATGAACACAAACATTTCTTCACATTTTAATATTTATGAATACACAAATATCTTTACATTTAACTATGTTTGTATGCAAAGATATCTCTACATTTAAGATGTAATATTAATGAATACACATGTATTTTAGTATTTAGATATTTAAGTATACATAAATGTCTTTATATTTAATTATCGAAGTAGCTCGCATGTTATCTATACAGTATATAGATTTGCTAGTCGGTTCTTCACATAATGTCATTATATATTTGTGAATACACACATATGTTAACATTGAAATATTTATGAATACAGACACACATTCACATTTAAAATCTAAGTGGCATATATTTTATCTCTATATATTGGCAAGCCGGCTCTCCATACCATTATATTTTTCAACTGTAACCTTCTATTGCGAGAACTGATCGGAATTATTACTCTTACAACTCTCGAACAAAATATTTAAGAATAACTCACGCGAACGAACTTATGACCATTCATTTGTATATATCATGTATGTTATATTATTATTATTATATATTTTTTCGGCCAAACCTGATTTTCGGTGCGTAATTTTGTAAAGGTCTCTTCGCCACATCGCTCTCTCTCTCTCTCTCTCTCTCTCTCTCTCTCTCTCTCTCTCTCTCTCTCTCTCTCTCTTATGAAAGTAAATATGTTGTGTTCTGTTTTACCGGCGACGTCTGTTTAATTTTATGCTACATTTAGAAGATTTTGTGTAGCTTAGAAAGGATATAATATTATATGGTAGCGAAATTAATAAATTAGTATGCTTTCTCCACCAACCAACTTCACATCTAAACTCAATTAATGAAATTGAGATATAGTCTGCTCGGGCCTTTTGATTGGCACGGTAGACATCCTTTCTAAGCTGCATATTTTTTGTTATTAATTGCCAGAATCTAATGAAGAGGATATCACCGGCACACTCGGATGTCGTAGTGTATAGCCCACTCATACGAATTCCTGGACCCCCAATGTTATTCTTTATGTAATTATAACTAGCTAGATCGTTTTTTTGGATAAATCTTGCTTGTCAATATATATATAATATATAATTGTGTAGTTGATGTATATATACAAATATATTCATAAATTCGTTTCTAGAGATATATTTCCATAATTTGAAATAAGTGAAGTTCACAAATAGTTATGTGTTTAGCTCCATTACTTTTGATATATTAGGACGTTCGCCCCATTAGTTCCGTGATTTTAAGAACGTTCGCCCCATTTCTGTACATTTTAAGACCTTTCGTTCCATTTAGTTGTCAATCTTTTGTTTGCGAGCGATAGCGAGCCTGTAATTTAAGATGTACTGGCCATCGGCCGGAAAATGTTTTTACCGAAATATTAACACATTTTTCTTGAAACGGGGTCTAGGGGGTGTAATTTAATGCTTGACGGAGGTCTAGAAAGCAAACTAAAAACCTCCCCTTAATCGAGTCTCAGCTAATCCTAATGTCACTCGGCTTTATGTATCGTAACTAGCATTTTATCACAACCAAAAACATCGGCATCCAATTACGGCGATACTTTCTTTCCGAGCCTCAAGTTTCATTTCCTGCTGTGGCTTGTTGGGCATTTGGGGTCGAGATTCATTACGATATTTTATGCACAATTTCAGAGGATTATACTTATTTGTATTTATCTATTTATTACTACTATGACTATATATTTGTTCTATTTACCTGGTGTACTGGTTTCCTATCTACTTAAACTGTTTGTAAATTATATAACCCACACTATAGAAAACAAATATACTGTAAAAGCACACCAGTTTAGACACCAGTTTAGGTTTCAAGAGGATTCGAAACTGTCGCGTCTTTACACTGTACATTTGTAAGCCGTGTGTTTATAATGTTTTTCTCTCCAGTATTCTCGGCGTTAGCACTTTCATAATATTTACATAATGACAGTGAATGGCGACATTTTTCATCTTTTTTGATGTACTCCTCAGTGTTAGTTTTGCTTTGTTCCTTTACCATTAATTTTAGTGCTTGACTGTTACTAGTATTATTTGGGTATAATGTGACTATCAATCTACTCCTCTCTCTCTCTCTCGCTCTCTCTCTCTCTCTCTCTCTCTCTCTCTCTCTATATATATATATATATATATATATATATATAGAGAGAGAGAGAGATCTTACTGGGGTTCATGTTTTCTACTTCGTACTTCAACATTAATTACTTTATATCTTGATAGTCAACTCTGCGTAAGCAGAGTTTGGTATTGCCCCCCCCCCCTCCCCCCCGTATAGTGGGTACCACACGAAAAAAATGTCTCTTCGTCGTCGTCGTCGTCATCTTCGTTGTCGTCGTCGGCGTCCGTCTGTCTCGGAACTCCTCCTAGACCGTTGGACGGATTTTCACTAAATTTCACACGAACATTTGTTGCGTGAATGCAAAAGTCAGTCAAAAATGTTGTTTTGAATTTATGCAATAGTTACGATTTAAGGTCCAAAATATGGTATTCCCCCCCCCCCCCCCCAGCAATGATGGTGTTCTGGGAGCGAAAATATCTCGCTACGCATTTGCTAGGTTAAGTTAGTTTAGTTGGCATTAGAAGTGATGGTAGTAATATTTGGATTTATGGTGATAGTAGTGATAATGGTGATAATTGTAGTGATGATGGTTGTAGTTGTATTGATGATGATGACAGTAGTGATGATGATGACAGTAGTAGATATGATGGTGACAGTAATAGTAATGATGATCATAATAGTAGTGATGATGGTGACAAGTAATGATGATAGTTGTAGTGATAATAATGACAGTAGTGATGATGGTAGTGACGATGGTGTGAGTATTAGTGATGATGGTGAGTAGTAGTGAGGATGGTGAAATTTGTAGTGATGATGATGATAGTTGTGGTGATGAAGTTCATAGTAATGGTGATGATGGCAGTAGTAGTTATTATGGTGACAGTATAATAAATTATGGCATTATTTGTGACAGTAGTAATGATGATGGTTATAGTAGTAGTGATGATGTTAACAGCAGTAATGATGATTGTAAGATGGTGGTGATGATATTAGTAATGATGGTTGATAGTTGTAGTATCAATGATGGTAGTAGTGATTAAGATGCTAGTGACAATGGACAGTGATTATGGTGAGAGTAGTAGTGATAATTGTAATTGTAGTAGTGATGATGATCATAGTAATGGTGATGATGACAGTACTCGTGATGATTGTGGCAGTTGTAGTGATGATGGCAGTTGTAGTGATGATGGCAGTTGTAGTGATGATGGCAGTAGTAGTGATTATGTTGATTGTGATTGATGATGGTATTAGTAGTGATGATGGTAACCCATCGCAGAGTTGGGTATGCCGTTTTGATTTTGGGCAAAACGGCGCGTCTACTTTATTTATAATTATTCTTTAGACATAATTCCTCCCATTCATAATATCAAAATAATGAAATAATGCATCCCATTCTCTCCCTTCAACGCAACGTGGATATGTTTTCAAAGACTGTTTGTTACGATAGTTCTAACTACTGTCAATGTTACGGAGATAGAATACATATGCATAATCTGATATTTTAGGAGAATATCATGTTCACTCATGTGCATCAGCATATTTCATGTTATACCGGTATATTAAGATGTTCGTGTGCAAAAACCAGATATATTATATTCATGCAAATAGAGGTTATTCAAATTTTAAAGCTCGATTTAATATTATCTTTATGCATGCACAGTCGGCGGCAAAACTCATTTCGCCTCCCCTGCCTCACCGTGACCTGCGATTTTCCTATGCTCGAGAATGGTAGGTGTACATAATTTTCATATCTCTACCACAACGCGGTACACTGTGAGGTGTGTGGTTGTGAGGGGGTAGGGTGATGAGGGAGAGAAGGGGTTAGAGCTGTTAGGCTGGGAACGGAACAGGACTTTTACCACCGACTGTACACCTACTTCATTCAAAACCCGTATATCTTGAAGTGTAAGAACAGAATTGAATTGCAGTAACTCCACCTCCATTTCCTGTCTGTCTCTTCTTTTGTTTTGTTGTTATTATTTTTGTTTAGTCCTCTGTTCCCCCCTCTCTCCCTCATGCTGGTCATAATGGCTCGGCCCGTTACCCAATTACGGCTTCATGCTACATTCTCACCTGGTCATTGCTTTCTTCACTCAGAGACTTGGCCTTTTTTAGAGGAGTTGCGTTTACTTGTTAGAGTTGTTGTTGTTGTTGTTGTTGTTGTGGTGGTGGTGGTGGTGGTTGTTGTGTTGTATTATGTATCATATATAACTATTCTTTCAATAAGAATGTCAAACCCAAGGCTCTTTAAGGGGGAATCTTTTATTTTTGTTTTTTATAGATTTACTTATTATTCTTTTAGTTTCCTCCCTAGATCTACATCAATATTAAAAGACTACCCCCAACATCTCCCCTCTGAGATAAACTTGTGCATTTTTCGGTAAAAGAATACAGGAAGAAAGGGCTACATAAAACTTCTCGTTAATTAATCATTATGATAATACAAAAACAGAATATTCTATATATAATATTAAACACTGAAAACTATTTTGACATTAAGACAACTTTATCAGTCAAATATCTCTTATGTATTTTTGTATCACTACCAGATTGAATTATTGTTGTAGATTGCATTACAATAACTATATATATATATATATATATATATATATATATATATATATATATATATATATAATTTATTTTGTTATTTTTTTTTTAGTAATAATTGCATATAACAAAAATATATATTTTACATATGTGAGAGTTCTACTATTTTTAGTGAGTTGCTATTTAATCCCTATTTGTTTAAGTCACACTTACGTAATTCATAAAGTTTTTAGGCTAGCTTATATAACTATAATTATGTCACACATTATTGAATCACTTCTAACAACTATGATAATGGTGCTTTAACTCCTTCACCCACATTTGGTCATTGATATCATATTCTGGTTACCATTAGACGATTTTCTTTAGCTTATAATCTACCTCTGGGACTCGTATGGGTATATACGATCTCAATAAACCTTTTGAATATCATAGCCCCATCTTAAACTGCATAAAATCGTCTAATTTCAGCCAGAATCAAAGGTAAAGAAGCGTCATGTTGCTGAAGGGGTTAAATACGGAAGCCTGATAATCCTTTCAGTCAAAAAGCAACATGATGTGAGTTTTATTTTCAGCCGTCACACATTTTTTTTTGTTCAGGTTAGGAAACGTCATGCATTAACTCTTGCAAACATTTCTGCAAGAGAATAGTCGCTTGGTGGTCGCTGCAATATATTTGTGTTCTTTATGCGATTGAAAATTATAAGATGTACACGTGAATAAAGTATCATTTTTTTGTACTTGCTGACATTTATATTTTGCTTATTATTAATTTAATTTCCTACAATATTTTTCATTTAAGTTATTGCTGAACCTAATCTGACACCAACCAATTTATTCTTTATGGCAATATATGGAGTCAAAATCATTAAAAAACTTACGAACTTTGAAAGAGTGTGTAATAAATATTATAAAAATAATACATTATTATAAGCATGAGATTGTGCTTGGTAGGTCCCAGCCAAATTACAGCTAACTGCAAAAATGTGTGTACGTAGGTATTTTTCCCCATCAGACGATATTTACTTTTTTCTTTAATGCTACTGCCAGCTGATATTATTCAGTTTAGGAAGGGTTTCTAGGGATCAAAGCGTTAGAGGGGTATTTTATCTGTACCCCCTTCCCCCTCATTATTAGCCCCAATAGTGTTTTAGTTTTTAAGAAGTTCGCCCCATTATTTTGGCGATACTATACCCTTTGGCCCCATGTCTTAGTCAAGTTTAAGACCTTCGTGCCATTTGGGTGACGATTTTTACCTGGCGAGCGAAAGCGAGCCTTCAATTGGGGAAGAATTGATCTCAAATGAGGATCTTGAGGGCATTTTTTCAAAGATTGGTGGAGTTCTAGGAAGGAAATACCAAAACAATCTCCCTTAACCCTTTCACGCAATTATGACGCAGAGGTTGCCAGATTAGCAATAAGAAATAGAGTTCTCTCACCCTTATAATTACCTCTCCAAAATTAGTTTTCTGCCCACAGCTAACTCAAAGACAACTGCAGAGGTTGGAGTAACTAAACTAAAGGTTTCTAAATACCCCTGATGGTAACAAAGGCTTTAAAGTATCCCCAATAGGCTCAAAATCGCGTCATATGTCGGAGAGGGTTAAAGACTATTTCAATTAAACTCTAACACTGACATTTTCCTACAGTGAAAAACAAATCGTCATCTAGTCCTAAGGTTGAAAGGGTTGAAAATTAAACATGACTTGTAATGCTTAAGGGAGCAGTACTCGCATTTTCTGAACCCCCTTCTCCCTCATGTTTAGCATATTATTTTGAGGTTTTAAGACGTCCGTTCCGTTAGTTTGGCGATTTTGAGACCTTTCGCCTAATTTTGTTGTCAATATTAAGACCTTTCGTGCCCTTTAGGTATCGATTTTTCTTGGCGAACGAAAGCGAGCCTCTAATTTTAGAATGAATCGGCCTTCGGCCGCGAAATGTTTCTACCGAAAAATGTACAAATTGATTTAGAAAGGAGGCCCGGGGGGTGTTTTTCTAAGCTTGATGGAGGTCTAGCGAGGAAACTAAAACATATATTAATAAAAAAATATATAGACCAAAAACCAAGCGTTTTGAGTGAGATATACAAATATGTTCCTATCTTTACACACCCTATTCAACTTCTGACTGGTATTAATACAGCACAGAGCGAGCCAAACGTAATGACAGCTGAGACATGACTTATTTGACCTACTGTACCAGAGATCAGCTGCCTGTAACGAGTGTCTCCCCCCAAAGCTTAAAGTGCGACAGAGAACCAAATTAAAGGTACAGTCACTCATACAAATTCATGGACCTCACCTATTTCTAAGTATGGAAGTATATCTCTGGACACGAATTTAAGAATATCATTTTCTATCTATTAACTAAAATACTATTAATACTATTTATTGATAAGCAAGTTCCATCCAAAAATCAATCCAGATGGTTAAAATTGCATACAGAAAAACATAAGGGGTCCACGAATTTTTATAAGTGATTATACATTGGGGTCAAAATGCCTGGACACACGAAGTTTAAAGCAGTCTAAGTCATAGGATGAAGGAAAGATTGATTGAGGGCGAGAGTTATTTTCCTCTCTTTACTCTCAAATATATCCATCCCATAATATACATTCGGGAATTATGGTACGAAATGTATAGATTGGCTCATGGGTATACATTTAAGAAGAGGTGGGCTGATTATTTCTGGTACCCCTTCTTCCTCATGTTTAGCCCCATAAGTGTCCAGATTTTATGACGTTCGGCCCATTAGTTTGGATATTTTAAGACCTTTCGCCCCATTTCTTTGTCAATATTAAGACTTCATGTCAATTAGGTGTCGATTTTTTCCTGGCGAGCGAAAGCGAGCCTGCAATTCAAGAGGAACCGGCCCTCGGCCAGGACATTTTTCTATCGAAAATATACAAACTTATCTTGAAGGAGGGTCTTGGGGTGTATTTTTAAGCTTGATGGAGGGCTAGCGAGAAAATTAATATATCAATAAATCATTAAATGTATAGACCAAAATATAACCACTACCCCCTTAACCCTCTCCGACATATGACGCGATGTTGAGCCTATTAGGGATACTTTAAAGACTTTGTTACCATCAGGGGTATTTAGAAACCTTTAGTTTAATTATTTCAACCTCTGCAGTTATCTTGGAGTTAGCTGTGGGCAGAAAGCTAATTTTGGAGAGTGAGAGAACTCTATTTCTTATTGCTAATCTGGCAACCTCTGCGTCATATGTGCGTGAAAGGGTTAACATGATTCACAATATAATTAAACCTCGTTGTTTGATAATCAACCACTTCTGTACCGACGACATCTTTTTAGTTATTTTCTGGCAAATATTGAACGATTATAATTATTCAGCTTTTAAAGGTTGTCTACAAATTAAAAGGTTAGACTATTTCAATTCATTCTTTTAGCTACTATACATCCTTCCTAAGCTTCCTAAACTCGTCTGTGCGATTTTATTCAGCTTATAAAGGTTGTATACCAATTAAAAGGCTCTCAGGCTATCTCAATCCGTTCTTTTAGCTACCACATATCCTTCCTAAGCTGCATAAAATCGTCTAAATGTAGCTAGAATAAAGTTAAAGGAACGTCGCTGGTACAGAAGGGGTTAAGGTACCAAAATGACGTCTATAGAAACAGATGGCCAGTCTCCCTTAAGGGGGGCTGGGTCGTGTTGTCGTTTTTCTGGACCTCCTTCTCCCTCGAGTTTAGTCTCATTAGTTTTGAGATTTGATGACGTTCGGGCGGCCCGTCAGTTTGGCTATTTTAAACCTTTCGTCCCATCTCTATATCAATATCAAGACCTTTCGTGCCATTTATGTGTCGACGTTTTTCCTGGCGAACGATAGCGAGCCTGTAATTTTAAGAGAAACCGGACTTTGGCCAGGATGTTTTTCAATTTCAGTCTCTTAAAAATCATATAGATTCAGTCTAGTTGATTCCAATGCGAAAATACTAAATGTAGAGCGAAAGAAAACACTTGCTCATCGAAAATTGACGTGTGACATCGTGAGACAATGGCATTTTGAAAGTCAAACTATACTCTGTTTCATTTCATCTGACGGTAAATTGAATCCCTTAACAGCTAGTTTCTCGATACTTAATGGAAATATCTGAAACCACTATGTCTCGGCATCATATTAAGACCAAATGTATAGAATTAGCACCATATTTCACTACACAATCTTCAAAAATAACCGAAAAATCTTGATGGGAACTTTGCAATTTACCATCAGTTGAACAGACACGGAGTATAGATGAACATCGCCGATTCAGATTGATAATTCAGATGTTCTAAGCAATATCACCGTTACAGAGAGAGAAGTATTGAATTGTTTAGATAAACTCAAGGTAAATAAAACGCCAGGACCTGATACAATCTCGCCTAGAGTTCTAAAGGAAGCAAAGAATGAGCTCTCCAAACCACTGACATTACTATTCAATAAATCCTTGCAGTCTGGAACTATGCCTGATCAGTGGAAGCTAGCCAACGTAACACCGATATTCAAAAAAGGCAGCAAATCCCTACCCAGTAACTATCGTCCAATTAGCTTAACCTCAGTTGTATGTAAAATGCTAGAAACGGTCATACGAGACAGACTTGTAAATCACTTAGAGGAAAATAACATACTTAAAGATACTCAACACGGCTTTCGTAAAAAACGTTCCTGTTTAACAAACCTCTTAGACTTCTTCCACGATATCCTCAACCTCTACGATGAGAGTAAAGCTGTAGATATTATATACCTTGATTTTCAAAAGGCCTTTGACAAAGTTCCCCACAAACGTTTACTGCTAAAACTAAAAGCGCATGGAATACAAGACGGTGTGTTGAAATGGATACAAAATTGGCTCAGCAACAGAAAGCAAAGGGTAGTCATAAACGGTAAGGCATCTAAATGGACCAATGTAAGTAGCGGGGTACCCCAGGGATCGGTACTAGGACCAATTCTCTTTCTAATTTACATTAACGACATAGATGAGGGTCTCACCTGCACAATCTCAAAATTTGCTGACGATACAAAAATTGCAAATAGCGTACTCTCAAAAGAACAAGTTGACGATATGCAACACAATCTAGATAAATTGTCATGTTGGGCCCAAATTTGGCAAATGAGTTTCAATGCGGATAAATGTAAAGTACTACATGTCGGATACCTAAATGAGAAAGCAAACTATTCGATGAATGGCACTCAGCTTAAGAATGTAAACAGAGAAACTGATCTGGGAGTAACAATATCGAGTAACCTAAAACCGAGTCAACAATGTTCAGAAGTTGTTAAGAAGGCAAACAAAATAATTGGCTTTATAGGCAGGTCATTTGAGCATAAATCCAAAGAAGTTATCCTAACCCTTTACAATTCCTTAGTCCGCCCTCTTCTGGAATACTGCGTTCAATCCTGGTGCCCTTATTACCAAAAAGATATAAACAAGCTAGAACGAGTTCAACGTAGAGTTACCAAAATGATACCTAGCCTAAAGAACAAACCATACGAAGAGCGTCTTAGAGAATTAAATCTATTTCCTTTAACCCAGCGCAGATTAAGAGGCGACTTAATTCAAGTGTTCAAAATCATCAAAGGCATCGACAATATGAACTGTAGTAAGTACTTCACTATCGACCAATCTAATTACACGCGGGGAAACGGTTGCAAAATTATTGGTAAATCTTTTAACTCGCACGAATCTAAGAATTTCTTCTTCAATCGAGTTGTCAACTTGTGGAATGGGCTTCCCCGAGACGTTATAGACTGCAGCACCGTTGATTCATTTAAATTCCGCCTAGACAAATATCTCGCATCAAACCCGCGACTGACTGCGTTTGTAAATGAATAACTTTATCCTCCCCTCAGTTACTAACCCATATGTCCCCTACTAACTTCCTAGTCCTGCCACGTTAGTGGCAGGGCAGTAATTCCCTTTCCAATGTTCCCTTACCCACTCTAAACCACTGTTTGGACACTTGATCCTCATTGTTTTGGAGAACAAGCAGCCTAGAAGGGTCACTAGATCTGTTGTTGCTTGATTTCCTTTGTACTCCTTTGTACTCCTTTGTAACATTGGTAATAGAGATACGTAACAATAATATAGAACCTCTCATGCAAGACACGATTAAGGAGGGGGCACCGGCTTTTTTATCTTTCTCTCCTCTTCTCTCTTTCCCTGGCTTGTATCCATTCGGCCCCATTCAGCCAACTGTTTAAGACGTTTATCCCCATCCAGGTGTCGAGTTCTTCCTGGCGAGCGATAGCGAGCCAGCATTGTATGGAGAAATCCGGCTTCACCAGAGAAATTTTTCTATCGAAAAATTTACAAATTTAGCTTGCTGTGAAAACAAAAATATATATATGCTGGCTCGCTACCGCTCGCCAGGAAAATATTGACACCTGGATGGGGGTAAACGTCTTAAAACAGTAGGCTGAATGGGGCCGAATGGATACAAGCCAAAGAGAGCGAGGGAGAGATAGAGACAAAAAAGCGAGGTGGGCTCCCTTAACTATAACCATTGATTATTTCCTCTTGTGCTATTTGTTGTTGTTCTCGAGTGTCTTCGTAATACCCTATCTGAAACATCTCATGCTGAACGTGACTTGCACATTGAAATACGATGCAATAACAAAAAACTTCAAAGCAAACCAAAGTAAAGTTCATTGGATTAGTCTGTTTTAGAGGTCCTGTATTAAGGGGGTAGTGGTTATTGTTTGGTCTATTTATTAATTTATTCATTTATTTTGTAATTTTCTCGTTAGACTTCTATCAAGCTTAAAACAACAAAAAAACACTCCCAAGACCGTCCGTCATGATAAATTTTTCAATTTTTTCGATGAAAAAATGCCCCGGCCGACGGCAGGTTCCTCTTAAATTGCAGGTTTGCTATCGCTCGCCAGAAAAAAAATCGACACCTAAATTACACGAAAAATATAAATATTGACAAGTTTGTGCACAAATCTTTGAATAGCTTCCAAGGCCGCAATAATGGGTGAAAATTAAAACTATTTGCGCCATTGGTTTCAGCGTGTCAAGAGGATTCCAAATATGGTCCAAAAACGGTCCTAGAAAAAAAAAACAAAAATATCCGACAAAAAGCTAAGGCTAATAACCCCTTTGCTTCACTTTGACAGTTGTCGGGTCATTTTCGAATTTTATATTTTGAATGGTGTATTCGGATGGTATATTACAGGTGGATAGGACTCGTTAGCTTTGGTCGACAACCCATCTAGGGGAGACAACCTTATCAAAATCCGGGTGGATGGGACTCGTTAGCCTTAGTCGGCAACCTGTCTAGGGGAGTAAACCTGATACAAAGTACTGCTTATCTAAGTGTAAGGCAGGTTATTGGATGGACTAGCCGAACACCACTGTAGAAAAATAGTGCTAACAAGATACATAGAGGGCCTCAGAGTCGAACGGATCCTAAATTGAGTGGTCAATCCTGTAAGTCTATCAGTAAACTGGCATGGGTTGTCCCTCTCACAGGGAATAGGTCCACTTGGGGGCCTTCTGTGTATGGCCACCCTCATTAACCCTCTCCGACACATGACGCGATTTTGAGCCTATTGGGGATACCTTAAAGCCTTTGTTACCATCAGGGGTATTTAGAAACCTT
This sequence comes from Paralithodes platypus, assembly GCA_032716605.1. Classification (NCBI taxonomy): domain Eukaryota; kingdom Metazoa; phylum Arthropoda; class Malacostraca; order Decapoda; family Lithodidae; genus Paralithodes; species Paralithodes platypus. The sequence goes on from CM064573.1 coordinate 60,300,384, forward strand.
TAGTTTAGTTACTTCAACCTCTGCAGTTGTCTTTGAGTTAGCTGTGGGCAGAAAACTAATTTTGGAGAGGTAATTATAAGAGTGACAGAAATCTATTTCTTATTGCTAATCTGGCAACCCCTGCGTCATAAATGCGTGAAAGGGTTAAGGGGAGTAAGGCGTCCGGCAATAGACAGATAGATATTCGGATTCTTTATGGCGTTGCAATTCCAACGGTATATATTTGTTTTATTTTTTAAATTTGTTTAACCCCTCAATACATCATGTGAAATATGTTCAAAATTATAAAATCGAAAAAGACCTAAACGATAGTACAGATTTTGACAAGGCTATTTTAGAAACATATTTGATGATAGGAGATTGACAAGTCGCAGAATATACTGTAACTGCGGTCATATATTGAATCTGTTGGCCAAGGGGAGTCCATTGGTATTAGTTAATTTGTTTTGGCCCATAACCTAGGGTACACAAGACTATTAGACGGTATTATTCTGGTTATATATATATTCTGGCAACCATTAGACGATTTTTATTCAGGTTAGGAAGGACGTCTAGCCACTAAACGATTATTAAAGACTATCTCAATCCTTTTAGCTATCATATAATATCTTTCCGAAGCTTCATAGACTCGTCTAAATGTAGCTGAAATCCAATAAATAAGTGTCACCGGTACTGGATGGGTTAAGGGGAAGTATATTTTTTCTCTCTGGACCCCCTTCTCCCTCATGTTTAACCCCGTTAGTTATAAGATTTAAAGACGTTGGCCCAAGTAGTTTGGCGATTTTATGACCATACCCCCTATTTAGGTGTCGACGTTTTCCTGGCGAGCGATAGCGGGCCTATTATTTACGAGGAACGAAGCCGGGCCTTTTTGATGCCGTATTAAATAAAAGGGTGATATTTGGTTTGATAATGTAGAGTTTAGATTCAAAGACCAAACTATGAATCCTTTACCAGTATTACCGATGTCTATTGTGGGTATGACCATATTTGAGTGTAAAGAGAAGCTAATAAAACCAATGACGCCAATATGGTGGAAGTTGAACGATCTTGGTTTACTATACTCAACTTTTACCGGTAACTCTGGTGTGGAAGCTTGTGGGTTAATTAAGGGCGTAGTGCTTGGGGTTTGGTCGATATATTTATCTATTAATTTATTTTTGAGTTTCCTCACTAGACCTCCATCAAGCTTAGAAAAACACGCCCTAGACCCCCTTTCAAGATGAACGTGTAAATTTTTCGATAGAAAAATGTCCCGGCCAAAGGTCGGTTCCTTCTAAAATTAGAAGCTCGCTTTCGCTCGCTAGGAAAAACTCGACACCTAAATGGCACGAAAGGTCTTAATATTGACAACAAAATGAGGCGAAAGGTCTCATCGCCAAACTAACGGAACGAACGTTTTAAAACCTCAATACTAATATGCTAAACATGAGGGAAAGGGGGGTCCAGAAAAAGCGAGTACTACCCCCTTAAAATGAATGTTATGAGCTTTTAGTCACATAGGACTACACATAGACTACAGTAAATCTGGACTGGACACGAAAATGGAACTTTGTAGTAAGGGACCCAAAATCGGAGAACGAACCCCCAAGTTCGAACCTCGAAACCGCAAAAATTTCACGTTTTCGCGGTTTCGAGGTTCGAACTTGGGGGTTCGTTCTCCGATTTTGGGTCCCTTACTGCAAAGTTCCATTTTCGTGTCCAGTCCAGATATACTGTAGTCTATGGACTACATTATCTAGTTCCCGATGCCAATGCAAAAAATATTGGAAGTATCGATGGTGAAAGTAGGCACTAAAAATGTATGATATAGGTTCTCATGTAATATACCACGTTAACTCGGATAAATTCAAAATAACCAATCAACGTTTTTCATCCTAGCCTTGTGACGTGGAAGATGCTCATTGGTTGAAAATCAAGTCCAAAGTTCGGTGTCTGAGGTTCGAAGACTCAGGATCGATTCACAATTTATAATGTGATTATATAATCTTGATTATATACGATCTTGTGCAGTAGTCTTATATTAGAATTACATATACATGTAAAGTACAAATTACTTACTAAGCACATATACTGTAAATAAATAGTTAATAGCGTATACAAAGTTTATATACGAAAATAAAAGTATGAGCTCCGTTTCGTTTGCACGAGTCGAACGACTCGAATCATCAATGTGCTTGGACAATGTTGCAAATCTAGCAATGTTTATCGTGAGTAGTTTGCTTAAATCTAGCGATATTTTTTATACTGGATTGTTCATATATAATTGCGGAACTACTACCTTGTAATATAGCTAAATATATGGTTAACTATGACAATTGAGTATTAATATTATGCAGAGGCTTAGCAGTTCCATATTTTTACATTAATTGTTGAAATTACTAGGTGCTAGGAATTACTTTAGGGTAGGGGATAATAAGTTTGCTATAGCGAGCTGCATAGCCTACCCATATTGTTGATATTGTTGCCATTCATATTTGATGTTTTAGATAATTTCAAAGGGCATATCGATATATTAGAGATATCAGACATTCAGACGTGCTTCTTCCGTCTTCAGAAACAAATATGCGTGTTTATTAACTAGCAAAGTAATCTAGCGGATATGCGTTTAAACCATTGGCAACACTGGTACGATATCGTACCACGGTACCAGTGAAGTGAGCAGTGAGCAGTGGTCGGGGAAGGACGTCTGCTAACCCGCTCCTGTTTTCCGCCTTGTTTAAGCTCATATTTGTGATTGATGGTGAGCTCCAGATGCCTGACGGATTGCAACTGATACTGGCGACACACTTCTACTTCAGAGCGGCATACTTCAGCTCCTGCTAATATATAAGCCTGGTGGTACTACCATTCCGAGCGGTATGACGAAGCCTAGAGGTAGGGGTAGGGGTAAGGGTCGTGGGGGCCGATCAGCTGATCGTTCCTCCTCCCCAAGCGCCGGCTCTGCTGCTTGTTCTGGCACACTAGTTAACAATTTCATAACCACCCCTACTACACTTCCATTTCATGGTAATGTTTCTCCTGCGCTCTGTGGTACCTGTAAATTTAAGGTAGGTGATGATGCTATAGGCTGTGATCGTTGTAGTGACTGGTTCCATCCTGGGGCAATGTGCATGGGGCTCCCTGCTGATGTAATTGAAGATATAGTTAGGCTAAATGGTAAGGGGGTTGCATTTGTGTGCCTAGTGTGCAGGATGGGCTCAGGTCGTGCCTCAAGTAGTCCTAGTAATTCTAATCCAGCGGTTCCATTGTGTATAACAACTAGAGGTCACAGGTTTAAAGTGTCACGTGAGAACTGAGCTTGAATGTAGGAGGTCGTTTGCAGTGAGGCGCATCTCTGTGTGTAACTCTTTACCAGACACATTGGTATCTATTTCCAACCTTGATACTTTTAAGGGAGCCCTGGCACGTCACCTTGGCGATATTCTTTACAGGTACCACTAGCACTGCTGTTATCACTATTTGTATCTTGTCCTTCCTGCCACATAACCTTTCTTATACCACATGATTTTTCTTATATGCTGCATATGATGCACTTTCCGGCCCTTTTTGTACATTTTAATATTAAAAGACATTGTAACTAGTGGGCTGACGCATCAGCAGAGTGAGGCTTCCCACCCTTCCTTCGGCTGAGCCTACAGTCAAGGTTTGGGAAGCCCATCAGGTAAGAATCGTCAGTTTGCCGGACGGGTAAGGAGTGAAGTGACGTGCTTGGTATCCCTCCTTGTAGACGGTTTTAAGGGCATTTTTTGCCACCAACTACGTATTTTCATGAGCTACGGTGGAACTAGATGTATATAAGGTTAAGTGGAATGTTTAATTTCGTATTGTTGGTTTAATTTGGTAGATTTCTGGTATTGTTTACATTCTAGAACTTTCGATTCTGACCCGTTTCCGGTCGCCATTTTTAAATTTCAACGGTCGCCAATTTCATTTTTTTTGTTTTATGTCCTGCATGTTCAACCGGTATCTGGACACTTTGAGCTGGACACACTAGGCTATGTGAAAATTTAAAAACCTAAGACAATTCCTTGATAGGCTAGGCTACCCATAACAGTAATAGCAGCAGTAACACTCCACACCTATTAAACGAAACGCTTGCAAAATACAGAAAGAGTAACCCATCCTATTTAAAGAATGGTTTATTTGTAGGTGCATTTCAAGGTTTTAATAGTTTTGGGAAGGTTGTAGTTTCCAGGTGTACGGTTGTCATGTGCGCTCGCAGTTACGTTCCCGTGTATTTCGACGCTATATTTTCTGCTATTTTGCCCCTGTCATTACTGCATGAATACTAGGTTAGGTTAGGCTGTTTGGTTAGGCTAATGTATTTCTATATCCAAAGGCATCCGCATAGTGTAAACAAGGTGGGCGGTACACCCTGTAACTACATTCTTGCCCTAGTTTTTAAGGTACCGTCAACTGGGGTGAATTCGGACATTATCGCAAAGAAATTTGATTATGTTGATTATGATTTTTGCGATAATGTCCGAATTCACCCCAGTTGACGGTAGCCTAATTATAGGGTAAAGGCTCGCACTCTTATTTTTCATGTTTTTTCCCTCCAGATTTTGAGAAATTAGTGTTTTCATGGTTTTAGTTACCAGTACCTAGCCTATATTTCCAATGTGGGATACAGGATGGGTTGAGGGGGGGCGAAGCCCCCAATGACTTATTGAAATCATCATCTGTGTTACCAGCAGGGGGTAAATGTTGATTATACTCCATGCTGAAGAAGTTTGTAAATAGTGAGGATGTCCGAAGGAGCTCTGAGAGTGATAGGACTTTTTTCGGGATGGATGTAGTTACCGGGTGTACCACTACCGACATACAACATAAATCATGGAAAATATTAAGGAAACCACCCACCAATTATTTTAATTATTTTTTTTTTTTTAGTTTTAGTTTATTTACATCAATATATAGTGATTGACATTAGTTTCAACCTCCGCAAAAATCGTTTTCCCCTTTATCCAACGATCTTAAGACACGGCGCCCGATAGTGGGGAGGGCTATGAAGATCAGGGAAAATGTGGGGTTAAAGACATAAAAAGGCGATATAATGGCTTTTATGATGAAAGTTGGCTCGGGTTTTGTTGTTTTTTCAACTTGAGAAAACTCCAAAATGAAAAAAACCCGAGCCAAGTTTTGGCAAAAGTTGGCTCGGATTTTAAGATTTTTCAGCTGCATAAAAGACAGCAAGTGCCAAAAAGAAGTTGGCTCGGGTTTTCTTGTTTTTCAACTTAAGAAAACCCCAAAATTAAAAATAATCGAGCCAAGTTTTGGCAAAGATTTTTCAGCTTCATAAAAGTCAGAAAGTGGCAAAAAAAAGTTGGCTCAGGTTTTCTTGTTTTTCAACTTTAACCTAGAAACCCCCAAAATTAAAAAAAAAAGTCAAGTTTTGGCAAAAGTTGTTGGATGATACATGGGATATAAAATGAACTTGCCCAGTAAGCTCATTATCCATTATCCAACAATTAAGCAACATTAAAGATTTTAGGGTCAATATACAGGAGGCGCTACAATATAGGTAGCAAAATTATAATGGTAGTTTTGGGTTCCCATCATCATGTGCTTCATTTCTATATACTTTTTATCCCCGGGAAAAAAAAAAAAAAAATCTTGGTATTTTTCATTTATTTTCTTGGGAGTTTTTGTGTTGGTCATTAACCTAACCAAAAAAACCTAACCTAACCTAACCTAATAGCCCCCAAATACATTTAGGTTAGGTTAGGTTTTTTGGTTAGGTTAATAAAACTAAAAAAAAAATCCAATAAAAAAAAAAAAAATCCCGGGGATAAAAAGTATATAGAAATGAAGCATATGATGATAGGAACCCAAAACTACCATTAGAATTTTGCTACCTATATTGTAGCGCCTCCTGTATATTGACCGATTTTAGCCTAACCTACCAACCTTACCTAACCTAACCTAGAGTATTATGGGTGGGGGCTGCCGCCCCCACACCTCCGCTGGTTGGATAGTATATACATATATATAACCCTGGACAAATATCGTTACAGGTTACAGGTTCTAGATTCTGTATCTCCCTTAATAGAATTTTTCGAGGGTTGACACTTATTTTAACATGGAGTATAGGTTATATTACATCCTAAATGAAATTTAAAATATCTGTGAAAATTCTTGGGTTGTTTATATAATAGAAGTTACTGTGAGACACGTAATATGTTGAAGGGGGAGCTCTGCCCCCTCTAAACACCCGTCACTTATGTCATCATAATCTGTTGTACTTCATAGGGGGTCCAATTAAGGAGAAAGTGAATTAACAGACGAAATTAGGCCGCAAACTACAATAACATAGCGGGCCGCCGTTTATGGGAGACTTTTTACACATCATTTTCAATGTTAATTTTCCCCCTTAATCGATTTTTCCAAATTATCAAACTTACATAAAAATGAAGTACAGTTTATAGGGATTCCAATATGCATTTCAAAATTGTCATGAAAATTGGTGGGTGGTTTGCTTAATATATACCTAAATCATCTATAAATACTTATAATAAAATAAATATTTATAAATCTATAATACTAGGTTAGGTTAGGTTGTTTGGTTAGGGTATTGTATTTTTGTATCCAAAGGCAGTCAAAATAGACGGGAACATGATGGTGAGCGTCCGCATAGTGTAAACGAGATGGGCGGTACACCCGGTCACTACATTCTTGCCCTTTTTTCCACTAATATCGGTTTATATAAATATGATCAAAATTATTCTTCCACAGTGGATTATACACGAGTACAGTATAAGGATTCCAGGGTATTCTGCAGAACAACAACTCCTCGATTACGGGATTCCTGTCTCATGAAATTTTTTTTTTTCGCTCTTACCTTACTCAGTGGACCTTACTGATGTGCGGATAAGTGCTAATTTTCTTATTTTGTCAATTTGATTTTCACTCCTCCATAACATTTTCAGAGTTATTTTTGTACAACCAGTCCAGGACACTTTGTTTACATTCTAGCCTCCTTGGAGGCTCCTCCCAGATGTTCAGTAGCCAATCAGAGTGGAGATTCACCTACAATACGTCAGTACATTTTTATTGGTACTTTCCTGTTATCGACAGCCAAAGCTGAAGATTGCAGAGTAAGCACCATAGACTTTATCGACTTTTCTTTCGAAATCTTTTATAGTTTTAATACCCAATCAGCGGGGGTGTGGGGGCGGCAGCCCCCACCCATAATACTAGGATAGGTTAGGTAAGGTTGTTAGGTTAGGCTAATGTCTTTTCAAAGTTGAATAAATTGAGTAAACTCCTAGATTGTTGGGGTATCTGAATTACAATTAACAATGCGAATGCTAATAAATAGTGTTTTCCTCACTGTCTAACAATATAATACATACTTACAAACCATTAAAATACAAAAATAAAATAATTAAAACCTAAAATAACAGGAGTTGTAGTTATGCAGAATTACCGCCCCCAGACCCCCATTGCTCCTAAAGATGATGTAGAAGACGTCAAATAACTAAATATTACTGCAGAAGAGTGACAAACAAACTCTAACTTACACATCGTAAGAAAATGGGTCAACAGAAAACTGTGAGGTGCGAGGTTTAACTACTCGTCGGCGATAGCGTCGATGGACATCTTCAAATATTGTTTAAAAATAGTAGATATTGCTAAAAACTCCTAAAACTTTGAAATGCACACATAAATATATCATACTTTAAGTAGGAACACTTTATCTTTCTGCATTATGTAAGCGCTTTTTTTAGTATGCAGGTAGTGTTACTGCTAGTATTACTATGGCCAGAGCCGGGTGCTCCCACAAAATCCTCAACATGAGTTTCATCATTATTTATGTGGGTTATGAGCCGAGATTTTTGAGGATTGAAGTTAAAGGTCCATTTTCCAGCTTTGGGTCCCTTACTGCAAAGTGTCCATTTTCGTGTCAAATCCAGTTCTCCTGTTATCTATGGTTAGGATTATGACAATATTGTCGTCGGAGGTCCGGAGAAGGTTGACTGTTTATTTACGTCCGCGAGTATCCTCGCTTGGCGGCGGTCATGCAAGTCGGAGAAGCCTTTCATGTAAGCAATTACCCAGGAGGCAAATAACAGAAAAAATAGCTGTCAAAACAGACGGGAACGTAACCGCGAGCGCACGACCTACGTAAACATGGCGACCGAATGCCTGGATACTACATTCTTCCCCATAGTCCTCCCCACTAGTGAGGGGCGTGTTTTTAGATTGTTGGATAATTGGTACATACTCAATTCAGCTCCTCTTCAGTATATGAGAACACTGGGTCAATATTTACCTTACCAGCCGCACCACATCTGGGATCTCATTTCTAATGATGGTTTTGGGTTCCTATCATTTTATGCTTCATTGCTATATAATTTTTATCCACCGGAAATATGTTTTTTTCTTGGCCTTATTTATTTATTTGTATATATGGTTTTTTTTTTTTTGCATTAACCTAACCAAAAAACCTAACCTAACCTAACCTAATAGCCCCCAAATACATTTAGCTTAGGTTAGGTTTCTTGGTTAGGTTAATGCAAAAAAATATAAAATAAAATAAATAAAGCCAAGAAAAAATATATTTTCCGGTGGGTAAAAACTATATAGCAATGAAGCATAAAATGATAGGAACCCAAAACTACCATTATAAATGAGATCCCAGCTGTGGTGCGGCTCGTAAATATTGACTGAACACTGTACTGTATCTGAAAGAAAAAAAAAATACTTAAAGAAATCAGCCGGTCCAAAAGTCAGGTTTACATATATAATATATTGCCAGCAGGCGTCAAATAAAAAAAATATAATAAAAAAATATATAAAGTCAAACTAGATGGAGGGGGGTGGGTGTAACACAACAGCTGGCCGTGGGATACAATAATGGGGTGAAGGGGTTTTGCCCCTCCTAACTTTTTGTCAACATCATGTTTATTACCAGCAGGGGGCAAATACAGCCTGCAGCTGGCCGTAGGATGATATCGCAAAAAATTCAAATTGGACAGAAACGTAACTGCGAGCCTACGACTTATGTAAACAAATCGACGATGGTAAGGCCAATGCTATATCCTTACCAAATATTGAGAACATTTTTGGCAAGAATGTAGTGTTCGGGCGTACCATCCGCCTTGTTTACGCTACGCGGAGCATCGGCGGAGGACGCTTGTGATCATATTCCCGTCTATTTTGACTGCCGGTGGATACAATAATATGGGACAAACTGGATTTTAGGTCACGTATGGGATATAATGTTCTAAATGTATACTATAGCTTTGTATTAGAGTATTAGTCACCACAATATGTCTTTACCGCTGCATATTAAATTATTTTTCCTTAGACTTTGTGGGTTAAATAAGGGTGATGGTGGCCATCTTGGATCAGCTGAGAACTAATATTTTTCTTTTTTTTATCGTAGTTTTAGTATTTTGTCATATTCTATATCAATACTAACCCTGCGGGGGTCTGGCGGCGGCAGCCCCCCAGGTTGTTAGGTTAGGGTAATGACAAAATATGGTTTTAGGGGGCATGTTTTAATATTGCAAAATAATGGGTAAATATGAATTTGCAAAAGGATAAACACCTTAAAACACACTAATCAATGAAGTAACTGATGAGAAAAAGGATTATAATACAAAAAACACATACGTGACTTAAAATCTAATTTGACCATAATATGTTGCCCCCTCACCCCCCCATGACATATTGTCATTATCATATATATTGCCAGCAGGGGGCAAATAACCGAACAAAATCGCCGTCAAAATAGACGCGAACTTAACCACGGCGATCGACGTATGTAAACATGACCGTACGCTCGGACACTACATTCTTCCCCATAGTCCTCCCCACTAGTGGGGGGCGTGTTTTTAGATTGTTGGATAGTTGGTAGATACTCATTTCAGTTCCTCTTCAGTATATGAAAACACTATCGTACATCCTTCCCAAAAAATGTGAGATAGTCTAGTAAATAAGTACCCTTTTTAATTATCGAGAGTGAACGTGGCCTAGCGGGGGTATTTGGGATAAAGATTATTATTTGGAAAAGGCTCGCCGCGTTATTATAAAACATCTTGTATCTACCGTTGAAATTATAACTAAAATCATTAAACCACTAATTTTTCAAAATCTAGAGGAATAAACATGGGAAATCAGGGTGCGAGCCTTTTCCCTATAATTACCGGGGTAAATTACAATAAGTGCACCTTCTTGAGTTTTTATTAGTAGGCATGACTCTTTTGCTACATTTTCATGTGATTTGGGTTATAGTTAGGACAAGGTTAAGTTTATACTATAATGGAGGTACCTCGATAATTATGTTATGTAAACATAGGGGCGAGGGTCCCGGACCCTAAGAATAGGAGCTTTAAATGTGCGTGGATGTAGTACGAATGAGAAGCGAGAGGATATTGGAAGGTTATTTTAAAGAAGGTAGTGTGATGTGCTTGCACTGAATGAAACAAAGCTGAAAGGAGAGGGAGAAGTGGATTATGGAAACGTGATAGGTAGAAAGTCTGGAGTAGATGAGGGAGTCCGGGGGAAAGAAGGAGTGGCTATTATTGTGAAGGAGGAGTTGAGAGAGTTTATAAAAGAGTGGAAAGAGGTGTCATCAAGGCTAATGTGGGTGCGAATGCGGTTTAAGGGTGAAAGGTGGGATTTTGTAAGTGCGTATGGACCAGGAAGTGAAAGAGTTAGACGAGGTAGAGGGTTTCTGGGAGGATTTGAGAGGCCAAGTTTATATAATCAGCCCCATATTGCACTACAAAATCGTCAAAATAACTGAGAAATCTTGATGGGAACTTTGCAATTGACCACTTGCGAGTTTCGTTCTATAAGGAAGTTGGAGCCGTGAACATTGATATTAAAGCGATATGCAATAATAATGTTCGTTTCTGATGGATAAATGGTATGTTGAATTGGGTTTGATGTATTTATGAATGCACTACAACCGTATTTTAGCTGGTGATTCTGTTAAATATAGTTATCTACAGCTCCAACTTCCTTATACTGTAGAACGAAACTCGCAAGTCAGCAACTTACCGTCAATTGAAAAGAAACAGACCCTAGTTATTTATTCATCATACATTTCACATGACCCAACCACCTCAAGGTTCTCCTCAATTAACCGTCTTGGTGATGTAATGGTTAAGGTGTCTAAAAATCTGTGTGTGATAACCCGGGTTCGAATCCTGGTGGATCACATATATGCTTTCATTAATTTCATAGGCGTTTGGTGTTGTGGTGAAATTAATAAAAACAAAATAATAGATTACTATTATAATCTTTACTAATCTGCTCAAATATTTTCATGCACAACCGCTGAAGCCGACGAAGCCGACAACGGCCAAAATATGCAGCAGTCCGACCGGCACTCAAGATATTTATACAAGACGACGACCCCAATCTTCTGGAATGTCGGAAACACTCCACAGAAAAATAAAGGTAAGGTTTAATGTGTTTTTATCTGGACCCCCTTCTCCCTCATGTTCAGTCCCATTAATATTGAGATTTTTAAGACGGTCGTCCAATTAGTTTAGCAATTTTAAGACCATTCATCCCATTTTGTAAGTCAATTTTAAGATCTTTTGTACAATTTAGGTGTAGCTCTTCCTGGCGAGTGGTCGAGCCTGTAATTAAAAGGAAACCGGCTTTCAGCCAGGATATTATTCTACCAAAAATTGTACAAATTTATATAAAAGGGAGATTTGCGGGGTTTTTTTTTGTAAGCTTGATGAAGGTCTAGTGAGCAAACATAAAAAAAAAAAAAAAAAAAAAATCTTTTATGGGTAAACAGTGTCAACAGATTCCCGGCAAAATTTCTTGGATCCTGTCTTGATAGCGTAATGCATAAATGCGCGGAATTTCGGTGTGTGTATCCTAGGTTCGAGTCCTTGGAGTGCCACATGTATTTGTTGATTTCATTAATTAAGTTTAGAAGTAAAGTTGGTTGGTGAAAAAATATAAATACAAAGGAAGACAAGCAACAACAGATTTAATGACCCTTACTAGATTGCCACAGCTAAATAGATGTAGTCTATCAAGTGACAACATTTTATATAAATTTCCCTCATATATGACCTGACCTGTGTTCCAGATAAAAGTTGAGGGAATTAGTTTAACACTATTTGGTGCAACGTCTCAGGGGTTATTATGGTATTTTGTTGAATGATTTGAGTTTTTTATTTGTTTTAGACATTTTTGAACAATGTGTTTATAGTTTACCCGCTAGACTTGAAAAAACGCCTCCCCAAACCTCCCTTCAAACTAAAAAACATCCCCCAGACCCCTAAATGTGTAAATTTTTCGGTAGAAACATTTCCCGGCCAAAGGCCGGTTTCTCCCAAATTGAGGGCTTGCTATCGCTCGCCCAGGAAAAATCGACACCTTATTGGGTTGAAGCATCATATAATCGCCAAACTAATGCGATGAAACGTCTTAAAATCTCCAAGCTAATGGAGTAAAACTGGGAGGATCTAAATTGGCCCGCCCTGCACCTAATAGGGTTAAGTGGAGTTATTCTATTATCACTTGATTTTTTATTATGTATTTATTTTTTATTTATTTTTTTTTAGCTTGCTCCCTATTATCAAGCTTATCCCCTTCAGTAGCCTACCGGTGACATTCTTTCAATATATTCTGGCAACTATTATACGACTTTATTCAGCTTAGGAAGAACGTTTACTCATTAAAAGGCTGCAGACTATCTCAATTATTTCTTTTATCTACCATGCATCCTTCCTAAGCTTCATAAAATCGTCTAATGGAAGAACGTTTACTCATTAAAAGGCTACAGACTATCTCAATTAAATCTTTTATCTACCATACATCCTTCCTAAGCTTCATAACGTCGTCTAAATGTAGCTGAAATAAAATAACAAAATACGTCGCCAGTACAGAAGGGGTTATACCATTTGTTCACTTTGGCAAGCCGAATCGAATGGCGCAAACAGAATTAAAATCGGACCATTTGTTTAGGATTTCGATTTTGACAGCCTTCCTGAAGGGCCCAGGGGACCGTTTTTTGGACTTTAAAAGTCCAATGTAGCCCAAACTATAAGTCCTAGATAATTCTAACTGGTGCCATTTGTTTTTTCTCGCCGAGGCTCGAACCGTCAACCTCACGGTTAGCAGGCGAACGCTCTACCAATCGAGCTACGGCCTGTGGCAATGTGGAAAAGAGCAATCCCATGTGCAATGTGTGGAAAGGGTGTGGGCGCTAACGCGATTCAATGTAGCATTTGTCAACGCTGGGTGCACCATGGGAGTAAGCGCTGTAGTAGAATAAAGGGACCACTGCCGAAGGATAAGTCAGAAATAGAGAAATTTAAGTGCGTAGTGTGCAAAGGCGAGCTTGTGTTAAGTGATGAGCCTGTGGCTGTGAATTTTGGAAATGAGTCATTGGAGCTGGTGGACAAGTTTTGTTACCTAGGAGATACCATTTCAGCCGGTGGTGGGGCCGAGGCTGCCACTGTTGCTAGAATTAGATGTGGCTGGAGGAAGTTCAGAGAACTGCTGCCAATTCTGACCATGAAAAGAATGCCTCTCCCCCTGAAGGGAAAGGTGTATGCCTCATGTGTTAGAAGTGCAATGACATATGCCTCAGAAACATGGGCCGTTAAAGTAGAGGATGTCAACAGAATGGAACGTAATGAGAGAGAATGGTGAGATGGATGTGTTGGGCCAGGCTGCAGGATAGAATAACAAATGTTGAGCTGAGGAGACGTTTAGGTATAAAGAGTATTAGCGAAGTGATACGTACAAGTAGACTGGGATGGTATAAACATGTGGAGATAATGGATGAACAAAATTGGGTGAAAAAATGCAGGTCTGTGATTGTGGAGGAAGCTGCACCAAGGGGTGGACCGAGAAAGATCTGGGATCGGGCTATACGTGCCGATCTCAAATCCAAAAACTTGACAAGTGAAGCAGCCCTTAACAGGGTTGCCTGGAACACCGCCATTAGGACTAGAGACTGAAACTGCACATATGTGTGCATCACTAAGTCTTAAAATTTTATGTATGTATGTATGTATTTACCTTCAGATTCCGTTTTTGGCACACTGTTCCAAACAAATTTACCAGACCCTGCAACTCCCATTCATTATCGCTCATCAGAACTGTATCATCAGCAAACAGCAGTATAGGTAGCTTCCACTCATTCCGTCCCTTATCAGCGATACACCAACATCCACTGCTCTTCCTTGTATTTTTTTCATGACTCCATCCATATATACAGTAAGCAACCACCGGGACATCACACACCCCTGTTTCAACCAAACTTTCAGATCAAAGAACTCGCTTTGATCATGCCCCACACATACTGCCGCCTTTGCACCCTCATACATGCTCTTCACTGCTTTCAGCAACTTGCCATCTACTCCGTATATTCTAAGTACTATCCACATGCCTTCTCTATCCACTCTGTCATAGGCCTTCTCCAAATCCATAAAGGCAACATACAGCTTTTGTTGCTTCTCCAGATATTATTTTCTTCACAACACATTTCAGGGTAAAAATCTGATCTACACATCCTCTTCCCTTCCTAAAACCGCCCTGCTCGTCACCTATCCATTTCTCCGTTCTCGCTCTCCCTCTCTCAATCACTACCCTACTGTACAACTTCCCTACTACGCTTAGAAGACATATTACTTGGTGGTTACCACACACTCCTCTTTCCCTTTTACCCTTATATAAGGGGACTATTATGCCTGTCTTCCAGTCATCAGCTGATGGTAAATTGTCATGTCTTCACCTGCATTATTCATCAATAATGAATATTTTATAGCCAAATATGTAGTTAATTATGAAAACTTGGTATTTTTATGATGCTGTATTTTTGTATTTACTCAGGCCCATTCCCCACTTTTCCTATTTTTTTTTTCTTTTTGTTCTGGGGGTGGCCGACTCAAGACAGAGCCCAAATAGGGACAACACAACAGAAAACAATGAACACACAAAAACAAAATACAAATTCACACATAGTAGTTTCATAATAAGTCACCAGATATCAGTTGCTAAGAGATTTAATTTTATATTGTGTTTTTGTTTGTTTTTATGTTTTACCATTGTTATTTTTGGTATCAGCGGGTACTGCACTTACTATTATATATTATTTTTATTATTATGATGATCAACATTATTATTATTATTATTATTATTATTATTATTATTATTAATAATACTATTATTATTATAATTATTATTATTGGCTGAGCGTGCTTAGGCACTGTATTGGGAGTTCTAGCTCTGGTGTCGGGGGTTCGATCCCACGCGCTGGCAGGGGAAGTTCTCTCAAAAACTTTCCCTGGCCGTGAAGACAAGGTCTGGATGGACCGCCTCGGGGGAACCACAAAGTCTCCTGCCCACGTCCTACTCCCTCGGGGGGTATGTAGCCGCTCTCGTTAGAAGCCAGGATCAGTCTGTTGATCCCTTAGGATAATATCTAGGTTAAGTCTGTATTTTTAGCTCCATTTTGGTTTGAAATTAACCAATTATTATTAGTATTATTAGTATTATTATTATTATTATTATTATTACCATCTTCGTGTAATGGCTAGAGTGTTTAAAAATCTGTGTGTGATAACCCAGGTTCAAATCCCGGTGGATCACATAAATATATGCTATTAATAATTTCATTGGAGGTGTTTGGTGTTGTGGTGAAATTAATAAAATATCAATTATTATTATTATTATTTATTATTATTATTATTATTATTATTATTATTATTATTATTATTATTATTATTATTATTATTATTATTATTATTATTATTTTATTATTATTATTATTATTATTATTATTATTATTATTATTATTTGTATTACCAGTACTAACAAGGTGGTACATATTCCCAGGACCAAGGACCTATGCAGTATCCAGTTGAAGAAGACCGCTGCCCCAGAACCCAAAATCATCATCATCATCATCTCCGACGCCTGGGAAACCCCCGGTGAAGGATGGCCATGGCGGAACATCACCTGCAGTGTAAGGAATAAATAAGAAAGTGTACAGAAAATTTAAGTCCTTATTATATTGAAAAGTAATAGAAAAAGATCACAAGCTACAGAAAAATGAAATGAAGCAAAACATATATAGAAAAGTATGTATGTATATATGCATGCATATACTCTGGCATACATAGACAAGTAACTAAATCAATTTATGAAAATACCAAATTATGCACTACAAATTATGGATCATTGAAGGCCAATGAAATTATATAACTATAAATGTGAAGGTAGAATCACACAAGCGCATTTTCCTGCAATTTTGGACAGGCAAGGTTTTTCTAATTTTATTTTGCTAAATTGTTATTTCCACATGGTGATTTTGATAAGTTCATTTGTCTTTATATTGTGCCGTTCCGTTTGTAAATTAAACATAAATCATATTGAAGGTCGTTACCATTGGAATCGGAAACTACTGTAGTTCAAAGTTAGATTATGTTCTATCTATCTATATACTCAGGCATATTTCCCCTTTTTTCATATTTTTAGTTTGCTTGGGAAACAGATTAACTTGCTCATGTAGTAATGTACACCCTATGTGGTGGATTGTTATTTTATTTCATAAATTTTATTTTAGTAAGCGTTATTTCCACAGCGATTTTGATACCGGTAAGTTATTTTTACCTGTATCTTGTGTCGTCCCTGTTTTGGTTTGTAAGTTTTACATTTTAAATTATCAAGCTGTCAGACAACAATTGCCCTTTAAAATTGACGGAAAAATTGCTCGTGTAACACTGCCTTAACCCATACTGTACCGGTGACGTCCTTTTCATTATATTTTGGCAACTATTAGACGGTTTTATTCAGCTTAGGAAGGATGTCCACCCGTTCAAACATTATAGACTATCACATTTAATCCATTTAGCTACCATATACCCTTCCAAAGTTTCATACAATCGTCTAAGTGTAGCTCAAACCAAATATATATGACGTCGCTGGTACAGAAGGGGTTAATTTTTTTGTTGTTTTTACTTTATTCGCTAGACCTTCTCCATCAAGCTTATAATTATACCCCTAGACCCCTTTTCAAGATGAATTTGTACAATTAATTTAAGTACTAGGGAATTCTACTTGGTGCCATCCGATTTTTCTCGCCGAGCTGCTTCTAGACATGGTCTTAGATTTCATTTTCGCCCAGCCATTCGCCCAGAATCGAAAATATTTTTCTAAAAAAAACTTGGGGTTAGCACAGGCAAATCGGTGATTTGGTCGAGACTTGTAAATATTATTACATATTTGGATTCGTCTCGCCGTTGCGGATTCAACGGTATAATTGTTCTTTCAATTTTGACCTATTTTAGGCCCCCTCAGCCTATTTTAAAGTTTAAAAACTCCATAGACGAGTTATGTATGAACGGATTTTGTTTAATTTATACCATTCGTAAACTTTGGCAAGTTGAATCGAATGGCGCAAAAAAAATTAAAATCGGACCATTAGTTTAGGATTTTGATGAATGGGCCTTCCTGGAGGGCCCAGGAGACCGTTTTTTGGACTTTAAAAGTCCAATGTAGTCCACACTACAAGTCCTAGAGAATTCGAACTGGTGCCATTCGTTTTTTTTCTCGCCGAGCTGCTTCTAAACAAGGTCGTAGATTTCATTTTCGCCCAGCCATTCGGCCAGTATCGAAAATATTTTTCTCAAAAAAACCTTGGGCCCAGGCAAATCGGTGATTTTGGTCGAATTTTGACTTGTCAATATTATTACATATTTGGATTCGTCTCGCCGTTGCGGATTCAACGGTATATTTTTGTTTTAAATTTTGACCTATATTTAGGCCTCCTGGGCCTATTTTAAAGTTTTAAAACTCCATACACGAGTTATTTATGTACGGAATTTGTTTAAATTTATACCATAAGTACACTTTGGCAAGCTGAATCGAATGGCGCAAACAGAATTAAAATCGGACCATTAGTTTAGGATTTTGATTTTGACTGGGCCTTCCTGGAGGGCCCAAGAGACCGGTTTTTGGCCTTTAAAAGTCCTCTGTAGCCCAAACTATAGGTCCTAGGGTATTCTACTTGGTGCCATTCGATTTTTCTCGCCGAGCTGCTTCTAGACATGGTCTTAGATTTCATTTTCGCCCAGCTATTCGCCCAGAATCGAGAATATTTTTTTTCCAAAAACCTTGGGTTAAATTAAGCCCAGGCAAATCGGTGATTTTGGTCGAATTTTGACTTGTCAATATTATTACATATTTGGATTCGTCTCGCCGTTGCGGATTCAACGTTATATTTTTTATAATTTTGACCAATTTTTAGGCCCCCTAGGCCTATTTTAAAGTTTAAAAACTCCATAGACGAGTTATTTATGTACGGATTTTGTTTTAATGTATATCATAAGTACACTTTGTCAAGCTTAATCGAATGGCGCAAACAATTAAAATCCGACCATTAGTTTAGGATTTCGATTTTGACTTAGCCTTTCTGGAGGGCCCAGGGGACTGTTTTTTGGACTTTAAAAGTCCAATGTAGCCCAAACTATAAGTCCTAGAGAATTCGAACTGGTGCCATTCGGTTTTTCTCCAAAATCGGTGATTTTGGTCGAATTTTGACTTGTCAATATTATTAAATATTTGGATTCGTCTCGCCGTTGCAGATTCTACGGTATAATTTGTTTTTAATTTTGACCTATTTTTAGGCCCCCTAGGCCTATTTTAAAGTTTAAAAACTCCATAGACGAGTTATTTATGAACGGATTTTGTTTAAATTTATACCATAAGTAAACTTTGGCAAGCTGAAACGAATGGCACAGAATTATAATCGGACAATTAGTTTAGGATTTCGATTTTGACTTGGCCTTCCAGGAGGGCCCAGGGGACCGTTGTTTGGACTTTAAAAGTCCAATGTAGCCCATACTATAAGTTCTAGAGAATTTTACTTGGTGCCATTCGATTTTTATCGCCGAGCTGCTTCTAGACATGGTCTTAGATTTCATTTTCGCCCAGCCATTTGGCCAGAATCGAGAATATTTTTTTCCAAAAACCTTGGGTCTAATTAAGCCCAGGCAAATCGGTGATTTTGGTCAAATTTTGACTTGTCAATATTATTACATATTTGGATTCGTCTCGCCGTTGCGGATTCAACGGTATAATGTTTTTTTATTTTGACCTATTTTTAGGCCCCCCCCCCGGCCTATTTTAAAGTTTAAAAACGCCATAGAAGAGTTATTTATGTACACTCACGCGTATAAAAAGTTGCTCAGGGGTGGGTCCTTCCTTCCCCTACTCCACCCTGAGCAGGTGGAAGGGGGGAGTCGGGCCCAAGTCTACCCCCACCTTCCACCCCCAAACTATCCCCAACTCCCCCACCTTCCTTCTCTAGCTGGCAGTTAGTGATTAACGACGATTGTTCTCATGTATTTCAAATTATTGTTAAACCATCATTGCACATGCTTACAATGGCCAACATTTAAAATATATTAGGAATTTATAAATACAATATATTGCATAGTTGTATTCTCAAAATGAGTCTCTATACACAACGTGGGTTACACGAAACTTGGCTGTAGTGGTATTGTGCTTTTCTCTCTCTCTCTTTCACTCTCTCTCTGCATGTGTTTGTCTCTCTCTCTCATTGCGCTACTTTATACGATCAAGACTTAATGTGATTTCAATATAATAATACCGTAATTAAATCCAATTTCATACAGTATTCAGGATATTATGTTCACCATTATTGCAATACACATCAACGTGCCCTCTACGATCTACTCCTACTATGGGTTTCGGAGGCCGTGCTACATCGGTTTTTTCGGGAATAACTTATTAACAAACAGTTGGATCAGTATGATATGTTGACACAGCTTTTTTCACACCGTGCCCTAATTTTCGTCAATATAGTGCATTACCAAAAGTGTAGAAATAAGCCACTTGTCCCTGTGTCATGAGGTTAAAGTCACACATTAATGACTAATAAACGGACAAGATACCGTGGCTTACCTGTAAGAACCACCAAACCATTATTGCTCCTCCATCAAACACGGTAGTTATCAGCCACCACCCAACCCTAGTATCGCCCTTAAATTCAAGTTAGCTGTCAATATTAAGTATAAATATACAAAATGTATGTATTTTTGTATATTTCTATTTTGATATTGACAGATAACTTTAATTTAAACGCGATAATAGGGTAGGGTGGTGGCTTAATTAAGCCCAGGCAAATTGGTGATTTTGGTCGAATTTTGGCTTCTTAATATTATTACATATTTGGATTCGTCTCACCGTTGTGGATTCAACGGTATGTATTTTTTAAATTTTGACCTATTTTTAGGCCCCCTAGGCCTATTTTAAAGTTTAAAAACTCCATAGAAGAGTTATTTATGAACCGATTTTGTTTAAATTTATACCATAAGTAAACTTTGGCAAGCTGAATCGAATGGCGCAAATACCCCATAGTTGGGGGTGACCGACTCTAGACAGAGCCCGAACAGGAATAATATTTAAAGTTCCAATTCTTAGGGTCTGCGACCACTTTCGTGTTCCCTCGCCCCATTCTTTGTCTTGTTGAATTTTAGAATTGGAGGATTCCTAGCCCCCTGCCCTAGTTATGGGGTCTATATCAAAATTAATGAACTGTGTTTTTTTAAGTATTTGTTGTAGGCATGTCTGTATGTTTATACTCGGGCACATACCCCATAGCCGGGGGTGGCCGACTCGAGACAGAGCCTGAACAGGGACAACACAACCCATCATACAAAACACAATACAAAATCCGTTCATTTGTTGTAGATAGGATGAAAATAGGATTAAATACAATTTATTTTTATTGTTTTTGTATAATTGTAATTTATATAAATTTATTTTATTTAGATATTAGTGTGTATATACATTTTGTAATTGTTTTTGTATAATTGTAATTTATATAATTTTATTTTATTTAGATATTAGTGTATATATACATTTTGTATTTTTTTTTTTTATATAATTGTAATATTATTCTTGTCAGGATAAATTTGTCTGCGGGATTCAGTGGTTGTCAATCTTTATTATTTGGTATTTATATTATCAAGTTGTAGTAATTATTGGTTCTAGACTTCTTTTATTTTAGTGTTAATATAGGGGTATAATTGTTAATAAGTAAGCATATATAAATATTGATTGTTTAGTGTAGATTATCGTTGGATTCCTAGCCCTAGGAGTTATATTTGTCATCAAATAAACAATGTATCATGCTTAGGGGTGCTGGAATACGATTACAAGACTGTCTGCTCCCCACCATAGTTGAGGTTGGGGAGAAATACTGGTAGAAGTATCTGATTTCTCCTTTTAACCTTCATGGTGGTATAGGTGGCTGGACCTCCTGCCTGTAAGGTTCGATTCCTAGCCCTTGCAGTTATATTTATCAACAAATAAACAACTTATCGAAATTATATTCTTTATTTTTTAGTAATTTAACAATTTATCGTAATATTTTATATTTTTTAGTAATTTTATGTACAGTAGGCCTATTCAGATTTATGTATTATATATATTTTTGTTTAGAATTACACATTTATATATTATTAAAGATATTAAGATAATATTAAGATTCTTGATTTTCTATATAGACTGTAGTTTTCATTTGGGGCAGCCACTATGCATATATTTATTTTATTTGTTATTTGTTTTTAAGTTTCCTCCCTAGAAAACCCTTCCAAGATAAATGTGTACATTTTTCGGTAGAAAAATATCTTTCGGCCGGTTACTTTTAAAATTACATTCGCTATCACTCAACACATAAATGGCACGAAAGGTCTTAATATTGACAAGCAAATGGGGTGTAAAGTCATAAAATCGCCAACTAACAAGTCAAAAGTCTTAAAATCTATATACCAATGGGATTAAACACGAGGGAGAAGGGGGCCAGAAAAACCAGCCCGTCTTCTCTTAATTGCAAGTGTTTCTGCTATTGATTAAATAAAATGAATATTGAAATTATTTTTTTAATAAAGTATTTATTAATATTGGTGTGAATGTGGTTTTATTACCTACTTTACCCCCCCCCCCCCCCACCCACTGTTCTACTACACTCTACCCCCACCCACCCACTGTTCTACCACACACTCCACCACCCCCACCCACCCACTGTTCTAACCCACACCTACCACACCCCCACCCACCCACTGTTCTACCACACTCTACCCCCACCCACCCACTGTTCTACCACCCACTCCACCATCCCCACCCACTGTTCTACCACACTCTACCCCCACCCACCCACTGTTCTACCACCCACTCCACCACCCCCACCCACTGTTCTACCACACTCTACCCCCACCCACCCACTGTTCTACCACACACTTCCCCCACCCACCCACTGTTCTACCACCCTCTTCCCCCACCCACCCACTGTTCTACCACACTCCACCACCCCCCCCCACCGTTCTACCACACTCTCCCCACCCACCCACTGTTCTACCACACTCCCCTACCCACCCACTGTTCTACCACACTCCCTCAACCCACCCACTGTTCTACCACACTCCACCACCACCCACCCTCTGTTCTACCACACTCCACCACCCCCACCCACTTCTACCACCCCCACCCCCCGTTCTTCCACACTCCCTACCACTCACCCACTGTTCTACCACACTCTTCCCCCACCCACCCACTGTTCTACCACACTCTTCCCCGTCCCACCCACTGTTCTACCACAATCTTCCCCGACCCACCCACTGTTCTACCACACTCCACCACCCCCACCGACTTCTACCACATATCCACCACCCCCACCCACTGTTCTACCACACTCGCCACCACTCACCCACTGGTCTACCACACTCTTCCCCCACCTACCCACTGTTCTACCACACTCTTCCCCGACCCACCCACTGTTCTACCACACTTTTCCCCGAACCACCCACTGTTCTACCACACTCCACCACCCCCATCCACTGTTATACCACACTCCACCACCCACCCACTGTTCTACTACACTCCCCCCCCACCCACTGTTCTACCACACTCTTCCCCGACCCACCCACTGTTCTACCACACTCCACCCACACCCACCCACTGTTCTACAACACTCCACCCCCACCCACCCACTGTTCTACCACACACTTCCCCCACCCACCCACTGTTCTACCACTCTTCCCCCACCCACCCACTGTTCTACCACACTCCACCACCCCCAACCACTGTTCTTCCACACCCCACCACCCCCCACCACTTCTACCACACCACCCACCCACTGTTCTACCACACTTCCCCCACCCACCCACTGTTCTACCACACTCCACCACCACCCACCCACTGTTCTACCACACTCCACCACCACCCACCCACTGTTCTACCACACTCCACCCCCCCACCCACTTCTACCACCCCCACCCACTGTTCTACCACACTCGCTACCACTCACCCACTGTTCTACCACACTCTTCCCCCACCCACCCACTGTTCTACCACACTCTTCCCCGACCCACCCACTGTTCTACCACTCTTCCCCGACCCACCCACTGTTCTACCACACTCCACCACCCCCACCCACTTCTACCACAATCCACCACCCCCACCCACTGTTCTACCACACTCGCCACCACTCACCCACTGTTCTACCACACTCTTCCCCCACCTACCCACTGTTCTACCACACTCTTCCCCGACCCACCCACTGTTCTACCACACACTTCCCCGAACCACCCACTGTTCTACCACACTCCACCACCCCCACCCACTGTTATACCACACTCCACCACCCACCCACTGTTCTACTACACTCCCCCCACCCACTGTTCTACCACACTCTTCCCGACCCACCCACTGTTCTACCACTCTCCACCCACCCCCACCCACTGTTCTACCACACACTCCACCCACTGTTCTACCACACACTCCACCCACCCACCCACTGTTCTACAACACACTCCACCACCCTCCAACCACTGTTCTACCACCCCCACCACCCCCCACCCACCACACCCCACCCACAGTTCTACCACCCCCCCCCCACCCACTGTTCTACCACACACTCCACCCACAGTTCTACCACACACTCCACCCTCCTCCCTCACTGGCTATTAACCCACCACCCTCGCTCACTGGCTACCAACACCCCCCCCCCTCCCTCACTGGCTATCAAACTCCCACCCTCCTCCCTCACTGGCATCCTCCCACCCTCCTCCCTCACTGGCTATCAACTCACCCCCCTCCCTCACTGGCAATCAACTCCCACCCTCCTCCCACACTGGCTATCAACTCTCCACCCTCCCTCACTGGCTACCAACTCCCCTCCCTCACTGGCTATCAACTCCCACCCTCCTCCCTCACTGGCTATCAACTCTCCACCCTCCCTCACTGGCTACCAACTCCCCTCCCTCACTGGCTATCAACTCCCACCCTCCTCCCACACTGGCTATCACCTCTCCACCCTCCTCCCTCACTGGCTATCAACTCACCCCCCTCCCTCACTGGCTACCAACTAACCCCCCCCCCCTCCCTCACTGGCTATCAACTCCCACCCTTCCTCACTGGCTATCGACTCACCCCCCTCCCTCACTGGCTATCATCTCACCCCCCTCCCTCACTGGCTACCAACTCCCCTCCCTCACTGGCTATCAACTGCCACCCTCCTCCCACACTGGCTATCACCTCTCCACCCTCCTCCCTCACTGGCTATCAACTCACCCCCCTCCCTCACTGGCTACCAACTATCCCCCCCCCCCCTCCCTCACTGGCTATCAACTCCCACCCTCCCTCACTGGCTATCGACTCTCCCCCCTCCATCACTGGCTATCAACTCACCCCCCACCCTCACTGGCTACCAACTCTTCCCCCCGCCTCCCTCACTGGCTATCAACTCTCCTCCCCCTCCATTCACTGGCTACCAACTCCCTCTCTCACTGGCTATCAACTCCCCCCACTCCCTTCCTCCCTCACTGGCTATCAACTTCCCCCCCCCCCTCCATTCACTGGCTACCAACTTCCCCCGTCCCCCACTAGCTACCCACTCCCACCCCCCTCTCTCACTGGCTATCAACTCTCCCCCCCCCCCCCCCCCTCCCTCACTGGCTATAAACTCCACCCCCCTCCCTCGCTGGCTATTAACTCACCCTCCTTCACTGGCTACCAACTCTCCCCGCCCCCGCCCCCCCCCCCCCCCCCCACACTAGCTACCAACTTCCTCCCTCTTCCTGGCTACCATCCCCCCCCCCCCCCTCTCCCTCACTGGCTTTCAACTCTCCTCACCCCCCCCCCCCCTCACTGGCCATCAACTCCCATCCCCCCTCCTTCACTGGCTACCAACTTCCCCCCACCTCACTGGCTACCAACATACTCCCCCCCCCCCCCCCCCCCCCCCTCTCCCTCACTTGCTATCAACTTCCCCCTCCCCTCACTGGTTACCAACTCTCAACTCCCCCCCCCCCCCCCCCCCTCACTGGTTGTATTATATATAGAAAATATAAATATATAATATATAATTATATAATTATATATATATATACAGTATATATATATATATATATATATATATATATATATATATATATACAACATACATATATTTATATATACATATACAAAATACATAATATATTATATTTATAAATTATATATATATATAATATATATAAATATATATATCGTCTATGGAGTTTTTAAACTTTAAAATAGACCTAGGGGGCCTAAAAATAGGTCAAAATTTAAAAAAAAAATACCGTTGAATCCGCAACGGCGAGACGAATCCAAATATGTAATAATATTGACAAGTCAAAATCCGACCAACATCACCGATTTGCGTGGGTTTGGGCTACAGAGGACTTTTAAAGTCCAAAAAACGGTCCCGTGGGCCCTCCAGGAAGGCCCAGTCAAAATCGAAATCCTAAACTAATGGTCCGATTGTAATTTTGTTTGCGCCATTCGATTCAGCTTGCCAGAATGTACTTATGGTATAAATTTAAACAAAATCTGTTCATAAATAACTCGTCTATGGAGTTTTTAAACTTTAAAATAGGTCAAAATTAAAAAAATATATATACCATTGAATCCGCAACGGCGAGACGAATATAAATATGTAATAATATTGACAAGTCAAAATCCGACCAAAATATATATAATATAATTATATATATATACTGTATATATATTATATACTGTATATATATATATATATATGTATA
>CM064573.1:60331470-60487267 GCA_032716605.1 Paralithodes platypus
ACAAGTCAAAATCCGACCAAAATATATATAATATAATTTATTATATACACTGTATACGGTATATATAATTATATATATATATATATATATTATATTTATAAATTATATATATAATTATATAATATATACAGTATATGTATATTTATATATATATATATATATATCGTCTATGGAGTTTTTAAACTTTAAAATAGGCCTATTGAGCATAAAAATTGGTCAAAATTTAAAAAATAAGTATACAGTTGAATACGCTACTGGGAGACGAATCCAAATATGTAATAATATTGACAAATCAAAATCCGACCAAAATATA
Source organism: Paralithodes platypus (assembly GCA_032716605.1). Taxonomy (NCBI): domain Eukaryota; kingdom Metazoa; phylum Arthropoda; class Malacostraca; order Decapoda; family Lithodidae; genus Paralithodes; species Paralithodes platypus. Next base: position 60,331,784 of record CM064573.1, read on the forward strand.
TATAATATATATATATATATATATATATATATATATATATATATACTGTATATATATATATATATTTACAAAATACATATATACTGTATATATATATATATATATATATATATATATATATATAATATATATATACATTGTATATATATACCAAATATATATATATAATTTATATATTATATATATACCGGTATATAATTTATAAAAAAAATATATATATATATATATATATATATATATATATATATATATATATATCGTCTATGGAGTTTTTAAACTTTAAAATAGGCCTAGGGGGCCTAAAAATAGGTCAAAATTAACAAAATATATATACCGTTGAATCCGCAACGGCGAGACGAATCCAAATATGTAATAATATTGACAAGTCAAAATCCGACCAAAATCACCGATTTGCCCAAGGTTTTTGAGAAAAATATTTTCGATTCTGGCCGAATGGCTGGGCGAAAATGAAATCTAAGACCATGTCTAGAAGCAGCTCACGGAGAAAAATCGAATGGTACCAAGTAGAATTCCTAGGACTTATAGTTTGGGCTACAGAGGTCTTTTAATGTCCAAAACACGGTCCCATGGGCCCTCCAGGAAGGCCCAGTCAAAATCGAAATCCTAAACTAATGGTCCGATTTTAATTCTGTTTACGCCATTCGATTCAGCTTGCCAAACTGTACTAATGGTATAAATTTAAACAAAATCTGTTCATAAATAACTCGTCTATGGAGTTTTTAAACTTTAAAATAGGCATAGGGGGCCTAAAAATAGGTCAAAATTAAAAATAAATTTACCGTTGAATCCGCAACGGCGAGACGAATCCAAATATGTAATAATATTAACAGTCAAAATCCGACCAAAATATATATAATATAATTATATATATATATATACCGGTATATATATATATATATATATATATATATATATATATATATATATATATATATATATATATTATATATACAAAATATAAATATATATATATATAAAATTATATATATATATACATTGTATATATATATATTACATATATACAGGTATATATAATTTATATATATATATATACAAAATACATATATATAATGCATTTATTTTATATATATATAATATATATATATATATATATATATATATATATATATATATATATATATATATATATATATATATACGGTATATATATATATTATATTTATAAATTATATATACACTATATATATAATATATATCGTCTATGGAGTTTTTAAACTTTAAAATAGGCCTATTGGGCCTAAAAATTGGTCAAAATTAAAAAAATAAGTATACAGTTGAAAACGCAATGGGGAGACGAATCCAAATATGTATAATATTGACAAATCAAAATCCGACCAAAATATATATAATATATAATAAATATACAGTATATATATATAATTATATATAGAGTGTATATATACAGTGTATATACTATATATATATATATATATATATATATATATATATATATATACTGTATATATATATATATATATATATATACAAAATACATATATATATATATATATATATATATATATATATATATATATATATATATATAGCGTCTATGGAGTTTTTAAACTAAAAAAAAGGCTTAGGGGGCCTAAAAATTAGGTCAAAATTAAAAAAAATATATACCGTTGAATCCGCAACGGCGTATATATATATATATATATACTGTATATATATACAAAATACATACCGGTATATATAATTTATTTATTATATATATATATTTTATATACTGTATATATATATATATATTATATTTATAAATTATAGTGTATATATATATATATATATATATAATATATTCAACATACAGGCGAATGGCTGGGCGAAAGTGAAATCTAAGGCCATGCCTAGAAGCAGCTCGGTGAGAAAAATCGAATGGCACCAAGTAAAATTCCCTAGGACTTATAGTTTGGGCTACAGAGGACTTTTAAAGTCCAAAAAACGGTCTCCTGGGCCCTCCAGAAAGGCCCAGTCAAAATCGAAATCCCAAACTACTGGTCCGATTGTTATTCTGTTTGCGCAATTCGATTCAGCTTGCCAAAGTGTACTAATGGTATAAATTTAAACAAAATCCGTTCATAAATAACTTGTCTATGGAGTTTTTAAACTTTAAAATAGGCCTAGGGGGTCTAAAAATAGGTCAACATTTAAAAAAATATATACCGTTGAATCCACAACGGCTAGACGAATCCAAATATGTAATAATATTGACAAGTCAAAATTCGACCAAAATCACCGATTTGCCTGGGAACTCAAGGTTTTTTGAGAAAAATATTTTCGATTCAGGGCGAATGGCTGGGCGAAAGTGAAATCTAAGACCATGCCTAGAAGCAGCTCGGTGAGAAAACTCGAATGGCACCAAGTAAAATTCCCTAGGACTTATAGTTTGGGCTACAGAGGACTTATAAAGTCCAAACAACGGTCTCCTGGGCCCTCCAGAAAGGCCCAGTCAAAATCGAAATCCTAAACTAATGGTCCGATTTTAATTCTGTTTGCGCCATTCGATTCAGCTTGCCAAAGTGTACTTTTGATATACATTTAAACAAAATCCGTTCATAAATAACTCGTCTATGGAGTTTTTAAACTTTAAAATAGGCCTAGGGGGCCTAAAAATAGGTCAAAACTAAAAACAAATTATACCGTAGAATCCGCAACGGCGAGACGAATCCAAATATTTAATAATATTGACAAGTCAAAGTTAGACCAAAATCACCGATTTGGAGAGAAAAAACGAATGGCACCAGTTAGAATTCTCTAGGACTTATAGTTTGGGCTACATTGGACTTTTAGAGTCCAAAAAATGGTCCCCTGGGCCCTCCAGAAAGGCTAAGTCAAAATCGAAATCCTAAACTAATGGTCCGATTTTAATTTTGTTTGCGCCAGTCGATTAAGCTTGACAAAGTGTACTTATGATATAAATTTAAACAAAATCCGTACATAAATAACTCGTCTATGGAGTTTTTAAACATAAAAATAGGCCGAGGGGGCCTAAAAATAGGTCAAAATTATAAAAAATATACCGTTGAATCCGCAAGGCGAGACGAATCCAAATATGTAATAATATTGACAAGTCAAAATTCGACCAAAATCACCGATTTGCCTGGGCTAAACCCAAGGTTTTTTGAGAAAAATATTTTCGATTCTGGGCGAATGGCTGGGCGAAAATGAAATCTAAAACCATGTCTAGAAGCAGCTCGGCGAGAAAAATTATTATTATGATGGGACCAAGTAGAATTCCCTAGTACTTATAGTATTTGTACAAATTCATCTTGAAAAGGGGTCTAGGGGTATAATTATAAGCTTGATGGAGGTCTAGCGAATAAAGTAAAAACAAAAAATTAACGCCTTCTGTACCAGCGACGTCATATATATTTGGTTTGAGCTACACTTAGACGATTGAATGAAACTTTGGAAGGGTATATGGTAGCTAAATGGATTAAATGTGATAGTCTATAATGTTTGAACGGGTGGACATCCTTCCTAAGCTGAATAAAACCGTCTAATAGTTGCCAAAATATAATGAAAAGGACGTCACCGGTACAGTATGGGTTAAGGCAGCGTCACACGAGCAATTTTTCCGTCAATTTTAAAGGGCAATTGTTGTCTGACAGCTTGATAATTTAAAATGTAAAACTTACAAACCAAAACAGGGACGACACAATATAAAGGTAAAAATAACTTATCAAAATCGCTATGTGGAAATAACGCTTACTAAAATAAAATGTATGAAATAAAATAACACAATCCACCACATAGGGTGTACATTACTACATGAGCAAGTTAATCTGTTTCCCAAGCAAACTAAAAATATGAAAAAAGGGGAAATATGCCTGAGTATATAGATAGATAGAACATAATCTAACTTTGAACTAGTTTCCGATTCCAATGGTAACGACCTTCAATAAGATTTATGTTTAATTTGCAAAATAAACAAACGGAACGGCACAATATAAAGACAAATGAACTTATCAAAATCACCATGTGGAAATAACAATTTAGCAAAATAAAATTAGAAAAACCTTGCCTGTCCAAAATTGCAGGAAAATGCGCTTGTGTGATTCTACCTTCACATTAATAAATAGTTATATAATTTCATTGGCCTTCAATGATCCATAATTTGTAGTGCATAATTTGGTATTTTCATAAATTGATTTCGTTACTTGTCTATGTATGCCAGAGTATATGCATGCATATATACATACATACTTTTCTATATAGGTTTAGCTTCATTTCATTGTTCTGTAGCTTGTGATCTTTTTCTATTACTTTTCAATATAATAATGATTTAAATTTTCTGTACACTTTCTTATTTTATATTTATATAGCCTATATGTTTAGCTTCATTTAATTTTACTGTAGCTTGTGATATTTTTCTATTATTTTTCAATATAATAATGACTTAAATTTTCTGTACACTTTCTTATTTATTCCTTACACTGCAGGTGATGTTCCGCCATGGCCATCCTTCACCGGGGGTTTCCCAGGCGTCGGAGATGATGATGATGATGATCTTGGGTTCTGGGGCAGCGGTCTTCTTCAACTGGATACTGCATAGGTCCTTGGTCCTGGGAATATGTACCACCTTGTTAATAATAATAATAATAATAATAATAATAATAATAATGATAATAAAACAAAACAAAAATAATACTAATAATCAAAAATAATAAATAATAATATTAATAACAAATAATAATAATAATAATAATAATAATAATAATAATAATAAATAATAATAATAATTTATATTTTATTAATTTCACCACAACACCAAACACCTCCAATGAAGTTAATAAAAGCATATATGTGATCCACCGGGATTTGAACCTGGGTTATCACACACAGATTTTTAAACACTCTAACCATTACACGAAGATGGTAATAATAATAATAATAATAATAATAATAATAATTGGTTAATTTCAAACCAAAATGGGGCTAAATATACAGACTTAACCTAGATCTTATCCTAAGGGATCAACAGACTGATCCTGGCTTCTAACGAGAGCGCCTACATACCCCCGAGGGAGTAGGATGTGGGCAGGAGACTTTGTGGTTCCCCCGAGGCGGTCCATCCAGACCTTGTCTTCACGGCCAGGGAAAGTTTTTGAGAGAACTTCCCCTGCCGGCGCGTGGGATCGAACCCGTTTTGGTCGGCCATCTTGCGTGACGTCAACACTAGCCAGCCGCTCACAGTCCACCCACCATTGTGTTGGAAAACCACCTGTTTATAAGTTTTTGTTGTGCCCAAACCTCGTATCTCTCGCGTTTATTAGGGTCTTTAATGCATTCAGTGATAGGGACAGAGGGCCTGGTAGTAATGATGAAGGAATTAAATGCCAGGGACCATCAAAACAGCAAACGCCAGTCAAGCGTGCCTACCGTGTCGGGCGAAAGCGGCAGAATTATGCCGATGAGTTAGGCTAGGCTATAATTATACGACTGATTTCAAATAAAGTCTGTGTGATAAGTAATCTCCTTATAATAAGTATTTATAAGTATTCTCCTCATATGTATTTATTGGATGTATTTGGGGGGAAATAGGTACTTTAGGGGTGACTGGACAAATTTGGAACCAATAGTGTGGTACCATCACCCTATCCGTTTAATCATTTGGTAAATATTAACACTTGCGCTGCGGGCAGATTTTCGTTATATAGGGCTCATTCAGGCACTCTTGGATGATTGAGCAAGTATCTGCATGAAATGAAGTGTATTCAGCCAAAGACTAGAAGTAAATAGCTTAAAAATGAACGAGGTTCGTAGCATGCGGGGTTAATCAGCAGCGCTACCACAAACATTCGCTAATTTGAGCGAATATTACTAATATCGCGCTACATTTGCATTTGGCAGCGCTGCAGTCTAGCGGGATATACTTCATACCTCCTTAGTGTCACGGCCGCCTGGCTGGAGAGCAGACGGGGGCTTGCTGCGCTCCCGCTCACTCGGACTCGTCTCCACAGGCTTTAAAACCCTATAAATTGCCATGTGCGTTCCGGAATGTCTCACGGAACCAATGGGTTAATGTCATTAGGTAGGTCAAAATAATGGTTTGAGGGTCCAGGATGGGTGAACCTGTCTTTTTCTCAATGAAAACTATGTAAAACATTGCCAACGTATTCGCGAAACCATGTATATGCAGACAGGTACCGGTACGAGTTAGGCACGAATGAACACCAACAAAAATACCTTTCCTCCATAAAAGGATTAAAATGGAAAGCTCATTTACCTTACCATAATCCTAAAGATGTATTAAAAAATAGCCAGTGTCTTTGTCCAATTGGTGGATACAGGTAGTCTACTTATGGGGTTGTTGTTGGGTTGACTCGTTGGTGATGTGATGCTCCTGATGGACTTGCTACGGCCGCTACTGTACATCTGCAACACAAGGCACTAATAATTAACTTGTAAAAGCTGGTGTTTTCTATCGTCCTAAGCGTCCGTTCTACATCATGAGTTACAAATCAAATTGAGGGAGATTTGCTATTAACTTTCCTTTCAAATTTTGTATTAACAATTATGTACAGTATAACTATACACATATACTTTAAACAACATACTTTACAACATACTTTAGACAACATAAGCAACATACACCTCAGACACCTGGGGCCACAAGGCATACAAGCACTCACTAACATATCAAACTACAGTTATTCACACAACACAATACCAGACATTTGGAAGCATGGTATCATCACCACATTCCCCAAATCCAACAAAGACCCCACGCTACCCTCCTCGCACCGCCCCATCACACTCCTTTGCACCCTCTCCAAAGTCATGGAACGCCTAGTATTACAACTAATTACACCCGACCTACCCCTAGCTCCAACACAACATGGCTTTAGGCTACTGCACTCCACAAACACTCTTCTCACAGACCTTACACAAAGAGCTTTTGATGGCATCAACTCAGCTAGACCACCACACAGATCACTATTAGCCACACTCGACATTAGTAAAGCCTTCGATGCCATCCCCCGCCACAACCTAACAAACAAAATCTACAACACAAACATACACAACAACACAAAAAGGTGGCTGGCCAACTTCCTAGCAGGCAGATGTGCACACGTATCTTTTGCCGGTCAGTCATCTAGAATCAGAAACTTTCCAAACGGAGTCCCACAAGGATCCGTCCTATCGCCCGCACTCTTCAATCTGTACATGCACGACATAACTACACCCAATACGCCCCAAATAAACTTAGCCTCCTATGCAGATGACATAACACTCACATGCACACACCATGACCCAGAAAGAGCAACAGATCTCCTTCAACCCTATCTCAACACACTACATGGCTGGTGCACTACAAACAGACTTAATCTAGCCCCAGCCAAATCCACCGCAACCCTGCTCACAAGCTGAACAGGAGAACACGAATACATCCCTCAACTCACCATAAACAACACACCCCTAACACATACACACACACACAAAATCCTAGGAGTAACATATGATACTCATATGACATTCAAACAGCGAAGATAGTACGTAGAGAAATGTTCCAAACTGCAGCTACATTCACAGGTTCATTTGATGAGGACTGCCAAGTAAAATCAGTACCTCAGTCACTGTTGACTTTGGTGGCCATGATCCTCGATGGCCCCAACATCAAGTCTCAATCAGGTGATGGTGTAACCCAAGCAACCCTCAGCACAGCTCAGTTGTTGCAGTACAATAGCTCCATCCGTCGCAGAGTGGGTAGTACTACTGTGCGTCACAACAAAGACAGAGAAACCCCATTGCCCATCTACGTGGGACTCACAGTCCATGCAAGGACTCGGAAACGTGACCTCATTGAGATGCTGTTTGATCTCGGACTGTCCATCTCCTATGACCGAGTGATGGCAATCTCCACATCCATGGGAAACAGAGTGTGTGAGCAGTATCACCGAGATGAGGTAGTGTGTCCACCCAATCTACGCGAGGGTTTATTCACAACGGCAGCGATTGATAATATCGACCACAATCCGAGCTCCACAACGTCGACAGATTCCTTTCATGGTACTGGGATATCACTTTTCCAGCACCCCAGTCTGCAAAATAATGGGACGGACCGCAGGGAACACAGTGCCCTTGAACAGCCATCTACTACCACTACACTGTCAGAGCTCCCAGAGTCCTACACCTGTGTTCGTCCGCTGGTGTTACCTCGGAAGGATCCTCCACTCCCAAAGGCTGATGGTCCATTGAAGAGTGATGGGCAGGAGATCACCCAGGCATTGAACCAAGAGTATGGGTGAGTACTTGTAACATTCTAACATAATACCATGTCATAAGAACGTGATGCAATAACATTATTGTTATACCATGAGTAAATGTTTGATTGTTTTCTGACAATTCTAATGTACTTTGCTTAATTTACAGATGGCTGGATACTGTGAAACAGAGGTATCAAGAAATTCCACAAAGTGACAGTAACTTATCATGGGCAGCCTACCATGCCAGTAAGGAGTCAGGACTGTTAGTCTTAGTAATCAGAAACTTGGGTATTAAAGTGAATATGTTATGACAAGATACATAAGTGGAAAAAGTACAATAAGAATAAGTAGATAAATGGGTATTAAGTAATTATGTTGTGAGAAAATACACAACATAAGTGGGAAAGTACAATAAGAATAATGTGGAATAAATACAATATATATTGCCTAAGAGATACGTAATCGGAAAAGGAAAGAAAGATAAAAAACAAATGAATTCAAGTGGGGCACGGAAACTAGTGTGTATATGGAGCGTCGATATTGTGACGTCATGAGCAGGGCGATGAGTAACTGAGTCATGGCATCGGAAGATAGTTGACCGTGAGTAACGAGAGCGGATGGAAGTGCTGACAGTGGAGTCAAGTCCTGGCCAGGCAGCAATAAATGAGTCAGCACTCAAAGCTTATTAGTGCACTGGAATATAATCTGCTCACCCCGCCCTGGACAATGAATTAAGTATTATCCGCCAACTCTGCCTGCAATACTCAGCATATGGAACGCTGCCGGTGATACAGCGAGGTAAGGCGAATACAAAGTGAGTTCAACAGTGGTAGCAGAGCGTAGCTTGCAGTTTTACCGAAATATGGCGTCAGTGATTAAAAATCCTCCACAAATGACATCGGAAAAAGACTATGAGAGGTGGAAGAAAGATATCGAAATATGGCAGAAACTGCCAGATCAGGTGTTGGCGTTTCGGTTATTGAAAAGTTGTGATTTGTCAGATATTCACTTCCAATTAGCGATGTCAACTACGACTACCATCACATTCGAGGAGATGAAAAAGACATTAAATAGAATGTTCGGAGGTGGAATTGTAGACCACAATTTAAGTGGAGATGCACAGAATGACACAGTGCAGGTGCAGGTGAAGTCTGAGCCCATTTTGGAAGTCAGTAGAGCTCCATTTCGAGGCACCGGAGGCAGATATAGACGTGGGTATAGACGTGGAACACGTAACAGGTACTGGAGTCCTAGAGGTGTTGGTGGTGATGTCAAAAACCCAACAGGACCAAATGGTGAGCTCACAAAATGTTTCGTGTGCGGATCTGTTGACCACTGGGTCCGAAATTGTCCTAAGAGAGAGGATAGGGATATGGAAAATAAGGTTGTGATGGAAGATACTGGCGAAGTTCAGCTGACATTGCTATCAGACGGGGTTGATAAGAGAGAAAAATTAATGTCGGAAGCTTTGGGAGCCCTGGTTCTTGATTCAGGATGTTCTACAACGGTGTGTGGAGAAGACTGGTTACAGGCTTATGTGGATACAGTATCATCAGATGACGTACAGTTGATAAAAAGAGAGAGATCAGAGACATCATTTAAATTCGGAGATGGAAGACAGGTGACATCAAAAGGTATTGTGCATATTCCCTGTTATATACATGGGATAAAAATCATGATTCGGACCGATGTGGTGGATTGTAGAATTCCACTACTAATGAGCAGGTCAGCCATGAAACATGGAGGCATGATATTGAACTTCAGAAAGGATACAGTGCGTATGTTTGGCAGAGAAAGTAAGCTGCATATCACCTCTACAGGGCATTATACACTTCCCATAGTGAAGACACCATGTAAGCAAATGGTAGACTGGGTATTGGCCACAGAAGATCATGAAGACATTTCCAAGAAGGTGTTGAAGTTACATCGGCAATTCTCACATCCCACTGCAGAGAAGTTAACGAGATTAATCAAAGAAGCAGGGATACTCAATGAACAATGGAAACTGGAAATAAATAAAGTGAGTGATAGTTGTGATATTTGTAGAAAATTTAAGAAAGTGCCTCCCCGTCCTGTGGTGGGACTCCCCATTGGTAAGACGTTCAATGAGGCAGTAGGAATGGATCTGAAGGCATGGAAGAGTGACTATTTTCTTGTCTTGGTTGACTTGGCTAAGATATTGTGTGACTACGGTCATCCACAATAAGAAACCTGAGACCATTATAAGAGAAGTAGTGATTCAGTGGATCAGCCGGTTTAGAGCACCTGACAAGTTCTTGACCGACAATGGTGGAGAGTTCAATAACAGTGATTTTCGGAACATGGCCGAAAATTATAATATTCAAGTGATGTGCACAGCTGCTGAAAGCCCATGGAGCAATGGCGTATGTGAGCGGCTGAATGCCGTACTTGGTGATAATGTGGCAAAGATTGTGTTGGATGCAAAATGTGGTGTATCTACAGCACTGGCATGGGCTGTATCAGCACGTAATGCACTCCAGAACAACAATGGCTTTTCCCCAAACCAGCTGGTGTATGGATTCAACCCAAGTATACCTAGTGTGCTGAATAATAAGATTCCTGCTCTTGAAAACAGGACATCATCGGAAATTGTGGCTGAAAACCTTAATGCTATGCGTGTGGCCAGAGAAGTGTTCATCAAAAATTAGTCCAATGAGAAAATACGTAGGGCACTACTGCATAACGTAAGAGCAGACAACATGGTATGCTTGCAAAATGGAGACAGAGTATATTACAAACGAAACAGTGAAAACCAATGGAAAGGCCCAGGTGTAGTGATTGGAAAGGATGGTAAACAAGTTCTTGTGAAACATGGAGGAACATATGTGCGAGTGCACACTTGTAGGTTACAGAATGCAAGTTGCAAGATGCAAGACATGGACGAGATCAGTAGTGGCAAAACAACGGAGACAGGATTGCATGTTCCAGTTGAAGACGAATCAAATGATGTTAACATAGAAAACGAAACAGAGAATGAGCCTGAGGACGCTGAAATGGATGATAATGAGAAATGCAGTGGTGAACAGGAGTCCGGAGACGGAAACAGTGTAGCTGCTGAAGCTAGAATTCCTAGAATGCCTAGAGTGGGGGATAGAATAGAAGGATACATGGTGGAGAACAAGGAAAAAGTAATTATCACAATCTTAAGTAGAGCCGGTAAAGCAACTGGCAAGTACAAAACATGTTTCAACATCAGAGACGAAACAAGTAATGTGACAAAATGGATTGATGTAGATAAAGACATCTATAATTGGCGGATTGTGAACGATACAGAGGAAGTCATGATAACGTATTCCAATGATGCATGCACAGAGGAAAAAAGGGCAGAAATGAAGAATTGGATTGATAATGATGTGTTTGAGGAAGTTGAGGACCAAGGTCAGAAGGCCATATCAACAAGGTGGATAATGACACAGAAAATAAAATCTGGCACTCAGGTTATTAAGGCCCGTTTAGTGGCACATGGCTTTGAGGAAGAGTTAAAGGATGTTCCCATTGGTTCTCTTACTTGTTCAAAGGAAGCTTTTAGACTGGCTTTAAGTATTGTGTCCACCAAGAATTGGGACTGCCATGCACTGGATGTGAAAGCCGCTTTCTTACAGGGGCATCCTATTAATAGAGAGATTTTCGTGTTGCCCCCTGAAGAATTCTAAAATGGATATCTATGGAGATTAAAGAAGACAGTATATGGTCTCAATGATGCAGCCAGAGCATGGTACGAGAGGGTGAAGCATGAATTGCTTACATTGGGTATGTCCATGTGTGGTTTAGAACCAGCACTGTTCTTCTGGCATAATGATGGAAGATTAGAAGGGATCATTTGCATCCATGTAGATGACTTCTATTGGAGCGGGTCAAATGCATTCAAGATATCTGTAATGTCCCAGATGGAAAAATTATTTCTGATTGGTTCTGAAGAGAAGACTCGTTTCCAGTACCTGGGTATAACAATAGAACAAGCAGAGGATGGCATTATGATCAATCAAGGCAATTTCATTAGACATGGACTCCAAGAGATGAACATGATCAAATCTTATAAGGACAGAAGAAATGATGAAGTCAGTCAAGAGGAGAGAACAAAATACCGATCTGTTGTGGGCCAACTAAACTGGGTAGCCACACAAACGAGGCCAGATATAGCATATGATGTATGTGAACTGAGTACGGCATTCAATCGGACAACTGTCGGAGATGTAATCAGAGCCAACAAAGCCGTCAAGAAGGTCAAGGATAACCCACTGTCAATTTGGTTTGGGAAAGTGGACCTGGACGAGTGTACACTTGAGTGCTACAGTGACGCGTCTTTTGGCAATTTGACAGACCTTGGGTCTCAGGGTGGTCACATCATATTTGTGAGAGACAGAGAGGGAAATAGCTGCCCCATTGCATGGAGATCAAGAAAGGTGAGACGGGTGGTGAAATCGACTTTGGCAGCAGAATCCCTTAGTCTATTAGATGCAGCAGAGAATGGGATGTATTTGGCACATATGCTGAGAACAATCCTCGGTAATCAGCACACAATTCCGGTAAAATGTTTTTCATACAACAAATCTTTGGTGGATTGTTTGCAGTCTACCAAGTTGGTAGATGACAGAAGCCTAAGGATAAATATAGCTGTGTTGCGAGACATGATAGCAAGAAAAGAAATCCAAGAAGTGAAGTGGATAGAAACAACGAAGCAGATAGCAGACTGTCTCATGAAGAAAGGAGCCTCTCCTATGTTATTACTAAAGGAGTTGAGCAAAGCAGAGCAAAGCAGAGTAAAGAAAAGAAAAAGAAAAAGAGGGGAATGTGTTAGACTTAGTAATCAGAAACTTGGGTATTAAAGTGAATATGTTATGACAAGATACATAAGTGGAAAAAGTGCAATAAGAATAAGTAGATAAATGGGTATTAAGTAATTATGTTGTGAGAAAATACACAACATAAGTGGGAAAGTACAATAAGAATAATGTGGAATAAATACAATATATATTGCCTAAGAGATACGTAATCGGAAAAGGAAAGAAAGATAAAAAAACAAATGAATTCAAGTGGGGCACGGAAACTAGTGCGTATATGGAGCGTCGATATTGTGACATCATGAGCAGGGCGATGAGTAACGGAGTCATGGCGTCGGAAGATAGTTGACCGTGAGTAACGAGAGCGGATGGAAGTGCTGACAGTGGAGTCAAGTCCTGGCCAGGCAGCAAGAAATGAGTCAGCACTCAAAGCTTATTAGTGCACTGGAATATAATCTGCTCACCCCGCCCTGGACAATGAATTAAGTATTATCCGCCAACTCTGCCTGCAATACTCAGCATATGGAACTCTGCCGGTGATACAGCGAGGTAAGGCGAATACAAAGTGAGTTCAACAAGGACAAGATAATCTGCTGGCGATCACAGCACTACTTCCCCTCTTTCCGGACGACTCCAAGTCTGTTGGTATGATACGGCACTCCATGGACGTGATTAAAAAAGCTGTGATGGAAGTCAACCAAGGACAGAAACCAGGGAACTAGTCAACTAGTTAATTTGGTCCTGTAATTTCACTGAAACATTGACTCCTGAACGCGGAGTTTCCGAAATTTGATGAGTCAGCACTTATTACGCTCCCTGGTGGGTTAATTGACATTGCTGGCAACACAAATGCAAATTGTGGTCATTTGGAGAATACAATTATGGCATATATGTGTATCTAGAGTCATTTCGTTAGAACATAAAGAAGCATTTGTGTCGTCCGGTTAAAAATAATCGCGGTCAAAACGGCCATTTTGTAAAATGGCCGCCACGGCTACCACAGGACGTTTTCGCGGTGGGTCCATATCTGGAATTATTCATTAGATTATTATCTATGACTGTGCCAAATTTCATGCTTGTACGTCTAAACCCACAATTCTTATGATGGATACACCTATCTGCCTGACTATTTGGTTGTTTCATCACATAATGAAAAGCCAAAACACAATACTGTACTGGCTAGTAAAGATATAACATAAGTGGATGTGATGCTGCTATTATGAGATTGTTCCATCTATCTACTGCCAGATGCCCTAATGCCTGAGGGGGTGGCCAACTGGCCATACATGAATCTCCTCCATGAACCTCTCTCAATCAGCATTGGTCATGTTCATTAGGAGATAGCATGCTTTATATTACCGTACCTTTACTATAGAGAATAACTTTAATAGTGTATGAGAATGGTGAGATGGATGTGTGGGGCCAAATTGCAAGATAGGATATCTAGTGAAGAGCTGAGGAGAGAAGTGAGGCAGCTCTGAACAGGCTGCCTGGAACTTTACCATTAGGACATGAGACCAGGACCGCACTTCATGTGGAGCACTCAATCTGTTGATTTACCGGTACGTATGTATGTACATTTAATAATAATAACTCAAAACAAGGGACTCAGATTTGTGACTTGGTAGGAAATGTTTCTGTATTATTCCAAAACGGACAATTACAATTTTTAAACATTCCTTATAAGAGAGATCCCCACCCTCCCCCCACCTTTTTACATAAATGTGTGAACCTTCGATGCTCTAGCACGCAAGTTAACCCATTGGCCAAGCACCGCACCCGTTGAAGATTTTGTTACAGTATGCAATTTTGGGCGTCTTTTTTTTTCACTCTTGTACATTACTTTTAGTAATTTGACACAATTGCATGGGTGTGGGGGCCCACCTAAGATACTAGGTTAGTTGAAGTTAGGTTGTCAAGCATTATGAATTTTTTTTGCACTAATTAAGTGTCAAAATCACACGAATTACCGGTACTTAAAAACCAGTCGGAAAAACCTTGTTTTATATAAAAAAACAAAAAAACAATCGTAATCGTCCACTTCTGGAAATTTAGCAATGTCTCTGGTTTGCCAGTCTAACATCCATCATGTCTCATCACTGTTGATGATCTGAAGTGGAAGGCCTATGTCTATGGTGGTGATGATGTGAGATTTTATACAGTATTAGCATTCTGAGCGAACGCCACTTATGATGTGTTGAGGAAATGGGGGACATATCAGAAGTAGACCGGTCAGTCATATTTCATTGAACATATGTATAACGTGTAGATAGGTTCGGATTGGAGTAAAGGTAAAGGTAGGAGAATCGCAAAGCAATGCAGGAAGAGTCTTGTTACGAAGATAACGCAGTCATTCATAACTATATTTGTGGCATTCGCACAGCAAATGGGCGACAGTGAGAACAGTTTGACAGTGATGGCAATAAGGTGGTGGAGGCCTAGGTGTAGTCATTAAATAGCCATGTGTCACCTTGGTATGGCCGACTCAAAGGCGGGTAAGAACAACCTGGTCAGCGCGATCAGTAGAGGGAACTGATAACCATGGGGAGACATGGTCTTTGAAGGAACGGAGAGCCTAGGTCTATGGAAGTGATAACATTGACAATATTGTATTTACTTCCATACATAAAAGCAGACAGTACAAGGTTATACCAATAATAAATGTTGATAAATTGTAGCTCCGTCAGTACTAAAAAACAAATCATAATTAGATACTATGATTCTAGATAGTCAATATTTCCTGATATTAAAATAATAAATAGGGCAAAGGATAACCTGTTAAGTCATTGGTTTGTTACGCCTCTCACCTTGTAACGCATGACATCCAAACCCAAGGTAACTGCTACTGTAGTCTGCTCAGGCACCAGCAACATTGACTCTGAACTAGCACCGATGCAAAGGTCAGTCCTGTAGCATCGCAAGAATCCGGGATGAAGTCAGAAGAAGTATTCTAAGTCACTTATTTGATAGAACCGGTAAACAACCTGCAAGACAAGCAATGAATTAATATTATAGTTAATAGGAAATACAAGTAGACTAAATTTGCATAGTAAAGATCAACAGTTCGATGATAATCTTGATCATAATAAGTGTGAAATTTAAGAGTACTGGGGACAGCAACTTGACATAATTATGTAAATCATTAAGCACGATATTTGAAACATGTGAACTGTTACGGAAGAGAGAAGTAACAAGCACTGCATAACAAAGAAGTGAAGGCCTCAGCTGAATGCTGTCAATCACCTAGCTGCTTTAACCCAGAGACTACGACGATCTTTCCGGGCAAAGTACTTTAACATGTGTAAGAACAACCCTTCAAATACTGTACCAGTACTGGGAATTGTCTGAAAATTGGGCGACACATGGTAGGAGATAATGCCTTGTTGGTGTTACTCTCCTGTACTGCCTCAGTCGTGCGCGCAAGCGATTCTGCTAGCTGCCGACTAATCAGAAACTGTGATAGTAACCGCCAGGTACGTTGTCTCATGTTATTTTATGCCTTGGCTCTTAAGAGGACCCTCGCCTTCGCCCACTAAACCTCTTATGAGGACCCTCGCCGTTCTTGGGTTAAGTCATTGGTTTGTTACGCCTCTCACCTTGTAACGTATGACATAATGTGTATCCAAACCCAGGGTAACCGCTACTGTAGTCTGCTCAGGCAAAAGCAACATCGACTCTGAACTAGCGCCGATGCAAAGGTCAGTCCTGTAACATCGCAAGAATCCGGGACGAAGTCAGAAGTCAATTACTTGATGAAACCGGTACACAACCTGCAAGAAAAGGAATGCATATACAGTATATATATATAATATTTTTAGGTAAATACAAGTAGGCTAAATTTGCCCCTGCTGGTAATATACTTAAGAACATAAGAAAATGGGAGTCTGCAAAAAGCCGATCGGCCCATACAAGGCAGATCCCTGTCACACCCAACCGCAATTTCAAGGCCCAATTATAGGCCCAACTCACTAATACCTTGAGTACTGCCCCCACCAAAATGGTCAGGGATTAACACAAGATTACGGGGGTCTGCTGAGCGCCGATTGGCCCACACCTGGTGGAGCCCCCTCACACCCAACCCATCTCGTCCATATGCCTATCTAATTTTATCTTAAAGCTCCCTATCGTTCTTGATCCCACTATATCACTTGGTAGCCTATTCCACCCATCTACAACTCTGTTATCAAACCAATATTTGCCTATATCTTTTCTGGAACGAAATTTATCTAATTTGAAACCATTTGTACAATCGCTATCACTGAACTTTAGTACATTTTTCATGTCCCCTTTATTAATCCCACTAACCCACTTGAATACCTCTATCATATCCCCTCTAACTCTGCATCTCTCTAACGAATGTAAGCCTAATTTTTTCAACCTTTCTTCATACGGAAAATTTCTAATATTATGGATAATTTATGTCATTCTACGTTGTACTCTCTCCAATGAATCTATGTCCATTCTGTAATAAGGACACAAAAATTGAACAGCATAATCCATATGGGGTCTCACTAAAGGGGTCTCGCATACTTGTATATGATGATGACAATAAGTAATGGGGAGTGAAGGGGGCAAAGTCCCCCTCAACCCATTATTGTATCCGATGGCCAGGTGTTCTGTAAATTGTTTTGTTACCGGCCGTGGGATACAATAATGGGTTGAGGGCCTCGTCATCATTATATATAATACCAGCAGGAGCAAGAAACAGCAGTCAAACTAGACGCGAATGTAACTGCGAGTGTGCGACTATTTAAACAACGCGGACTGTACGCCTGCTAACACAACTCTTACCACCTTCTCTAAGGACCGGTCCTGGCGTCAACACCCGTACTAGACACAGTGACACCTGCATCTCTGCCCGTCCCGTTCAGTTGTGTGTGTGCGTGCAACGTTTTTCTATTGGCATGTTTAGTGGCAGTTTGGGTTTGTGCATGTTTCATTGCTTTTTACCTGCGCGCTAGTGTTTTGTCTGGCCATTAATCATATAATGTTATCTAGTTTAATAGGAAGATGATGCGTAAAATAGGTCGCGGCGAAATTACCCTGCCAGGCGGGGCAATTTCGCCGCGAGAGTAATTTCTTTTTAAATCGGCAGCATGACCAAAACATTATATATATATATATATATATATTTTTTTTTTTGGGGGAGGGGGCATCTATAGCAGAAAGGCTGAATGTATATATAAAAAATTAAAACATTCAAAATTCCATTTGTGGCAGTTTCTATTCGTCAAAAACCGTGATTTTCGGCGAAATTACCCCGTCTTACCTATTATACTCAGGCCCAATCCCCACCTTTATTTTTTTTGCCCCTGCTGGCAACATACAGTAGGCTATATGATAATGACAATAAGTCATAGGGGGGCGAGACATAATATTGTATCCCACGTCACTCAAATTAGACGGGAACATGATCGCGAGCGTCCGCGTAGTGGAAACAAGGCAGGCGGTATACCCGAATACTACATCCTTGCCCTATTTTCCCTAATAATTTGTGTCTAATAGCACTACAGTAGTGTTGTTTATGATAATCAATAATACTGTATGACAAAGTTATGGAAAACAGAAAGAATTATATCTCATACGTGACCTAAAATACATATTGTCCTAATTTCATAAAAAATAAGGGGATGGATGTAGATTCTGGTCGTATGGTCGTCATGTTTACATAGGGCGATCGCCGCGGTTAACTTCGCGTCTATTTTGACGGCACTTTTTTTCGGTTATTTCCCCCCTGCTGGCAATATATATGATGATGACAACATAAAGCCCCCCCTCACCCTCTCATGACTTATTGTAATCATCAGTATATGGGGCCAGTCAGCCCCAAACACATTGCTTTCAGTTTCCCCACTTTCACGGACAATAATTAAAATCTATCTGGTAAACTATGCTTCACCGAGCTCAATAAACTCAATAAAAATTGCCGTCAAAATAGACGGGAACTTAACTGCAGTGATCGACCTTTGTAAACATGACGGCGGTGGCGGACGCTTGTGATCATGTTCCCGCCTATTTTGATTGCCATTGGATACAATAATATGTTGAGGGAGGGCTTTGCCCCGCCTCCCCCTCCCCCCCCCCATGACATACTGTATTGTCATCATCATATATATTGCCAGCAGGGGGCAAATAACCGAAAAAAAGTAAAAATGTAAACATGACGACCGTACACCCGGACACTACATCCATCCCGAAAAAATAGACGGAAACTTAAACCGCGAGCGCACGAACTATGTAAACATGACGACCGTACTCCCAGATACTACATCGACCTTCCCAACAATTTACCCAACAACTAGCTGTGGGATACAATAATGGGTTGAAGGGGGTTTAGCCCCCCTCGTAATTGTTTACTATAACGGCTTCCGCTCTACTCCCTTAACCCTCCTGGCCCGGGCAGCATGTTAAAATGACACCGCGGCAGATGGGCAGGAACCCGGGTGTTCTGTTAAAATCTGTAAGCTTGAAAGCCTATTAAGCTTGGTCTGAACGCTGTGCGTCCGACGCATGTAAACAAAGCCGATCGTTGCGTCACCGCACCTCCAAAAACAATAAGGAGACGTTGGATCAATGTTATTGTTGTGACGTCAGACGAAATTAGTGTCTGAAAAGCTCCGATATTGTCAACATCGCGGAAAAATTCGCACCACGGAAATCGTCATAACAACTGAACCAGTTGACTTAGAGAGCTCTACTCAACGCCAGTCTACAGATTGGAAACCGCACTACGTTTATAGATGCGTGGAAAATTTCTAGCAGTTAAAATAAACTAAAATACGGTAGCCTAGGCCTAGACATTTTTCCGGCCAGATCGCCCGGATACCTCCGTCCTTAGGAGGACCTGCCCGGGCCACGAAGGTTAAAACCTGGGGAAGATCCTGTGTAGCGGGAGGAACTGTTTTTCAGATGCCTATTTACTAAGAAACATTGAAAAATATCTTTAACCTAACCTAACCTAACCTAACCTAACCTAACCAAAACCTAATCTAACCCAGTATATTAGTGGACTATTTAAGAATGTAAAATGTAATAATATATAGTAACATTACCAAATTATTGAGATATATGTACAGGTCCACCCGGTACACAGGATTATACCCATATTATTTGTGGATAGACGATATATCAGACGAAAATTCCCGTTTTGTGTTGTTACAATGCGCGATCTCGGAGGTGTTTTTCACTCTTCCCCAGTGCTTTCTAGTAATGCGACGTCTTCTACATCATTTTTAAGAGCAGCGGGGGTCTGGGGCGGCATCCCCTAGGTTAGGTTAGGGTAATGACAATATTGTTGTTGGAGGTCCGGAGAAGGCTGGCGAGTCACATGACTTTGTTTATGTCCGCGAGTATCCTCGCTAGGCGGCTGTCATGCACGTCGGAGAAGCCGTTCCTGTAAACGGTAATTATAGGGAATAGGCTCGCACCCTTATTTTTCATGTTTTTTTCGGTAAATGTTTACCTATGGTCAGGTTAAAATATCCTCAAGTAACCTATTAACCCGTGGAGCCCCGGCTAGTTTTGTAATGTTTGCGCACCAGAACCCGGCCGGTTTTCAAAAAATGGTTTTATTCCAGAAACAATAGCGAATGGGTTAGGAATGAAGGAAAAACCACGAAAAACCGCTCAAAAAGCTTAAAAAATGGTCCTACAGAGCCCCCGAAAACGGATTTTACAAGAGTAAAAAATTGAAGGCAATTATCCCCAAAAAACAGGTTATTGCGCGCTCGCGCGCACGCACGTGGACTTTGAGAGTTTTCAACCATCGGCACGGTTGCGTGGGATACGTACACAGTTCCCATACAAATCTGAGCCCTCTTGAGTGGCTACACCTGAGGTTACGGTCGGCGCAATTAGGGTGACGCGTCAGGCGCGTCTCTGGGGCTGTGCGTTACGTACATCGCCGACGCGTCAGATGCGTCGCTGGGGCTGTACGGGTTAAGAACTGGTCAGGGGACTGGTTAGAACTTGTAGGATGTTTAATTGAAGTGCGGAAATCAGTATTTAATGAGAAATAAGTCTTAAAATGCGCTGTTTTACGGGAGGGTCTGTACGCCACTGCCCAAAATGTACAAATATTATATTAGATTAGATTAACCTAACCCTAATATAATATAACATATCATATTTTTGGTCAAATTGGATTTTAGGTCACGTATGTGTTTTTTGTATTATAATCCTTTTTCTCATCCGTTTCTTCATTGATTAGTGTGTTTTAACCCCTAAGTGTCGGGGCGCAACATAAGTCGAGTATAATAAATCTGGACTATCTGGCGGCGCTCGACATAGGTCGTGTGGCAATTTCAGCACGTAATGTTGCTGAGAGAGAGAGACAAGTGGTGGCAGGAGAGTAGCGAGCGTATGACTGCTCCAGACCACCGCGGCGAACCTACTGACACGAATCCCACCTCCTCCCTCCCTCTCTCACTCGCTATATATGGAATTGTATGGGGAAAGTGCCGAATTACATGCTTTTTGCACTCGCGTTGCGTGGTTGTTGCAAGAAAACTAGCCATCATAAAAGGATCGTTATGGTGTCATTGGAAAGCTCTGTTTATGCCCTTTCAGGGATAGATACTTGTTTTACGCTCTGGGTCTTATTTAGGCATGAAAATGATCACGTAAACAGCCCTATTTTGGCTAAAAACACCCCGCTGGGCGGTACATATAAATAAACCGCCTAGCCCGCTAATAAGGTGTTAAGGTGTTTTTCCTTCTGGAAAATCATATTTACCCATTATTTTGCAATATTAAAACATGCCCCCT
Source organism: Paralithodes platypus (assembly GCA_032716605.1). Classification (NCBI taxonomy): domain Eukaryota; kingdom Metazoa; phylum Arthropoda; class Malacostraca; order Decapoda; family Lithodidae; genus Paralithodes; species Paralithodes platypus. Next base: position 60,353,604 of record CM064573.1, read on the forward strand.
AAAACCATATTTTGTCATTACCCTAACCTAACAACCTAACCTAACCTGGGGGCTGCCGCCCCCAGACCCCCGCAGGGTTAGTATTGATATAGAATATGACAAAATACTAAAACTACGGTAACAAAATGAAAAATATTCGTTCTCAGCTGATCCAAGATGGCCGCCATCACCCTTATTTAACCCACAAAGTCTTAGGAAAAATAATTTAATATGCAGCGGTAAAGACATATATTGTGGTGACTAATACCCTATGACAAAGCTATAGTATACATTTAGAACATTATATCCCATAAGTGACCTAAAATCCAGTTTGTCCCCTATACCTGGTCAGAGGTAAGAAGAAGAAGAGTCCTGCTGTAGTCTCCTTGAATGCTACCTAACCAGTCTCCTGAACAGTTTTTAATAGGTTACTTGAGGATATTTTAACGGGACCATAGGTAAAAATTTATCGAATATACTGCATAAAGGCATTTGTGAACAGTGAGGATGTCCAAAAGAGCTCCGAGATTGATTAGAATGGGCGTTTTTTCTATAAATATCGGGTTTTATAAATGTGATCAAAATTATTCTCCAACAGTGGATTATAAATGAGTACAGTATAAGGATTCCATAGACCTGCATTGTCCCTAATAAATTATGTATAATAAGGCTGCGAGCTTATTCCCTATAATTATCATATATTGTCAGCAGGGGGCAAATTACAGAAAAAAGCAGTCAAAATAGGCCTAGACGGAAACGTAACCGCGAATGTAAACACGACGACCGACGACCGTACGCCCGGATACTACATCCTTCCCCACAACTCTTACCAAGGTTGCTGAAATTTAACCAATTACTGTAACATTCTTTTTATTAATTGTTCGACCAGCAAGGGTCAAGGGGCGGCAACCCCCAAAGTAGGTTATTAGCCTAGGGTAGCCTAACACACACAACACCAACCTGATTTAGGCTATATATTACCCAAGAAACAAAAACAATGGAACAACTGTTGCTTGATATCAAAATAAGTGAAGGTCTGACAGTAAAATATACCATAACATGTAAACAAGAAATGCAAATGGCTACCGGAAATGGATCAACACGGAAATCCCTAGAATATAAATAAGTAAATAATCCTTAATTATTTATACATACGATAAATAACACATACCACATAACCTTGAAAGCTTCAAGATCCACCGCAGCAGCACAAAACGTGCCAATCTTGCAGAAAAAAAAATAATAACCGTTGACGGAGAGCACGTACTCCTCCTTCCATACCCCAGGGGGAAAGTGATCGTTGTGCCTGCAGTGTTGCCAATCCTTCCACTGTTCCACACACATTTTGCTAGATTGGACCGCTAGATACACAAAAGCAGTATAATTTTAATATACAGCGTGTTTCCGAACTTTACCGACAAACTTTGTGGGTTAATTTATGGGGAGATCCGAAATATAAATGCCTAAGTAAAAATAATAACGTAAACGTATTATAAGAGAGGTACAGGACCTGCTAGCAGAAAATGTTGACAACACTGGTGTAAAATGATAAACAGAGGATTTACCGTACTGGTTGTGACGAAGGCAACGCCGTAGCCAAGTGTCCGAACGGTTAACAAAACAGTACAGTATCTCAATCACGGGGCTCGATCAGATCCGTAGGCTTCGAAGCTTTAACCCTTCTTTGGCGGCGCTCAACTTATGTCGTGTGAAATAAATATGGACTAAGTGGCGGTTCACAACTTATGTCGTGTGCCATTTTCACCACGTAATGTTGCTGAGAGAGAGAGCTGAGCGGTGTGAGGAGCGTAGGAAGGCTATGACCGCCGCCCACCACCGCGGTGGAACAACTGAAGTGAAAACCACCCTTCCCTCACCCCTCACACTCGCTACACAGGGAATTATGTAGGGAAAGTACCTAATTACATGGTTTTTGCACTCGTGTTGCGCGAATGTTGCAAGAGAACCAGCGGTCGTACAAGGATGGTTGGGGTATCATTGGAAAGCTCTGTTTATGCCCTTTCAGGGATAGATACTTGTTTTACGCTCTGGGTCTTATTTAGGCATGAAAATGATCACGTAAACAACCCTATTTAGGGTAAAAACACCCCGCTGGGCGGTACATATAAATTACCGCATAGGCCGCTCGTAAGGTGTTAAAACCTTCCCTCGATTACCCGAGAAAGGACAGGGAGGTGAGGGTGGGGTAGGGGGAGATTTGACGTGTTCGATTGTTCGGCCACAGGCTGTGGCTGTGTAGGCTATTCTGTTCACGTAAATAGGGCGTTGCCTTTATCACAGCCAGTAATGTCTCTGTTTAGCATTTCATACTAGCGAGTTTAGCATAGGATAAGCACAAAAGTGCTAAGCTCCATTGGACAAATGTTTTCCATTTCATATGTCTTCCATAACATTATTCATGCTAAGTATGATTTGTACTTTGCATTGACAGTTATTAACAACATCATATTCTTGTTTCAAGTAATGTAAACTCGTTGTTAGCAGTTTCTGCTAGCAGGTCCTGTACCTCTCTTATAATGCATTAACGTTATATTTTTAATTAGGCATGTATACTTAGATTCTGTTCATCTATTAACCCACAAAGTTTGTCGGTAAAGTTCAGAAACACGCTATAATGGGTATAATCTAGAGTATGTTGCTTTAATACTTGTATATATACATAGAATCACCTTTAACCCGGGAACTGTGGGGAGACACTTAAGAGTTCCCCCGGCGGACTGCGGGCAGACTCTTAAAAGTCAGAGAAAAAAAAAATCAACTTTTGACATTGATTTTTTTTTTTTTTTTTGGCCCCTGGGCCATGCAAAATCTCAGTCCTCTACCTCCCCTCCTTCCCCACTTTCCTCCTCTCCTTCAGTTATCACCTATTTTCCCTGTTATTCCCTTATTCTGAGGTATATTTTCGTGCTAACATTAGAAATCCAGTTGCAGGGTGTGGTCATCACTGATAGCAAGCGAATGCAAGAGAGAGAGAGAGTATCGATCGACTGTGTCTCAGTGGCCTTGGGGGAAATTGGTGGGAAAGCAGCTTGCCTCACCCATACATTATACAACTCGCGGGCTATATCTCCGATTTTGACCATCCAAACGCTGTTTTCACTCGTTTAATTGTTGTTTCAGGTTAATACCTTTATAATCAACCCATAATAGGCGCATATGGATAAGTATTAACCCTTATTTAGCGGCGAGCAACATAAGTCGAGTTAAATAAAGCTGGACTATGTGGCGGCGCTCGACATAACTCGAGTGGCAATTTCAGCACGTAATGTGGCTGAGAGAGAGAGACAAGTGGTGGCAGGAGACTAGCGAGCGTATGACTGCTCCAGACCACCGCGGCGAACCTACTGACACAAATCTCAGCTCCCTCCTCCCTCTCTCACTCGCTACATACTCAATTATGTACTGAAAGTACCGAATTACCTGCTTTTTGCACTCGCGTTGCACGGTTATTGCAAGAAAACTATCCATCATACAAGGATCGTTATGGTGTCATTCGAAAGCTCTGTTTATGCCCTTTCAGGGATAGGTACTTGTTTTACGTTCTGGGTCTTATTTAGGCATGAAAATGATCACGTAAACAGCCCTATTTTGGCTAAAAACACCCCGCTGTGCGGTACACATAAATAAACCGCATAGGCCGCTCGTAAGGTGTTAATGCTATTAATGGTACAATGAATATTTTAGTGACGGAAACACCTCAAATACATGCGCACAGGGAGAGGTGTCTAATTACCCCCATGCGCACTTCAGAGGTTAAGTTGTCCATACCTCGATAATACCGGTATTTTTACGTATTTTTCCCACTATAGCCGTTGCTATAGCATCCTAAAACACAAGTTAAGCTTGAAACACAAATTCAGCTAGATTATTAGCCTACTAGATTTGCAAACCCCATTTATCAAAAGAACGATTGTCAGAAATATCCAATGTTTTTCTACAGATTTGAAAACATCACAATAATCATGTACAAGTGGTCCTCATCTATAAACATGAGTATTTATCCCATTAATGAGTAAAAACAAATAACCGCTAGACGTGAACAAATACCTCCAAATCTAGATCAAAGTTGCTATAACTCAACTCAACTCAACTCAACTTTGCCGCCGGCCTCTGCAACAGATATAAGACCGCGCCTGTGATTGGCTATCTGGCCAATAGGAGTGGCAGAGCTGATAATTTATTCATTATCTTTATTATTCCTTATTTATTAATTAAACTAGATACGTTTAAGAAATGTTAATGATTATTTAATAAATTACAGTGCTATTCGATTCTAAAGCGCTATTAAATATAACATGAAACACAATAATAACGTATATATCGTAAATTAAAACAAGGAGATACAGAATTGATAAACAGGGGTTCGGATATCACTTATCACACCATTATAATGACCTAAACCTATCTAATATAATTTATATATATGGACATAGACTACAGTAGATCTGGACTGGACACGAAAATGGAACTTTGCAGTAAGGGACCCAAAATTGGAGAACGAACTCCCAAGTTTGAACCTCGAAACCGCGAAAATGTGATATTTTCACGGTTTCGAGGTTCGAACTTGAGGGTTCGTTCTCCGATTTTGGGTCCCTTACTGCAAAGTTCCATTTTCGTGTCTAGTCCAGATCTACTGTAGTCTATGATATGGAATATAAAAGAAAATTTGAATGAATTCATACGATAATGTGATATCCTCATGTTCCGTCATAGGCTATATTATATATGTTATTCTTTTGCTTACCATACTCTGCGACCTTAAGAACAATAGCACGAAGCCAACGAAAGGTAAACATGAATAGATAATGGTTATATCTGCACATACAGACACAAATAAGATAATATTTGAGAGTTTAAAAGACGCCGCCGGGCCAGTGCAGTGTTGCCAGGTGGTTTGTTTTATATTTATACACTGAATTTCCATCTTTTCGGTGGTTTCTGAATATTATGCTCAGTGTGTTGTATGCGAAATAACAGAGGGGCTTATATGCTACTTTCTAGTATAATAACTTGGCTAAATTTTAACCACAACGTCAAGGATAAGTGCATATAATACAAACTCTGGAAATTCTGGAACCTTTAATGTCTAGGGCGTGATGTCATTGCCAGCCAATCACAGGCGCGGTCTCGTATCTGCTGTAGAGGCCGGCGGCAAAGTTGAGTTGTTTAGAGTTATAGACTGGCAAACCAAATATAAATAATCCGCTAGGTTATTCCTCAAAACCCGCTAGACTGTGTGGTTAGATAGAAAAACACGCAAAGAGAAATGGAACAATTTATGAATATCACTTGCGAATAGCTCAAATCTCCATAGACCATAATATAGCATTATAAAACTCAAATACATGTCGCTAGATGTGAATAATTGGCGCTAGATCAACAAATATATCTCGATCTAGCATACAAACCGCTACTTTAACATGGCAACACTGTTGCTACGAGTGGATGGTTCAACTTGAACAAACGAAAAGAGCTCGCTGTTTCGTTTCCATTATATATATATATTTTGTTTTCTGTATCATTACTATTAATGTGTGTAGAGTAGATATGGATAATTGATATGTTAATGTTAATTACAAATGCATTTTAAAAGTATTGGCAAATTAATTTAGCGAAAATACTGCAGAAATTGTATAATATTGTATTCGACTAAATCAAATGAATTATCAATTAGATTATTTTTCATGGAACTAATGCCTAGCTGTGTTTGAATTTCGACCAATGAGCATCCGCCACGTAGAAGGCCACGTGCGAGGCTAGGTTGGAAGACCGTGATTGGCTAGTTTGAAATTACCAGCGCTACGGTATGATACGGTTATGCTCAAAAGTTATGTCACACCTGCACCATTTGAATTTGCGTTATATTTTCAAATAATGGAAGACAAATTTAAGTTATTACGGTATATAAAAACAAACTCCCGAAAATAATACATGTCATTCTAACTGTATTCTGTGATGTCTACGAGTGATTTTATTCATACATCGAGGGAGAGAAAGTGATGAAGGTGGATGCCGATTTTAAGCATGACTGTATTGTGGGTCTAGGCTTTTTATGGGGAGAATTATAACGTAGTGCTTGTTTTTTTTTTAGACTGTGTATTTATCTCTAAGTATTTTTTGATTTCCTCGTTAGACCTCCATCAAGCTTTAAAAAAAACACCCCCTAGACCCCCTTGGAAGATAAATGTGTACATTTTTCGGTAGAAAAATATCCCGGCCGAAGGCCGATTCCTTCTAAAATTACAGGCTCGCTATCGCTCGCCAGGAAGAAAATCGACACCTAAATGGCACAAACGGTCTAAATATTGACAAAGAAATTGGGCGAAAGATCTTAAAATGGCCCAACTAATTGAACGAACGTCTTAAAATCTCAAAACTAATATGCTAAACATGAGGGAGAAGTGGGTCCAGAAAAAGCGACAACCTCCCTCCCCCTTAACCCGGTACAGTACAGTACCGGCAACTATTAGACGCTTTTATTCAGCTTAAGAAGGATGTATACACGTTAGGCTACAGACTATCTCAATTCATTCTTTTAGCTACCATATTATCTTTCCCAAGCTTCATGAAATCGTCTAAATGCGGCTGACATCAAAACAAAAAGACGTCGCCGGTACTGTAAGGGCTAAGTTCCCGTAAATTTGATACTTGAGTAATTATACACAATAGGGGGAGTTCCTATTTTGCACATATTTATTAGATATGTATTATTTTTGTCCTCCATATGCCTCCATCAAGATTTAAAAATACCCCCCCTTCGAGGTAAATTTGTGCATTTTTCGGTAGAACAATGTCACGGCCAAAACCCTAGATAGGAGGTTCGCTATCGCTCGCCAGGAAAAACATCAACACCTACAGTATATGACAGGAAAGGTTTAAAACTTGCCAAATTAATGGGGCGAATATCGTAAATTAATCATCAATTACAAACCCCAATTCACTTCAATAAATTAATGAAAGCATATGGTCCTCCCGGGATTCAAACTAGGGACACCACACCCAGAACATAAGCATCTAGAGTACGGTATATAGACCAAAAACCAAGCACTGCCCCCTTGACGTCTTTTCGTTTGTATTTCAGCTGCATTTAGACGTGTTTAAGAAGCTTAGGAAGGATATATGGTAGCTAAAAGGATTAATTGAGATAGTCTATACAGTTTTAATAGGTAGACGTCCTTCTTAAGCTGAATAAAATCGTCTAATAGTTTCCAGAGAATAATGAAAAGGACGTCACCGGTACTGTACAGTCGCGCTAATAAGTGATGTCTGGGCACCAACTATATGTTTTGATCAATAATTGGTATCAGCAATATCTAAGCTGCAGGTCTTCATATGGAGTGAAATATACAAACATGTTCCTACACTAACCCACCCTATTAAACATCTGACAGACATTAATACAGCACAAAACAAGCCAAACGTAATGACAGCTGGGTATGACTTATTAGCGCGACCGTACGTCTTGGCCATTACGTCAAATATATGGTTACTGCAATGTGATTACTGTGGCAGGGCACAAACATGGATGACTGAAAATATAAGTGCGATCCCGTAGATTTTCGCCACTCCTAGTTCTGGCTAGCAACTACAGATGGCGTTATTTTGTGGTCCCCATCCAGGTATCGATTTCTTCCTGGCGAGCGATAGCGAGCCAGCAGTGTATGGAGAAATCCCTATCGAAAAATGTACACATTTAACTTGCTGTCAAAACAAATATATATATATGCTGGCTCGCTACCGCTCGCCAGGAAAATATTGCCACCTGGATGGGGGTAAATGTCTTACAACAGTAGGCTTAATGGGGTCGAATGGATACAAGCCAAAGAGAGAGGGAGAGAAAGAGAAAAAACGCGAGGTGGACTCCCTTAAAACTCAATTTCCTATCTTTGTGTCATCAGCAAACTTTGAGATAGTGTTATTTAGTTCTAAATCAATGTCATTTATATAGATACGAAACTAAACTGGCCCCAGGACTAATCCTTATGGCACTCCACAGGCTCCCACTCAGAAACGAAAACAAAATTATATATGAAAAAAAAGGAGATTTCGTACAAAAAGTATATTGGAAAGATGGAAAACGAAGCAAGAGTTGAAATATGGAAGAAAAAAATATATATATATTACGTACGGTATAATTATATAAAAAGTATATTGGAAAGATGGAAAACAAAGCAAAATTTGAAATTTGAAAAAAAAAAGATATTTCGTACTAAAAGTATATTGGAAAGATGGAAAACGAAGTAAGAGTTGAAATATGAAGAACAAAAGATATATCACGTATAAAAAGATATATCACGCATAAAAAGATATATCACGCATAAAAAGATATATCACGTATAAAAATATATATCACGTATAAAAATATATATCACGTATAAAACGATATATCACATAAAAATATATATCACGTATAAAAAGATATATCACGTATGCAAAGATATAGCACGTATAAAAATATATATCACGTATAAAAAGATATATCACGTATACAAAGTTATAGCATGTATAAAAAGATATATCACGTATGCAAAGATATAGCACGTATAAAAAGATATATCACGTATAAAAAGTAGGGGCCGGAGGTATAACAGTAGGGCCCGGAGCTATAACCGTAGGGGCCAGAGGTATAACAGTAGGGGCCGGAGGTATAACAGTAGGGCCCGGAGATATAACAGTAGGGGCCGGAGGTATAACCGTAGGGGCCGGAGGTATAACAGTAGTGGCTGGAGGTATAACAGTAGGGGCCGGAGGTATAACAGTAGGGCCCGGAGATATAACAGTAGGGGCCGGAGGTATAACAGTAGGGGCCGGAGGTATAACAGTAGGTGCCGGAGATATAACAGTAGGGGCCGGAGGTATAACAGTAGGGGCCGGAGGTATAACAGTAGGGGCCGGAGGTATAACAGTAGGGGCCGGAGGTATAACCGTAGGGCCCGGAGGTATAACCGTAGGGGCCGGAGGTATAACAGTAGGGCCCGGAGATATAACAGTAGGGCCCGGAGATATAACAGTAGAGCCCGGAGATATAACAGTAGGGCCCGGAGGTATAACAGTAGGGCCCGGAGGTATAACCGTAGGGCCCGGAGATATAACAGTAGGGCCCGGAGGTATAACCGTAGGGGCCGGAGGTATAACAGTAGGGCCCGGAGGTATAACAGTAGGGCCCGGAGATATAACAGTAGGGGCCGGAGGTATAACCGTAGGGCCCGGAGGTATAACCGTAGGGGCCGGAGGTATAAAAGTAGGGCCCGGAGATATAACAGTAGGGGCCGGAGGTATAACAGTAGGGCCCGGAGATATAACAGTAGGGGCCGGAGGTATAACAGTAGGGCCCGGAGATATAACCGTAAGGGCCGGAGGTATAACAGTAGGGCCCGGAGATATAACAGTAGGGGCCGGAGGTATAACAGTAGGGCCCGGAGCTATAACCGTAGGGGCCGGAGGTATAACAGTAGGGCCCGGAGATATAACCGTAGGGGCCGGTCGTATAACAGTAGTGGCTGGAGGTATAACAGTAGGGGCCGGAGTTATGACCATAGGGGCCGGAGGTATAACAGTAGGGCCCGGAGATATAACCGTAGGGGCCGGTCGTATAACAGTAGTGGCTGGAGGTATAACACTAGGGGCCGGAGGTTTAACCGTAGGGGCCGGAGGTATAACAGTAGGGGCCGGAGTTATGACCATAGGGGCCGGAGGTATGACCGTAGGGGCCGGAGGTGAAGGGTGGCCGGTGGTGGTGGCATTGCTCGGTTACTCAAATACCTGGGTAACAATTAGCCAGCACGGGGTAATGGTCCGAGAGTGACAGTGTGTGTGTGTGTGTGTGAGAGGGGGGGGGGGGGGGGGGGGGGGGGGGGGAGGCGTATAATGAAGGGGATGGGGTGACTTTGGGTATGGGTAAGGGAGATGGGAGAGAGAGAGAGAGGAGGTGGTGGGGGTGTAATTAAGGGGGTGGGGTGACATTGGGCATGGATAAGGGGGAGGGGATAGAGGGAGGAGGTGGTGGTGGGGAGAATATGTGTTATTAAGGGGGTAGGGAATGACTTTGGGTATGGGTAAAGGGTGGAGGGGGAAGAGGAAGGGGGTGGTGGAGAAGGAGGGGGGGTGTAATGAAGGGGGTGGGGTAACTTTAGGTATGGGTAAAAGGGGAGGGGGAGGTAGTGAGACGAAATTCAATGAAACGGATGAATGAAATTTAGAGAAAGAGGGAATTTGGAGGAGACAGGAGGAAATGAAAGAAGGATATAGAAAATCATATACAGAAAACAATTGAACTAATATATTGCGTGAGAGAGAGAGAGAGAGAGAGAGAGAGAGAGAGAGAGAGAGAGAGGTAAAAACAAGGGGCAGCATAATTTGGTGACAGAACATCTGAAACGGGCGGATGCGGAAGGTAGGATGGGAGAGAACAGGTGGAGAGACAGGGAGGGAGTGAGGAAGGGATAGAGGGAGGCTGAGGAGGGAAGAAGAAGAAGAAGAAGAAGAGGAAGAGGAAGAAGAAGAAGAAGGAGAAGACAACGACAACAACACACACGAACACGAAACTAATAAGGTTGGAAAACACACACAGTAAGTGCTTAAGTAAGTGCTCCACTTGAGGGATTTTTTTCTTGACCCCTTTCTCCCTCATGGTTAGCCCCATTGCTTTTGAGATTTTAAGACGTTTTCCCCATTAGTTTGGTGATTTCAAGAATTTCCGCGCCATTCTGTCAATTTTAAGACCTTTTGTGCAATTTAGGTGTCGATTTTATCCTGGCGAGCGATAGCGAGCCTGTAATTTAAGAGTAACCGGCCTTTGGCCGGGAAATTTTTCTACCGAAAAATGTACAAATTTTTCTTGAAAGGGGGTCAAGGGGGTGACATTTTAAGATTGCTGGAGGAGTAGGAAACCAACTAGAAACCTCCTCTTAATAAGTACAATGCAAAAGGTAGAAGATAAATATTAGAGAGAGAATAATATTAAGAACAAGAAACTAATATGAATGGAAAAATACAGAAAAGAAGTGTTTGAGTAAAATGGAAGACGGTACATATAAATACCAGAGAAACTTGGGCAAGGTCAAATTATCCGAAATTTAATTTATATGAAGACTTTTTCATCGATTACGCAAACAAATGAAGAAATACAACAAATGAAAGATCGGAAAATTGATGAGTGAATAAGAACAGCCTACTGTATTAAGACGTTTATCCCCATCCATGTGTCGACTTTTTCCTGGCGAGCGGTAGCTAGCCAGCATGTTTTATCAAATATTTTTTGGTAGCAGGCTAAATTTTTCGATAGAAAAATGTCTCTGGCGCAGCCGGATTTCCCCATACAATGCTGGCTCGCTATCGCTTGCCAGGAAGAAATCGAAATCTAGATGGGGATAGACGTTTTAAAATAGTAGGCTGAATGGGTCCGAATGGATACAAGCCAGATAAAGAGAGAAAGGGAGAGAAAGGGAGAGCAAAAAAGCAGGTCACCCCCCCCTTAATAGCTCACCACGACCCGCCCAGCCAACCAACCTGCCGCCACCGCTACCATTTATGAATGAACGAGGCTTCAATCTGCCGACCTTCCCGACACATAGGTTCGAACCCACAACACGAAATCGAACTAGAAATCCACTCTTAACACCAGTTGCTCGAAGTGTGAAAATCAATGAGCGGGTGATTCATACTGCTACTCAATTCCCACCCTTAGTATTAATTGTTTTAAGGCTGAAAATTGAAGAGCTAGTGATTCATGCTGGTATTCAAATTTCACCCTTAGTACCAGTGTCTCTAAGGGTGATAATAGGGTTGGGGTGAATCCTGGGGTTATGGGGAGTGACTAGAGGGTGTTGGTACCCCCGGGGTCTTTCCCATGGCCCCGTCGCTGCCCCCGTCACCCCAGCAGCACCCACGAGCTGAGCCCCGGGGTATACGTACACACACAGACGCACATACACACACGGACGTACATACTTACACTTACATACATACTGTACATACACTGGAGGACATCACCTGATACACCATCACCTGCCACCATATTCCTGTTGACACACACACACACACACACACACACACACACACACACACACACACACACACACACATTTATGATAATTTGTATTTTGCACTAGCATAATTATTATATTAATTTCTTGTTTTAATGTAAAATATATTATACTCACCCATTGTAAACTGAGCTTACCATTTTCATATCTGTACATCTCATGTTCATCCACTAATTGTAAACTGTGTATTTTCAGCTCATGAGGCTGCCATTCTGTAATACACCGTTTATTATTATTATTATTATTATTACACACACACACACACACACACACACACACACACACACACACACACACACACACATTAACAGTAACATTTCATATACTATGTTCCTACTAGCCACATACCATTTATAATATTACATCTTGCCTTACATATTCACACACACTCACATTCTCTCTCTCACACACACATACTCGCTCTCTCTCTCTCTCTCTCTCTCTCTCTCTCTCTCTCATATCCTCACACATTGCCACATATAAGAACCAGGCAATCAATTGACTGTCCCAACCCTTTTTTTACCCTTAACCATTGATAAGATTAAAATTCCCATGAGGGCAATTTTTACCCATGTCTTCTATAGAGAGAATTTGGCCTTTTGTTTTCTTTGTAGCACCCTCGATATACACCTATACTGTTTATATCTTAAGGGGAGGTATTTAGTTTGTTCCCTACTTTTTCATCAAGCTTAAAATTACATCCCCTAGACCCCCTTTCAAGATAAATTTGTACATTTTTCGGTAGAAAAATGTCCCGGCCGGAGGCCGGTTGCTCTTAAATTACAGGCTCGCTATAGCTCGCCAGGAAGAAATCGACACCTTAACGGCACGAAAGGTCTTAAAATTGACAGAAATGGGGCAAAATGTCTTAAAATATCCAAACTAATAGGGCGAAGGTCTTAAAATCTCAAAAGCAATGGGGCTAAACATGAGGGAGAAAGGGGTAAAGAAAATAATCCCTCAAGTGGAAATCTCCCCTTAACCAAACAAAATCAATAAATAAATAAATACATAAATAAATAAATAAGTCAATACTAATCAACTAAATACTCTTCTCCTTGACCCTTATGACACGTTTCGAAAGTTTAGTTTGGTTATTGTAATTAGACTATTTCCTACAGCTTTGGAGGATCTGTGGGCAACGAAAAGGGTAAAAAGCCTATCTAAATGAACTAGATCTGATATCCATATACCCTTCCTAATCTAAAGAAAATCGTCTAAAATAACCAGATAACATAAAAGAAATGCGTCACCGAAACCTGAAAGGGTTAATATGAAGTAGGTGTCATTTTTTTTTTACAGACTATTATCAGACGATTTTACTCAGCTTAGGAAGGAATTATATGAGTCTAGGGGTTTATCGAGATCGACTTTATCCAACTGATTGCTATACGTTTTTCCCAAGCTGCATAATATCGTCTAATAGTAGCCAGAATTAATTGATAAAGCCAGTCATGATCCACAAAGGGTAAATAAAGTACCAAATTGTGTCCATGTACTTTCTAGATTAATCGTGATTAGTTTGAACTCCCTGCTGCTACTAGAAAGATACCGTAAGTTATGGGGAAGCAGACCGTTTTTCTGGACCCCCTTCTCCCTAATGTTTAGCCCCACTAGTTTTGAGATTATAAGACGTTCGGCCCATTAGTTTGGCGATTTTAACACCTTTCGCCCAATTTCGTTGTCAATTTTAAGACCTTTCGTACCATTTAGATGTCGATTATTTCCTGGCGAGCGATAGCGAGCCTGCAATTTTAAGAGGAACTGGCCTTCGGCTGGGAAATTTTTCTACCGAAAAATGTACAAATTTATCTAGGGGGTGTTTTTCTAAGTTTGATGGAGGTCTAGTGAGGAAACTAAAAAAATATATGAATACATTAATTAATAGACCAAACAAACGGCCAGTCTCCCCTTAATGAACATTGAACAATGCTATACCCTGTTCCAAATAGGTAAGCCAGAAATCATTAACTCAAAAAGGGCTAGTGCAAATGGGCTGTAAATTTCCACACCTATTCACTGTTTGATCTTTCTTAAATTATATAAATATTATCTCGAATACTAAATTAATTTGTGAGTTAATGAGGTAAATATTCAAGAGTTTTTTCCTATTTATTTGGAGCAGGATAAAGCAAAAATTGAAGGAAGGCGATGCCTCTCTAATGAATGGATTGAAGTCTTAATTATAAAAATATATAGGCAATATCAAGTTTAGAATTTATAAATACATTAACAGATAATATAATATAAGCATAGAACATTGCAATAACTTTAAGATATGAGCAATTCTCCTCACAGATGTTTTCATTCTATATGGCAGGTGCTAAAAGCGTTAGCCTGAGGTGTAATGAAATGTGGGATTTGGAAGGGTTGGGCTACTTGGGCTATAATAGTTGGGTAATGTAGCCCAGATTGGTAGTGATGGTAGCTAAGGATTGGCTACTTGGGCTATAGTTGTATGGTGTAGCCTCGTATAGCCCAGCCCGGGGGAGTTGGCTAGGATTGGGCTACTTGGGCTACGGTTGTAAGGTGTAGCCCAGTTCGGTGATGGTGGCTAGGGTTGGGCTTTGCTACTAGGGCTATAATAGGTGTATGGTGTAGCCCAGTCTGGGGTTGTTGGCTAAAATTGGGCTACCTGCATGGGCTATATTTGTAAGGTATAATCCAGCTCGGTGCTGATGGCTAAGGTTGGGCTGCAAAGGCTATAGTAGTCGTGTGATGTAGCCAAGTTTGGTGATGGTGGCTATGGTATGACGTAGCTACTCGGGCTATAATATTTGTGTGATGTAGCAGATTTCGGCGATGGTGGCTTAGGTTCGGCTATGGTTGCATAATGTAGCCTTGTCTGGGGTTGTAGGCTAGGATTGGATTACTTGGGCTATTCTAGATGTATGGTGTAGCCCAGCCCAGCAAAAGTGGCTATATTTGGGCTGATAGGGCTATAATAGATGTGTAATGCAGCCCAGTTCGGTGATGGGGATTAGTATATAATTATTTGATAAAAAATAAATGCGGAAAAGCTAACATAATAGATATCAACACTACATGACGAGGAACACTTTATTGACAACGTTTTCGCATATAGTTATAGGCATGACGAAGCTCTATGCGAAACGATGTCAATAAAGTGCTCCTCCTTTCATAGTGTTTATATTCACAAGGTTAATCCGTATTACGTAGTGGCTGGGTATCTAAGGAAGCGTTGAAATCAGTCTTATTTGTTGGCTAATGCTAGGTTTATGATAAATAACTTTATTAGATTTTTCTCCATCTCCTCCTCTCTCTCTCTCGTCACCCAACCACCATTCATCCTATGTGGCCTTTCATCCACCACCTCTTCCTCTTCCATTGTCTTCTCCTGTTCCTCATTATCTATTTGTTTGTGTTTTGGCAAATACCTTTTTGATATCTTTTCATCTTCCTCCTCCTCTCCTCCTCTTCCTACTCTTCTTCCTTCTCCCTCCTCTTCTTCCTTCTTCTCTTCCTCCTCCGCCTTTTCCTTCTTTACCTCCTCATTATCTCTGTCTTACTGTTCCTCCTCCTCCGCCTTCTCTTCTCCCCTCCTTCTACTTTTAATTCGCCTCTTCTTCTTCTTCTTCTTCTTCTTCTTCTTCTTTTTCCTCCTCTTCCTCCTCCTCTTCCTCCTTCTATTCCACTTAATAGTGTTCTTCTCCTCCTTTTCCTCAGACTGATCTTAATCAAAATGTATAACGGCGGCATGGCAAACTGGCAGCACTCACTAAAGAAGCAAAGGGATATGTGCTGTGTCTCTCAATATATCGGTAAGATGAAACTATCAAGACTTCAAATTTTTAATTCGATAACATAGACATTGGAATTATTGTATTTGCGCGCGCATACACACACACACACACACACATTCCAAACACACACACACACACACACACACACACACACACACACACACACACACATTCAAACACACATACACAAACTTTTTTTCAATCTTTCAGACACACACTTCTAGTAATAGCCCAATGACCAATTCTTAAAAAACAAATATATATATACCGGTACAGTATACACACACACACACACACACACACACACACACACACACACACACACACACACACACACACACACACACACACACCCACACACACATTAACACCATTACCACTACCACTATCACCTATATTGCCATCTCACCACATTCCGCAATAACAGTACTTGGGAAATTGCAACCCCTTAACCCACCTCTAATAATCTTCGGTACATGAGCTTATTTCGTCCTAATAGTACCTCTTGGGTAAAGATAGCTGGTCAAATAAAAATAAATTCATTAGATTAGATTACTTCAACACAACAGATGGTATTTGGACAGTGTTCGTGGTTAGAAGTCAGCTTATTATATTATTTTGGATATAAATACTCAGATAGTAGATCAAATAGGAATAAATAAATAAAATTATGTTACTTCAACGCAACAGATGATATGAGAGTAGTTGAGGTCAGGGGTCAGCTTTTATTTCCTTATAGATGTAGATAGCTGGTCAAATAAAAACAAATTTATTTGATTATTACTTCTACACAGAAAATGGTATTGGGAGAGTGTTAGGGGTTAGAAGCCAGTGTATTATTACCTTTTTATATATAGATTTTTTGTTTTTTGTTTTGTTTTTCTATATTCCAACTACTCCCTCTCGGGCATAGGCTGAGAGCCTGTACATTCCACCGCTCAACACGGTGAAGCCCGTGAGGTCTTGTTCCAGTCTGGGGAGTGAGACATGTGAAGCATCCATCATGGCTCGAAGCAGCTCCATCTCTGAAGCGGCCGGTTGCTTCGCTCAAGTGCTTCACCGTCTCACCCTCCAGACTCAGACCCTCACTCTCAGAACGCCACCTATTGAGCAGTGAACTCACTAGGCATTGTCCCCCTGTAACATGTAAGATAGCAAGTTAAATAAGAATAAATTAATTAGATAACATCACTTCTACACAAAAGATGGTACTATGAGAGTGGTTGAGGTCAGAGGTCATCATAATATTACCTCGGGTATAGATAACAGGTCAAATAAAAGATATCATTAGATTATATCACTTCTACGTGGCAGATGGTATTAGGAGAGTGGTTGAGGTTTGAATTCAGCTTATTATTGTCTTTTGGATATAAATTCTATAGATAGCTGGCCAAATATATATACATTAATGATATTATATTATAAACGGCAGATGGTATAAGGAGAGTGGTTGAGGTTAAAGGTCGTCCTAATATCACTTCTTTGATATAGATAGCTGGCCAAATAAAAATAAATTCGTTAGATTATATTATTACAACACAACATATGGCATTATATTACTGGAACACAACATATGGCATTATATTACTGCAACACAACATATGGCATTTGGACAGTTTGGAGGTTAGACATCAGCTTAGTATTACCTTTTGGATATAGATACCAGGTCAAATAAAAATAAAGTTATTAGATTATATTACTTCTACACGGCAGATGGTATTAGGAGAGTGGTTGAGGTCAGAGGTCGTCCTAATATCACCTCTTTAATATACATAGCTGGTCAACTAGGAATACATGTATAAGATAATATCACTTTTACCTAACAGATGGCATCAGGAGAGTAGTTGAGGTTAGAATTCAGCTTATTATTATATTTTGGATATAGATACTTAGATAGCATGTCAAATACAATAGATTCATTAAAGTATATTACTTCTACGCAGCAGATGGCATTAGCAGGGCGGTTGAGGTTAGAGGTTATCTTAAGGGGAGGCAGACCGTTTTTCGATTCTTCCTCCTGCCTCATGTTAAGCCCCATTTGTTTTGAGATTGGCCCATTAGTTTGGCAATTTTAACACATTTTGTCCCATTTCTTTGTCAATTTTATGACCTTTCGTGCCATTTAGGTGTCGATTATTTCCTGGCGAGCGAAAGCGAGCCTGCAATTTTAAGACGTACCGGCCTTCGGCCGGGAAATTTTTCTACTGAAAAATGTCAAAATTTATCTTGAAGGGGGGGGGGTCTAGGGGGTGTTTTTCTAAGCTTGATGGAGATCTAGCGAGAAAACAAAGGAATAAATGAATACATGAATTAATAAACCAAACAAACGGCCAGTCTCCCCTTAATACTGTATTACCTCTTGGATATAGATCGCTTGTCACATAAATATACACATATTTGATTATATCCCTTCTTTACAGCAGATGGTATTGCAAGAGTGGTTGAGGTTAGAGGTCAGCTTAACCGTTTCAATACGGGCATAGTCTGTTTTCATTGTATTACAACTACTGTATATATAATTATTATGTTCTCCCATATAAATGATTATTATGCATATTAAGATAGTTTATATTCATGTAATTGTAGAGAGCATTCCGAAGATTAATTAAATCGTAATATAATGTAACATAAAATACGGAAAGATTCCTCAGCAGCTGCTTTCACAGGGATAATAATTCTGTTTGATATCGAAAGCAGGCCAAATATAGATATATTCATTATATATTATTACTTTTACACAGCCAAATTACGGTATTGGAAGAATGATTGAGGACAGAAGTTATCGTGGTATTTGATTTGTAAATACTGTATATATATATAATAAGTTGAATAAAGATATATAAATTAGATAGTAGCATTTCTACACACCATGTAGTATCATGAAAGTGTTTTAGTTCAGAAAGCAATATTACCTTTTATATATATACAAAACAGGCCAAAAGAACGTAAGAACATAAGAAAATGGAAATTTGCAAAAGGCCTACTGGCCCACACGAGGCAGATCCCTTCTCCCCGTTTCTTTTTTTCTATATTCTAACTACTCCCTCTCGGGCATAGGCTGAGAGCCTGCACACTCAACCACTGAACACGGTGAGGCCGGTGAGGTCTTGTTCCAGTCTAGGGAGTGAGACATGCGAAGCACCCCGGCTTGAAGCAATCCCATCTATGAAGCTGCTCCGCCTCTGCGTCTCATAGTCTCACTCCCCAGACTCGGACCCTCACTCTCAGAACGCCACCTATTGAGCAATTAACTCACTAGGCATTGCCCCCCTGTAGCATACATACTTTGAATATGGGAATATTCATACAGTGCTATTTAATCAGAGAACAATGAGGGTATTTTTGTTTTGGCAATTCGGTGTGCTGTGGTAATGCACTGAAACTAGGTACAGCACAAATGCCATCCCAATAATATCTTCCCATTGACATACTGGGATTCGAACCCGGGTCCATTGGATTACCAGTCCAGTGGCAAGACCACTCTGCCACACCTCCCCTAAATCCCTGTTAGTTCTTCCCTACACTAAAATACATCTCCAGCTATAACCTATATCTCTTACACATCATGTATCTTATACTTACATAAGAATATAAATTCATTATATTATTACTTCTAGACAACAAAGGGTGCTACAAGAATAGTGGAGGTCAAAACTCAGAAGTCATCTTAACATAACAGGTTTTGCTTTGATAACATATCAATTATATATTGTATATTTGGACAATATTACTTCAACACATCAGATGTCAACATACGAGTGGTTGAGGTCAGAAGTCATCACAAAATCCCCCCTTTCTTTCTATGTGAATGAAGGAGACAAAGGGCAAAGCTGCCTGTAACACGTGTCTCCCCCATAGTTGAAAGAGTGACAGGCGTTAGAGTCAAAATGTCTGGACACACGGAACTTGAAGCAGTTTACGTCATAGGATGAGGTAAAGACAGATTGGGGGAGAGAGTTCCAAAGCTTTATTGTTGAGTAAAAGAAAGAGTACAAAGGAAATCAAGCAACAACGGGTCTAGTGACCCTTCTAGGATGCTTGTCCTCCAAAACACTGAGGATCAAGTGTCCAAACAGTGGTTTAGAGTGGGTAAGGGAACATTGGAAAGGTAACTACTGCCCTGGAACTAATGTCCGTGGCCGGATTAGGAAGTCAATAGGGGACAGACGGGTTACTAACTGAGGGGAGGATAGAATAAAGTTATTCATTTACAAACGCAGTCAGTCGCGGGTTTGATGCGAGATATTTGTCTAGGCGAAGTTTAAATGAATCAACGGTGCTGCAGTCTATAACATCTCGGGGAAGCCCATTCCATAAGTTGACAACTCGATTGAAGAAGAAATGTTTAGCTTCGTGTGAGTTAAAAGATTTACCAACAATTTTGCACCCGTTTCCCCGCGTGTAATTAGATTGGTCGATAGTGAAGTACTTACTACAGTTCATATTGTCGATGCCTTTGATGATTTTGAACACTTGAATTAAGTCGCCTCTTAATCTGTGCTGGGTTAAAGAAAATAGATTTAATTCTCTAAGACGCTCCTCGTATGGTTTGTTCTTTAGGCTAGGTATAATTTTGGTAACTCTACGTTGAACTCGTTCTAGCTTGTCTCTATCTTTTTGGCAATAAGGGCACCAGGATTGAACGCAGTATTCCAGAAGAGGGCGGACTAATGAATTGTAAAGGGTTAGGATGACGTCTTTGGATTTATGCTCAAATGACCTGCCTATAAAGCCAATTATTTTGTTTGCCTTCTTAACAACTTCTGAACATTGTTGACTCGGTTTTAGGTTACTCGATATTGTTACTCCCAGATCGGTTTCTCTGTTTACATTCTTAAGCCGAGTGCCATTCATCAAATAGTTTGCTTTCTCATTTTGGTATCCGATATGTAGTACTTTACATTTATCCGCATTGAAACTCATTTGCCAAATTTGGGCCCAACATGACAACAGTACTTATCTAGATTGTGTTGCATATCGTCAACTTGGTCTTTTGAGAGTACGCTATTTGCAATTTTTGTATCGTCAGCAAATTTTGAGATTGTACAGGTGAGACCCTCATCTATGTCGTTGATGTAAATTAGAAAGAGAATTGGTCCTAGTACCGATCCCTGGGGTACCCCGCTACTTACATTGGTCCATTTAGATGCCTTACCGTTTATGACTACTCTTTGCTTTCTGTCGCTGAGCCAATTTGCTATCCATTTCAACACACCATCCTGTATCTTGTATTGACACGTAAATTAAGTGAAAGGTCTTAATATTGAAAAGGAAATTGGGCGAAAGGTCTTAAAATCGCCAAACTAATGGGCAGAACGTCTTAAAATCTGAAAACTAATGGGGCTAAGCATGAGGGAGAAGGGGGGCCAGAAAAAAACAACCCTCTCCCCTTAAAGAAGTTGACATCATAAGCTGCCAGACCAGTAATGACGATAACAGTTGGGGGGGGGGGGGGGGGGGGGCAACATCGGTCGTGTGATACATGCTTTAGATTCCAAATACCTTCTCTGTGTATATTATATTTACTTGGTGGGGGAAAAAAAAACAAAAAAATCACATCATAAGCTGCCAGACCAGTGTTGATTATACATATTAATGGAATAATCGCTCGTGTGACACCTGCCTTAGACTCCACATAGCTTCCCTTTGTATATTATAACAATTGACCAGTGGCGAGTTTCAGGCTATAAGGAAGTTGGAGCTGTAGACATCGATAATTAACAGAATGATCACCTAAATTGGGGTTCTAGTGTTTATATAAATACATAAAACCCAAATCAACGTAATTGTTATCCATTAGACACCTGCATTATTATTGTATATCTTTTTAATGTCGAAGTTTATGGCTCCAACCTCCTTGTAGCCTGAAACTCGCAAGTGGTCAATTGTCATTATTTTCTCGCCGCTCGCCACCTATTACTACCAGAAGGGTGAACGAGAAATTGGGATGATAGTGGTCTCCCGGTAATCATTGACTATTACGGGAAAATAGTACTGTGGGTAACTTGACCTAATCTAAAGTACTATTCGGTATACCCTTGTCCAATCAAAAATCACATATTGTGAACCTGACCTAATCTAAGGTACGTTTAGGTATACGCTCGTCCTATCGATCCTAACCTATCGTATTTATATACATACGGTATACATATTTATTAATTTATTTATTCGTTTTACATTAATTATCATCTCTCACCACCAAAAGACAGACAGACAGACAGACAGACAGACAGACAGACAGACAGACAGACAGACAGACAGACAGACAGACAGACAGACAGACAGACAGACAGACAGACAGACAGACAGACAGACAGACAGACAGACAGACACAGACAGACAGACAGACAGACAGACAGACAGACAGACAGACAGACAGACACAGACAGACAGACAGACAGACAGACAGACAGACAGACAGACAGACAGACAGACAGACCAGACAGACAGACAGACAGACAGACAGACAGACAGACATACAAACAGCCAGACCAGACAGACAGATAGCCAGACAACCAGAAAGACAGACGACAGACAGACATACAGACAGACAGACAGACAGACAGACAGACAGACAGACAGACAGACAGACAGACAGACAGACAGACACAGACAGACAGACAGACAGACAGACACAGACAGACAGACAGACAGACAGACAGACAGACCAGACCAGACAGACAGACAGACAGACAGACAGACAGACAGACAGACAGACAGACAGACAGACAGACAGACAGACAGACAGACAGACAGACAGACAGACAGACAGACAGACAGACAGACAGACAGACAGACAGACAGACAGACAGACAGACAGACAGACAGACAGACAGACAGACAGACAGACAGAAAGAAAGAAAGAAAGAAAGACAGACAGAAAGAAAGAAAGAAAGAAAGAAAGAAAGAAAGAAAGAAAGAAAGAAAGAAAGAAAGAAAGAAAGAAAGAAAGAAAGAAAGAAAGAAAGAAAGAAAGAAAGAAAGAAAAGAAAAGAACGAGAGATCAAACACTAGCACTGCCAACTCACGCCCAGAGACCATTAGTAAGATGAGAGGCCTTATAAAGCTCTAATTGCTACCTGGATGGTGTTACTACATTACAGTATGAATGTTGGGTACCGTACTTATGATGAGGAGAGGTGAGTGAGAGAAGGGGTGGGGGACAGTCTCACACTTGTTCACACACACTCACTGTCATACACTCACTCCCTCTCTCTCTCTCACACACACATACACACAATATATATATATATAATGTACGCAAACACTCATAATTCAGGGGTATGTTCTCTCTCGCTCTCTCTCTCTCTCTTTCTCTCTCTCTCTGCTAACAATCACTATAAGCCAATTACCCGGCAACTACTGTGGTGAATTAGGAAGAAGGAATTATCGTAGCTAGAACCACCGCGACCACCTGGAAATACAAGCTGTAATTGACGACTTCCGTAAGGCTCCGGGTGAACCGATCATGCCTTACCAACGGGCTGGAGGCTATTCATGTACGTACAGTAGGCAAGGTTTCCACCTGGCCCAGGGGTTTTATATTATTGGGAGGAGTGTATATAATTTGTTCATTTATGTCTAATATTTGTTTTCCTCCATCAAGCTTTAAAAAAAACACCCCCCATGACCCGCCCAAGACCTCCCCTTCAGGATAAATTTGTACATTTTTAGATAGAAAAGTAATCCGGCCGAAGGCTGGTTCCTCTTAAATTACTTGCTCGCTATCGCTCGCCAGGAAATAATCGACACCTAAATGACACGAAAAGTCTTAATATTGACATAAAAATGGGGCGAAAGGTCTTAAAATCGCCAAACTAATGGGCCGAACGTCTTAAAATCTGAAAACTAATGGGGCCAAACATGAGGGAAAAGGGGCACCAGAAAAGTGACCCACCTCCCCTTAAGCTATATATACAGTAAATATAAAAATGAGAAATGCAAAAGACAATAATTAGCAAACTAGTGGGTAGATTAAGGGAGGCAGTTGGTTTTCGAGTCCTCCTCCCTCATGTTTAGCCCTATAAGTTATGAGATTTCAAGAGATTCGCCCCATTAGTTTGGCAATTTTCAGACTTTTCGCCCCATTTCTTTGCCAATATTATGACCTTTCGTGCCATTTAGGTGTCGATTTTTTTACTGGCGAGCGATAGCGAGCCTGTATTTGAAGAGGAATCGGCCTTCGGTTGGGGCATTTTTCTACCGAAAAATGTACAAATATATATGGTCTTGTGGGTGTTTTTTTAAGCTTGATAGAGGTTTAGAGAACAAACTAAACCCCTTCCTTAAACCATTGAGCCGAAGCAGTAAATTATGCTGCACAATACCGTCTGGGCTCCCTTAAGGGGATATCTCCACTTGAGGGAATTTTTTCTTGACCACTTTCTCCCTCATGTTTAGCCCCATTGCTTTTGATATTATAAAACGTTCGCCCCAATAGTTTAGAGATTTTAAAAACTTTCACCCCATATTAAGACCTTTCGTGCCATTCAGGTGTCAATTTTATCCTGGCGAGCGATAGCGAGCCTGTAATTTAAGAGGAACCGGCCTTCGGCCGGGACATTTTTCTACCGAAAAATGTACATATTTATCTTGAAAGGGACTCAAGGGGGGGGTAATTTTAAGCTTGATGGAGGTCTAGGGAACAAACTAAATACCTCCCCTTAAGTCTGTATATTTGGTTTGCTTTGACTAAATTGTATTACTCTACCATAGCATAAATACAATTAGCACTGAGATAGTAGTAAATCTGATTGACAATACCACTGCCTACACAAGTATCTGGTTCACAACCTTCTGAGAAACTTGAAACCGTTTTTCTTCTCCCTCATGTTTAGCCACATTAGTTTTCAGATTTTAAGACGTTCGCCCCATTAGGGATTATAAGATCTTTCGCCCCATTTCTTTATCAACATGAAGACCATTCGTGCCATTTAGGTGTCGATTTTTTCCTGGTGAGCGATAGCGAGCCTTTATTATTTAGAGGAACCAGCCTTTGACCAGGACATTTTTCTATCGTAAAATGTACACATGTATCTTAAAGGGGGGGTCTAGGGGATGTTTTTTTAAAGTGTGATGGAGGTCTAGGGAGGAAACTAAAACAAAATATATGGAAAGATAAATAAAAGCGCCCATCCCCCCCGTAGTAGAGGGAAAACACTTACTCGGTCATGTGGATATGGGGAATATTTATTATTTAATCCATTTAGGACACCATGGCGCCTTGAGTAGTCATAATTTTTTTTTCAGCTTAGGAATGAACTAAAAAAAATAAGTGTCTGCAAACAGAGCGAACACAGTTAAAGTAAGTGGGTTTTATGAGTTGCATTGCAGTTGATTGTTTGCAATGTATTAGTTTGCTTCGGTAATTCAATGGATAAATGTGTTTCAAAATATTGTGTTAGACTAAACCCTTTGTAATGATGTTCTGTATTTTTTATTTTGCTGGGGTCAATTATCTATCTATCTATCTATCTGTCTATCTATCTATCTATCTATCTATCTATCTATCTATCTCTGTCTTTCTAACTATCTATCTATCTATCTATCTATCTATGCACATGCCATTTGGCATTGATTAAAAGCTGTTAACATAGTATATGTGTGGAAATCAATGAATCCTTCGAATCCTCTAGATAGTTTCTAAGCTAATGCACCCTTTTAATGCTAACCAGAATAGAGTAGAAGAATCTCGTCCACGTATACAGAAAGGGTTAAGCCTACTTGTATTTTGTTTTGGGGCCTCCCCTTGTTCGCTCCATTAGTTTGGCGACATTAAGACGTTTCACCTCATTACTTTGGCGATAAAAACACGCTATACACCATTCAGGTTAGGGTGGACATTTGGGAAGGAGTTTTTGTTAGCCCAGGGGATACACTAAAATACATAGCTCGAAAATGGCAGTAGCAAACAAAATCCTTAATGATAATCAAACAAAATATCATTATAACCCTCAAGACGTCGGACCAGACAGTGTTAACCCGTTCAGTACCGGTGACGTCATTTTCATTATATTCTGACAATAATAAGACGATTCAATTCAGCTTGGGAAGGACGTCTACCCATAAAAAGGCTACAGGCTATCTCAATGAATAACTTTAGCTACCATATATCCTCCCTAACCTTCATAAAGTCGTATAAATATAGCGGACATCAAATAAGAAATACGTCGCCGGTACAGAAGCAGTTAAGTCACATTTTGCAAGGGCTTTCGACAGTAAGTTTTGTTTTGACTTTTCCTATGACTCACAAAGTACAGGTTTGTGATAATAATGAATGGACTGGACTTTAGCCGGCAGATAAGTCGTTGAATAGAAAGTTGGCTGCAAACTAAAATGGCAAAACTAATGGGGATAAACATGAGGGAGAAAGGGGTCGAGACAAAAATATGTAAGCCTCCCCTTAAGTGTAATATTCAATGTCTTCCCTGTTTCTATGAGTCACTACATACAGGTTTGTGATAATAATGAATTAACTGGACTCTAGCCGGGAGATAAGTCGTTGAATAGAAAGTTGGCTAAAAACTGCAGATAAACAAGAATGAGTTGTGCCCATTGGGTTTAAGGGGAGATTTGTTATGCATTTGCTTATTCATATAATCATATATTTTTATATTATATTATCATGTTTAGACTTCCATCAACCTAAAAAATGAATTCCCCGAAGACTCCCTTCCAGATGAATCTGCGTTTTTTTCGATTGATAAATACCTTGGGCAATGGTCAGTACTTCCTTATTTGCAAACCAACTATCGATTGCCAGGAAAAAATCGACACCTAGATGGTATGAAAGGTCTTAAAATCGCCAAACTATTGGGGCGAAGGTCTTTAATGTGGTTAATCATGAGGGAGAAGGGGGCCCAGATCACCCCCCCCACCCCTCATCAGGAATTATATTATTTGTTGCTTTTGAGTTTCCAGATAAATATTATGGCCTGTTTTTCATTCATAACAATTGGACTGGTGATATAGTAGTTGTACCGGATACATTTTCGGAATTTTGTTTAAACGTGCTCCATTTCTTTGTCATTATTAAGACTTTTCGTGTCATTTAGGTGTCGATTTGTTCCTATCGGGCGATAGCGAGCCTGTAATTTAAGAGGCAGGGATATTTTTCTATCGACAAATTAACACATTTACCTTGAAGGAGGGTCTTGGGGATGTTTTTTAAGCTTGATGGAGGTCTAGGAAGGATACTAAATACCAATAAATAGATAAAACAATAAACAAATAAATACGCCCATTCCCTTAAGATTACGATTAGGCAATTACCAAGACGAAAATATAGGTGACATTAAATACACACAAATATTTCTTAGCTCATAATCCACATCCATATTTCATGTTTACCAAGATATCTATGCTCACACAATAATGCACATGTAGCGATTCTTATTCTTTTGAAGATTATGACGCATTTGACAGTATATTCTGGCTATCATTAGACGATTTTATACAGTTTAGGAAGGAGCTGTGGGAATTTAAAGGGTAAAGACTATCTCAATTCACCCTCTGACTTCCATATACCCTTCCCAATCTGAATAAACTCGTCTAATAACACCCAGAAAACGGAAAAGAAGTGCGTCATCGGTTCTTGAAACGGTTAACCCCTTCCGTACCGACGACGTTTTTAAAATTTGATTCTAGCTAAATTCAGACGATGTTGTGCAGCTTAAGAAGGATCTGTGGTAGCATAAAGGGTTAAGTGAGATAGTTCCAAGCCTGTTAATGGCTGGAGACACTTTCTATACTGAATACAATCGTCTACTAGTAGCCAGAAGAAAGTTTCAAAGAGGTCGTCGGTACACAAGGGGTTAAGTTGAAATCCATATCCGTCACCCCTTTTCAGCGGAGCCCGGGGGTAATAAGCTCTCACCCGCTACGCCACGTTGTAAGGGCAGATTTCCACTTGAGGTTTTTTTTCTCGACCCCTTTCTCCCTCAAGTTTAGCCCCGTTGCTTCTGAGATTTTAAGACGTTTAGTTTGGCAATTTTAGGACCTTGCGCAACATTTCTGTCAATTTTAAGACCTTTCGTGCCAGTTAGGTATCGTTTTTTTTCCCCTGGCGAGCGATAGCAAGCCTGTAATTAAAAGAGGAACCGGCCTCCGGCCGGGACATTTTTCTATCAAAAAATGTACACATTTATCTTGAAAGGGGGTCTAGAGGGTGTAGGCTAATTCTTAGCTTGATGGAGGTCTAAGTAGTAAGCAAAAACAAATGTATGTACGGGTAATAACAAATGTATGTACGGGTAATAACAAATGTATGTACGGGTAATAACAAATGCATGTACGGGTAATAACAAATGCATGTACGGGTAATAACAAATGCATGTACGGGTAATAACAAATGCATGTACGGGTAATAACAAATGCATGTACGGGTAATAACAAATGTATGTACGGGTAATAACAAATGTATGTACGGGTAATAACAAATGTATGTACGGGTAATAACAAATGTATGTACGGGTAATAACAAATGTATGTACGGGTAATAACAAATGTATGTACGGGTAATAACAAATGTATGTACGGGTAATAACAAATGTATGTACGGGTAATAACAAATGTATGTACGGGTAATAACAAATGTATGTACGGGTAATAACAAATGTATGTACGGGTAATAACAAATGTATGTACGGGTAATAACAAATGTATGTACGGGTAATAACAAATGTATGTACGGGTAATAACAAAACATAATCGAATACATTATATAGCGTCCCCTAAGTAGAAATCCATACCCTTCAGCACTACCCCGGGTAAGGTAAGCTCTGTCTCGCTACGCCACGTTAACTTAACTTACCGTGAAACTCAGCCGTCAGAACGCAAATTGTGGAAGCGGTAACAAGGAGAGAGAGAGAGAAGGAGGGGTTAATGGGGAGGTAGTTGTTTATTTCTGGACCCCCTTCTTCCACATGTTTAGCCCCGCTTGTTATGACAATTTGATGACGTTCTCCTCATTAGTTTGACGATTTTTAGACGTTTTCCCCTATTTCTTTGTCAATATTAAGACCTGTCGTGACATTTATGGTGTCGAATTTTTTCCTAGCGAGCGATAGCGAGCCTGTAATATAGGAAGAACCGGCCTTTGGCAGGGAAAGTTTTATACCGAAAAATTTACACATTTATCTAAAAGGGGGATCTTGCGGATGTTGACTTTAAGAAGAGATATCCACTTGAGGGACTTTTTTCTTGACCCCTTTCTCCCTCATGGTTAGCCCCATTGCTTTTGAGATTTTAAGGCGTTTGCCCTAGTAGTTTGGATATTTTAAGACATTTTGCCCCATTTCTGTCAATTTTAAGACCTTTCGTGCCATTTAGGTGTCGATTTTTTCCTGGCGAGTGATAGCGAGCCTGTAATTTAAGAGCAACCGGCCTCCGGCCGGGAAATTTTTCTACCGAAAAATGTACAAATTTATCTTGAAGGTTTATCAGTAGGTAGGTGTAGGTAGGTATGCAGGTAGGTAGGTAGGTAGGTAGGTATACAGAGGCCAGCTACAGCATCTGGCAGGTGGTAGGTGGTGGTGGTGGTTCGGGGGGTAGGTACAGTAGGTAGGTGTAGGTAGGTATACAGGTAGGTAGGTATACAGGTAGGTAGGTAGGTAGGTATACAGGTAGGTAGGTAGGTATACAGAGGCCAGCTACAGCATCTAGCAGGTGGTGGGTGGTGGTGGTGGTTCGGGGGGTAGGTTACAGTAGGTAGGTGTAGGTAGGTATACAGGTAGGTAGGTAGGTAGGTATACAGGGGCCAGCTACAGCATCTGGCAGGTGGTAGGTGGTGGTGGTGGTTCGGGGGGTAGGTACAGTAGGTAGGTGTAGGTAGGTATACAGGTAGGTAGGTATACAGGTAGGTAGGTAGGTACAGAGGCCAGCTACAGCATCTGGCAGGTGGTAGGTGGTGGTGGTGGTTCGGGCGGTAGGTACAGTAGGTAGGTGTAGGTAGGTATACAGGTAGGTAGGTAGGTAGGTATACAGAGGCCAGCTACAGCATCTGGCAGGTGGTAGGTGGTGGTGGTGGTTCGGGGGGTAGGTACAGTAGGTAGGTGTAGGTAGGTATACAGGTAGGTAGGTAGGTAGGTATACAGAGGCCAGCTACAGCATCTGGCAGGTGGTGGGTGGTGGTGGTGGTGGTGGTTCGGGGGGTCGGGGTCACACTTCCTGTACTCTCGGTAAATAGCTATCATCTCGTCCCTCTTGTCAGCTGGAGAGGAGGCTGGTTAGTTAGGAGGGCTGTTTGGGGGGTTGTTAGGAGGGTTGTTAGGGACCTGAGGGGGTTGATAAGATTGCTAAGGATTTGTTAGGGGTGGTTGTTAGATTTGTGGGGCTGTCGTTAGCAAGGTTGTTAAATTAATAGCTATCATCTCGTCCCTTTTGTCAGCTGGGGAGGAGAAGGTTGGTTAGTTAGAAGGTGTCGTTTGAGCTGTTAGGGGGATTGTTAGGGGGTTGTTAGAGCAGGGGGAGAGCTGTTACAGAGTGTTGTTAGAGCTGTGAAGATGTCATTAGAAGGGTTGTTTGATA
Source organism: Paralithodes platypus (assembly GCA_032716605.1). Lineage (NCBI taxonomy): Eukaryota > Metazoa > Arthropoda > Malacostraca > Decapoda > Lithodidae > Paralithodes > Paralithodes platypus. The sequence continues at coordinate 60,383,938 of CM064573.1, forward strand.
ATAGCTATCATCTCGTCCGTCTTGTCAGGTGGAGAGGGGATTAGAAGGCTGGTTAGGTATGAGGATGGTTAGGGCTGTGGGGGTTTGTTAGGGGGGTTGTTAGGTAGGTAGCTATCATCTCGTCCCTCTTGCCAGGTGCAGAGGAGGAGAGGGCTGGTTAAACTATAGCATAGCGAAATATTTTGTTTTTAATTCAATTTAACAAATTGTACTTTCATTCATAAAGTCACGAAAAGGGATTTAAGTCATAGGCGACTGAACTTTGCCTTTACCTATCGTCTCGTCGATGTAAGTATATGGTTATAAAGAATATATATGTGGCATTATCTGTGAGGTAATATGTAGAGGGCGTGGTTAACAGTTATCTTTTAGTTCGTTTGACAGAAGGTTGACGAGGGAGGGAGAGTATGTTTGGTATGTGAAGAGCCTTTGTTGTATCTCTGATTTTCTTGTGATTAATCGCTGAAAAAATGGTCTTGGTTAAAAGACGTTGACAAATACTTCAAGGAACTATGTAGGAAGAGTCTAGAAGGGGTCTTGGAAATAGTAACTACAGGTTCTCGGTTTCAAATCTTGATATATTAACCCCTTCAGCACGATGATGTAATTGTCATCATATTCTGGTTACCATTAAAATGTTTTTCTTAAGCTTATAATCTACCTTCAGGACTTAAATGGGTAAATACTATCTCAATAACCCCTCTTAATAACGTAGGGCATTCTAAAGCTGCATAAAATCGTCTAATTCTAAGGTAATCCAAGGTAAAAAGGCGTCATCGTGTGAAAGGGGTTAAGGGGGGTCACCGGCTTTTATTATTTGTATCTCCTTTTCTCTCTTTTCCTGGCTTGTATACATTCGCCCCCATTCAGCCAACTGTTTTAAGACGTTTATCCCCATCCAGGTGTCGATTTCTTCCTGGCGAGCGATAGCGAGCCAGTATTTTATGGAGAAATCAAGCTTCGCCGGACACATTTTTCTATCGAAAAATGTACAAATTTAGCTTGCTGTCAAAACAAAAATATATACAGCATATTATGCTGGCTCGCCAGGAAAATATTGACACCTGGATGGGGGTAAACGTCTTAAAACAGTAGGCTGAATGGGGCCGAATGGATACAAGACAAAGAGAGAGAGAGAGAAAGAGGAAAAAAGCGAGGTGGGCTCCCTTAAAAAGGAGGATATTAGTGGGCTACAGTTTGTGCTGTACTTAGTTTTAGCACTTCAACACAAAGCTCTGTTTAGTCGCCTATTGCACTATGCCAGGGTTACAAGGAAAGTATTGGAGTTATTTTCTCTGTTACATTATCCCTCGAGGGTAGCAAAACAAGGTGGACAATATCTACAGATTTATAAGAGTAGTTAGGGATAGGGGGTGAAATGTAAAGCCAATTTTTTTTTTTAAATGGATTAATCTATTTTTTATGACTTTCACCCCACCACCAGACACCTCCAATGAAATTAATGAACGCATATATGTGATCCACCGGAATAGAATACAGAACAGAGTAGATGGTTGAAGTGGAGTATAGAATAGGGTGGACAGCTAAGTGGATAACAAGAGTGGAGTGAAAGGTGGTGGTGGGGGGTGGATGTTGGGTTGTTTGGACTAGACTGAAGTAGAGACCCTATAGTAACAGAGATCGGCTAACCTCCGCCATTCTGATGCCAGTGGTGCTATTAGCCTATTAAATGGGGAGCTCACCTCTATTTGTTTTCTCTTTCTCTCCTTCTCTCTTTGGCTTGTATCCATTCGGCCCCATTCAGCCTACTGTTTTAAGACGTTTACCCCATCCAAGTTTTTCCTGGCGAGCGGTAGCGAGCCAACATATATAGGCATATACAGTATATATATTTTTTTGACAGCAAGCTAAATTTGTACATTTTTCGATAGAAAAATTTCTCCGGCGAAGCCGGATTTCTCCATACAATGCTGGCTCGCTATCGCTCGTCAGGATGAAATCGACACCTGGATGGGGATAAACGTCTTAAAACAGTTGGCTGAATGGGACCGAATGGACACAAGCCAGAGAAAAGGAGAGAAAGATAAAATAAAGCCGGTGACCCAGCTTAAATGGGGAGATAGCAGGCACCAATCATGCAGGGCAGGGGAGGCTATATAGGCATATGATAAGGAGTTGCTGGAACTCCTGTTTTATTTGCTTGACCTCCCCCACTATTTCTATGTGTGCCTCACCTACACAGAGAGTAATCCAGCTAACTCTAACAAACACCTCCTCATCCAATTAATTTCACTACACTTAACAAGCACACCACACTTCTCCCCGACACACCTAAATTACCTCTAACAAACCTTGATGTTGGCTCTTTATCACTCTTTCAACCTTGGGGGGTGGGGGGAGACTTATTACAGGCACTTTTGCCTTATGTCTCCTTCTTACACATACACAAAATAGGACTCCATAACAATTATAAACATTCGGGAATACTGCTACAAGATGTATGTTTGGGATTTTGGATCCAAGTTGTACGGGATCAAAAATTAAATATCTCCCCGTTGTTTCATAATTACGACACCAAAAAAAGTCCAAAGCAAAATATAGCCGACCTCTCTAAATATATTCTATTTTATTTGTGATTGTATATTTGGCTTTACTTGACGAAAATGTTACACCCTATCCCAGCTCATATTTCGATCACTAATGAAAAACTAAGAAATTTCTACGTCTCTTCATCATATCATTACCACGTTTTCGTAAGTAACTATATAATTTACGATACAAACGTTGTAATGCTTGAGTAATTAACCTCCTCAGGATCCATTACGCACTTCTGTTCTGTTTTCTGGTTATTATTCGACGATTTCATTCATATTAGGAAGGTTATATGGAATTCAGAGGGTTTATTGATATAGTCTGTACCCTTTTAATTCCCACAGATCCTTTTTCAACTGTATAAAACCGTCTAATGATAGCCAAAATAAACTGCTAAAACCCGTCATATCCTCAAGGGGTTAAGACAAGCAATTTTCTCGGTGGCTTAGCCCTTCCATTACCGGTGACGCAAATTCTATTTGATTTTAGCTGCATTTACACGATTTTATGAAGCTCAGGAAGGATATATGGTAGCTAAAAGATAGATTGAGATACTCTGTAGCCTTTTAATGGGTAGATGTCCTTCCTAAGCTAAATAAAATCGTCTAAAATTTGCCAGATTATAATGAATAAGACGTCGCCGGTACAGTAGGGCTTAAAAAGCTAAATATATACAGACTGTAAGAGATCTCCAGACAGCAGAACCCCCCCCCCCCCCCCTTCCCCCACCCCCACGGTCGTTTTCATTAAACCATCAGCCTCAGGTCCGACAAACAGGAGTTGCACATTTTAGAGTGTCTCACCAATTTGTCGTTCAGTATAGAAAACCTTTAAAACATGCATCATTTATATATATATAAACCCCAATCTGAAGTATTAGGCAAAAAGTATATGGCATATTGAGTTTATGTACCTACTTTGTTGCAATAGGTCTGATCAGATGTACATTGAATTCACGAAATATATAGTGGTGGAAAAATAGTAAAAATAAGAGCTCTAAGCAGACAATATAAGCAGGAGATAAATCCCAACGTAGATGAGCTAACCCTGGAATACAGCTCTCAGTGGAAAATATAACCAAAAAATAGAGCTCAGAGTGGATACAATAAGCAAGGAGAACTCTAAGCGGACAATATACGAAGGGAATTAAGCTCTAAGAGGATGAGATCAGCAGGTAATAAAACTCTTAAGTATATAATATTAACCAGGAATATAGCTTTAAGTGGATTTATAAAAGGTGGGAATAGAGCTTTAAGTGGATATTATAAGCCTGGAATAGAGCTCAAAGTGGATACTATATTGGATAACAGGAGTGGAATGAAGGATGATCGAGTGGATGCTGGGGATGTTTAGACTAGACATCAGACCCCCCCCCCCCCACAAACCCCATTGCATTACACCACTACCCACACCCCCAGGTCTAACAAAGGGGGTATGCTGGGGTGTTGGGACCAGAGAGAATTACACCCCCAGCCCTCCCCCCAGGTCTAACAGACAGGGATGCTGCTGGGGTTGGTTGGACTAGACAGCATTACACTCCCCTCCCCCCAGGTCTAACACACAGGGAGGATGCTGGGGGGTTGGACTAGACGGCAAAACCACCACCCGAGAGCCCTTTGCATTACACCACTAACCACATCCCCAGGTCTAACAAACAAGAGGGGATGCTGGGGTTGTTGGAGTAGACAGCAGAACCACCCCGGATCACTTTGCATTACACCATCATCCCCCAGGTCAAACAAACAGGGGGGATGCTGGGGTTACTTGGACTAGACAACAGAATCCGCCCCCCCCCCCCGGTCTAACAAACAAGGGGTACGTTGGGGTTGTTTGGACTAGACAGCAGAAGCCTCCCCCTCCCCACCCACCCACCCATCCCTCCCAGCTCTAACAAACTCAGGGGATGCTGCTGGGTTTGTTTGGACTAGGCGGCATTACACCCCCAGCACTCCCTCCAGGTCTATAAACCAAGGCGGGGATTCTGGGGTTGTTTGGACTAGACAGCAAATCCCCCCAGAGCCCTTTGCATTACACCATCACCCGTACCCTCAGGTCTAACAAACAGGAGTCAGGTACCCACACTACACTTTCTACTCACTGTAAATTGCGTTGTGCCTGATAACCAGTATTACCAGCTAAGCACCACAAATAAAAGCCCACAACAATAGCTTGACGTGTTTAGGCGGTATCACACTTGACTTCATTCCCTCAACTTTATTTTCGCCGGTATCAACACGAGCGCCTTTTCCCTCAACATTTATCCTCAACACTGGTGTGGCAGCTTTCGAAGTCAACATTTAATATATTTCTGCCACCTAAATTCATCCACCATCAGTCTATTTTCCGATACCAGGGCAAAATATTCCAGAAATGTTGCCAGAAAAATGTTGACCATCGAATGTTAACTATAAAAGCTCTCGTGTGATACCGGGTTTAGAGAGGTGATACGACAAGAGCACGTCTGTTCGATAAAAATATAAGTGATAGGTGTTATTAGGCCGTGATAAAAACTGACGATGCCGCTAGTGACAGGAAATAGGAAAGCTGTTTAAGGGGGGATGGGCGTATTTATTTAAGGGGGGATGGGCGTATTTATTGGTTTGTCTATGTATATTTTTACTCTTTATTTTATTATATTATCTTGTTTAGTTTCCTCCCTAGACCTCCTTCAAGCTTATGAAAACACCCGCCCAAGACCCTCCTTGAAGGCCAAAGGCCGGTTCTTCTTAAATTACAGGCTCGCTATCGCTCGCCAGGAAAAATATTGACACCAAAAATAAACGAAAAGTCTTAATATTGACAACGAAATGGGAGGTCTTAAAATCGCCAAACTAATGGTCCGAACGTCCTTCACCTGAAAACTAATGGAGCTACTGTATACATGAGGAAGAAGGGGGACCAGAAAAACCATCCATCTCCCCTTAATACCAGTACCCAATAATATCGTTATATTGCAAGCATAAGGTTGTTGATCCAAATATTGCAGGAACAATGTTTTGGTGACCCTGTGAATAGTAAGGTTATTGATCTGACATGACCTCTTCTACAAACCACTCTAGTTTGTATTAAGTTACTTATAAAAACTCGAGAATTACGGTAACGTGATGGGAGATGGTGTATGTGTGTGTCTTAACGTGTACATGTGTAGTGTGTGTGTGTGTGTGTGTGAAGTGTGTGTGTGTGTGTGTGTGATGTGTAGTTTGTATGGATAATGTATGGTGTGTGTTTGAGATCATGTGTGTGTATGTGCGGTGTGTGTTTCTTTGTGTTTGCCTGTGTGTGTGTGGTGTGCGTGTATATCTATATGTGTGAGAGAGAGAGAGAGAGTGTGTGTGTGTGCTTACGGCCTCCGGTACTGGCTAAAACCTTTCTAGATCCGGTTAACTTTGCCTGCAGATACAGATATTATGCGCAACCATCGCCAATTTCCGATACCAGTTCAGTTCAATTCACCTGTGTTCATTTAAGGGGGGGGTCACCGGCTTTTTTTCTCTCCTTTTCTCTCTTGCTCTGGCTTGTATCCGTTGGGCCCGCGTCAGCCTATTTTTTAAGACGTCTATCCCCATCTAGGTGTCGATTTATTCCTGGCGAACGATTGCGAGCCAGCATTATATGGAGAAGTCCGGCTTAGCCGGAGACAATTTTCTATCGAAAAATGTACAAAATTAAGCCTGTTTACAAAACAAATTATAAAAATTATCCTGGCTCGCTATCGCTCGCCAGGATATAATCGACACCTGGATGGGAATAAAAGTATTTTAAAACAATAGGCTGAATAGGGCCTAATGAATACAACCCAGAGAAAGAGGGAGAGAGAGAACAAAAAAACGAGGTGGGCTCCCTTAAGAGTCAAAGTATCATAACACAGTCTATTTACGAATAATACAAGTACCGTAGCTCTACTAAGTCATGTATCAGCTGTCATTACGTTTGGTTCGCTCTGTGCTGTGCTAAAAGTTTGTCAGATGTTGAATAGGGTGGGAAAGTGTAGGAACATGTTTGTATATTTCACTCGAAATGAAAATAATCAAGTTTAGATATTGTTGATGCCAATTATTGATCATAATATACTTAGCGCTGAGATATCACTTATTTGGCCGACTGTACACCGTATAATTACCTTATACATTAGGAATTTACCAGATCACAAACATTTTAGTGATATAAATTTACGTATCGCTGAATATTAGGTTTAATGGAAATGTTCATCACGAGATAATTTGGTTGAGTTTCCAGGAATGTTATTCGTAAAACCTTGATAAAGAAGTTATGAGACATTGGTAGATTGGTAGTACTTTATCATATACTTACTGTATATGATAATTAGTCGGTAGTAAAAGCATCGAACATATTGCTTGCGTGATGCGGCTTTAACAATGCCAACGTTAGCGCTTCCATTTTGACTAAATGATCTGTCAGGTTTGAAGGAAAATTACCCCAATGATTGTGCCAGGTGTTATCTGAGCATAATAAAATCGTCTAATGATAGTCATAATTCAAGATAACAAAGTAACATGGTCTTAAGGGAGCCCACCTCGCTTTTGTTCTCTTTCTCTCCCTCTCTCTTTGGCTTGTATTCATTCGGCCCCATTTAGCCTACTGTTTTAAGACTTTTACCTCCTTCCAGGTGTCAATACCGCTCGCCAGCATATATATATATATATATATATATATATATATATATATATATATATACCGGTATTATATATATATATATATATATATACCGTATATATATATATATATTTTTTTTTTTTTTGGACAGTAAGATACATTTGTAAATTTTTCGATAGAAAATTTCTTCGGCGAAGCCGGTTTTCGCCATACAATGCTGGCTCGCTATCGCTCGCCAGGAAGAAATCGACACCTGGATGGGGATAAACGTCTTAAAACAGTTGGCTGAATGGGGCCGAATGGATACAAGCCAGGAAAATAAAGAAAAGGAGAGAAAGATAAAAAAAAAAACGGTGACCCCCTTAAACATATGACTTGAGCTATTTCTAAGCCCGCTGAGTAGACATTTTTTTATAGCTGAATAATGCCAGCTAGTGTCAAGCATGTAAAATATACGAACATCGCCGTACTAATAACAATCAGACCAGGTTAAGTATGATAGGCACATTTCCAGATGAGATATTGTATTTGTTCATGTATCGTGTGTGTGTGTGTGTGTGTGTGTGGTGTGGTGTGGTGTGGTGTGGTGGGTGTGTGTGTGTGTATGTGAGTGAGTGTGTGTCTGTGTGTGTGTGTGTGTGTGTGTGTGTGTGTGTGTGTGTGTGTGTGTGTGTGTGTGGAAGGAAATAGGGGAGGTAACCTGGGAGAAACTGATGGCACATAAGGACCCCAGGAACCAATATGAAACATTATTGAATAAGTGTCTAGAAATATGCTCAAAATACACACCAGTGAAAACACAAACATCATCCACATAACATTCAACATACCCCGTGATCGTAGAATCCTCGTGCGAAAACGAAGAAAACTAAAAAGGAAAATTGGCAACTCCTCCATTATCCATAACCATACTATGATCCAGCAGAAAATCCACAATATAGAAATAAAGTTAAAAACCTCCATTGATAATGAATTAAAGTTGAAGGAAGTCCAGGCAGTATCAGCAATTAAAACAAATCCCAAATATTTTTGTAAATATGCAAGCGATCGATCCAAAATCAGGGCGGCTGTTGGACCCCTAACAAATGCACAAGGAACAAAGATTGAAGATCCAACGGAAGTGTGTGAAGCTCTCCGTAAACAGTATGAAGGCGTGTTTAGTACCCCCATTGAAGAAAAGAAGATCACAGATCCCAAGGATTTTTTCTCGAATAGCCAAATCATTGACCCACAAATGCAGGACATTATCATCTCTCGAATGGACATTCAGGAAGCTATAAAGGAAATCTCTAGGAATGCTGCAGCTGGTCCTGATGGTTTTCCAACCATCCTACTTAACAAACAGTATGTACAGAACAGTTGAGTGTACCCCTCCTATCCCTATACAGAAACTCGCTTGATACTGGAATAATCCCTGAACAATTGAAAAGAGCAAAGATTACCCCTGTATATAAAGGGGGATCAAGGGCCAAACCAGAAAATTACCGACCAATAGCTCGCACATCCCATGTTATATATATATTTGAAAAAATTATAGTGAACAAAATTACAAACTTTGTAGAAATAAACAACAAAATGAATGAAAATCAACATGGATTCCGAGCAGGAAGATCTTGCTTATCCCAGCTCCTCTCCCACCATGAAACAAATATTGCTGCACTCGAAGAAGACAAAAATATTGATGTCATTTACCTGGACTTTAGCAAGGCCTTCGATTAGGTGGATCATGGGGTCTTACTGCATAAATTAAGAATCTAGGAATAACTGGTCGTCTTGGAATGTGGATCCACAATTTCTTGAAGGATAGGAAACAGTGTGTTGCTGCAGGAGGTGTCCTCTCCTGTGACTCTAACGTCTACAGTGGTGTTCCCCAGGGCTCTGTTCTGGGACCACTGCTTTTCCTTATTCACATATCTGATATTGACCAAGATACCCTCCACTTATCTGTCTCTTCATTTACTGATGACACCAAGAGTCATGAAAGAAATCAAATCAGCAGAAGATGTAAATAAATTAAATTCTGACATAACCAGTTTGTATTCCTGGGCTGATGCAAACAATATGTCATTCAATAACAATAAATTTGAACTAGTTAGGCATGGAACCAACATCAATAAAAACGCCAACTATACTGCACACGACGGTTCCCTAATACAACGCAATAACCATGTGCTAGACCTGGGAGTTCTAATGAGTCATGATGCTACTTTCAGCAAACACATCCAAACAGTGGTTCAAAAGGCAAGAGCCCAGGCTGTACTGGCTGGATGTTGCGCACTTTTAAAACACGAGAGGTGGAACCTATGCTTACCCTGTACAAGGCCTTGGTGATACCTCTTTTAGAATACTGCTGCCAGTTGTGGAGTCCGTGGAAATCTGGGGAGAAACAAGCCTTGGAGGGGATCCAGCGCTCCTTCACCAGCAAAATTACATTTGTAAAGGATCAGGACTACTGGGAGAGATTAAAAACATTACAACTATACTCTCTCGAGAGACGCAGAGAAAGATACTTAATCCTATACACTTGGAAAATTCTTAATAACATGGCTCCAAATCTAAAAGTTGAAGATAAAGTGATCATCACATACAAAGAACATAAACGCCTCGGTAGAATGTGCGATATCAGACCCATCAAATCAAGAGCGCTAACCAGAGTGAAGACATTAAGGGAAAACAAAATCGCTACTCATGGTCCTAAGGTGTATAACGAATTACCCAAAGAAATTAGAAATGAAGACTACCCAAAACTGGAAATGTGTAAGAAGGATTTGGATCACTTCCTTGCCTCAATAGACGACGAACCAACTCTACCTTACTATCACCTCCGTGCTGCCAGCAACAGCATCACTGACCAGCTGGCGCAGAGGAGGGCAGATGGGATGTACAGTGGCGGCGCCACAACGGCGTGGACCACGGGGCGATAGCTGTCAGCCCTCAACTACAACCACAGGAACCACAGGTGTGTGTGTGTGTGTCTCTGTGTGTGTCTGTGTGGACAAGCGGTGGTGTGTTTAAAGGTACACAATTGACGAAATATGTAAGATTGCAGGTACATGAGATTTAGGGCGACAGTTTAAGTGTACACACCTCTTTAGTATACGTTGAAATGGAGTGTTTTCGGTTACGTTAGGTAAGTTAGGTTAGGTTAGGTTAAGTTTGATCTAAAGCATCATATTTAGGTTAAAAAATCGAAAAATTTACTCATAAGCATGAAAATTAACGTGTTTACCGATAAACACACCACCGCTGGTGTGTGTGTGTGTGTAGGTGAATTTGCGTGTATGTACAGTATGTAGATGAATGTTAATGTGCGTGCTTCATAGTATGAGTGTGTTTGATACAAGTGTGCATGCGTATGTGTATAGAGATGAGAGAGAGAGAGAGAGAGAGAGAGAACTGACTGTAGGCGTGTGCGTATGGAGATGAGTGAGTGAGTGTGTGTGAGAGGGACAGAGTAGTTAAATATGAGGCTGTACAGTAAACATTATGTAAACAGAGATCATCCCGTCTCTTCCCGTCTCTCTGTCACTTGGCTAACTAGGACAGGAAGATGACGGTAATTGGCCTCCAGGTATTTGCGAGCCAGGGTAACTACAGGTGTTCAGCCATAATCCTCTCTTGTCTCATTAGTAATGCTCAGATTTATACATTTATACACCGGCAATATTGTTCGTTCGTGATGTAAAAGAGGATGAAGATGAAGATAAAGATGAAGACTAAGACTAAGACGAAGACGAAGTAAAAAAACTGTATTTATACTGTATTTATACTGTATATATATAATATATATATATATATATATATATATATATATATATATATATATACTGTACATATATATATTAGTAATTAGGCTCATACAAAAAACAATAACCTCATTAAATATGCGCACTCTCCACACAGACCTCCCCCCTACTAATAACATACGGGTCTCTCCATAGGTCATGCAAAACTCGCCGCTTCACCAATACGGCATCGACAGTTCGGATAACATATGACCTCCAACCGTACCATTTCCTCTAATATACGGCCGCCGCTATTGTTCCACCCGGTATAGAGACTGTGGGGTGAGGGAGATCGGTCATATATTTAATTACACCGACATCAAATTTACCCATTCAGTATCGGTGGCATTCCTTTAACATTATTCTGGTAACGATAAGACGATTTTATTCAGTTTGAAAAAAGGGCCTCCAGCAATTAACAGGCTTCGAACTATCTCACTTAACCTCTTTTACTACCACAGCTCTTTCTTAAACTGCTCAAAATCGACTAAATATAGCTAGAATAAAGCATAAAAGACGGCGCCGGTACAGAAGGGGTTAATTTATCTATGATCATGTAGGATTAATTCCCGTATTTTCAAACCACACTAAGTGCTTCCCTAAATATTCGTGAACAAATTAATCACACTAATAATTATCATATTTTTAATTGGATGATATTTATTTTTATTTATTTTTTAAATTAGCCCTAATTTTTTTTTTTTTTATCTTTGTTTGATACAGGGTTAGGTTGCCAGATTAGCAATAATAAATAGAGTTCTCTCACTCTTATAATTACCTCTCCAAAATTAGTTTTCTGCCCACAGCTAACTCAAAGACAACTGCAGAGGTTGAAGTAACTAAACTAAATGTTTCTAAATACCCCTGATGGTAACAAATGCTTTAAAGTATCCCTAATAGACTCAAAATTGCGTCAAGAACGTGAAAGGGTTAACATACAGGGGTAGACCCAAATGCCAAACTATTTATCCTGTACCAGTATTGCCGAATGTTTAGTATGGGCGCGGACATATATCAGTGTAAAGATAGACCATGACACCAGTGGCACCAAAATGGTGGACACTGGGGGGTACTCTGTTACTATAGGGACTGGTGGCGGAGACTTGGGTGTACTCTGTTACTATAGGGACTCGTGGCCGGTTCTTTTGTTCATCTCGGGTTTCCTACGAGGCCGGGAGAAGAAAGGAAATACAAAATGCGCCCGTGCCCCCCTGCTGTCTATTATTTACCTCCCAGGCCTGGTAAACAAAAGACTCCGGCCAGCTTCCTCAGGGCGGCTAATGAAGGAGGAAGGAAGACATGGTGGCTTATTCACTAACTTTCTTTACGACTTGGCAGATTTGGCTACTATATTTACCTCAGGATATCCACGATAACAAACCCTATACTAGCCTAGAACATTTTAAGCTACTTAGCCTAACTTTATCTTACTTTATATCACCTGACATTACCTTCCTTTATTAAGCATAATGGCAATACAGTTATCACAACATAATACCTACAATTTCTTAAACCCCATGTATCCTACCCTAAACCAGACTAGCTAATTTTAAGCTACTTGGCCTAATCTCATCTTGCTGCATATCACTTATAATACCCATGCCATATTAACCCTTCCTGTACCGGCGACGTCTCTTTAACTTTCTTCTGGCTACCATTAGACAATTATATTCAGTATAAAAAGGACCTCCAACAATGAACAGGCTTTGAACCATCTCACTTGAACCTTTTTACTGCAACAGATCCTTCGTAAACTGCACACAATCGTTTAAATATAGCTAGAATAATTAAAAAGACGTCGCCGGTACAGAAGGGGTTAAAAGTAATGTCAATAGATGTATCACAACATAATATAGCCAGCCAATACCTAACTTAACATAACTAAATCTCACTTCAACTCACCCTATATAATATCACCTAGTTTAATGTAAACTAAACTAATCTACCTTCATTGATTTCAATTAGGACTGTCTCTGTTGGACAACTTTGATTATAGTCTATCTTCTCCACCTATCGGCAATTGTAATAATTTAGCAGCTGATTTGTTGATACTTGATCAAAATATATGAAACTACTAATACCTCGGCATCATATGGATGTTATGTTTTCACAATTACAAAGATATAGTTGCTACAATAACTTGGGTAGAGCGGTAGTTATCAAGAGGGTGATATGGAAAGGTCACTGAAGCAAAACAGACTATAGTTAATAATATAACGAACGCAACCCTCCTTCTATAATCTGCAAGTACACTCGGATGCAAAAGTCTCTAGCCCACTCACAAAACCTCGTGGATCCTCTATGTGTCTCTTTATGGAATTATAATTATCTGCATTGATTTTTGGATACAGATTGCAATCCAATAAATAGTATATATAGTTGTGTAATTGATGTATAGACAATTATATTCATAAATTGATCTCCAGAGATAAACTTCCATAATTATAAATAGGTGAAGTCCACAAATTATGATGAGTGGGCTCTAGACTATGGCCTCCGAGTGTACAAAGGCCTAAAGAAACGTTAAAGAATATACGAGATACAGTGGCCAATTGTCTAGGGTTCTCCGGCTATTGAGTTAGAGGCACAGAGTTCAGGAGGGGGGGGGGGGGGGGGGTTATGGTGTGCGAAGGCTTAGAGAGAAGTGAAGAGGCAGGAACAGTACAATAAAATACAGCACAACACAATGGAACGAAAGACAAAACAGAACAGCACAACACAACGAACAGCAGAATACCCAAAGACGACAAAAATACCAGTCAACATAACGACACAACACAATACAAAACACGATCACAACTCAAACAAACAGAACACAGAGTAACAATGGTGACCGGTCAACTCAACCAGTAGACCATTTCAACCAGTAGCTCTCAACCAGTACCAAATCAACCAATACGGTTAGGTTAGGTTAGGTTAGGTTAGTACTATATTTTAGCACTGGTTTGGTTGGTCTGGGTTAATTTGGCACTGGTTGAGAGCTACTGCTTGAGATGACATGGAACCAGTAACAATATACGCAAACATAATTATATCGCAGGACAGTTCAATGTAAATATCACACAACCAATAAGGTGGTCGGTCACTTGTACTGTACTACAAGCAACTTCCAAAGGATAAGTAAGTATTTTCTTATTTTCCTTGTATATGTACAATATATGTGTATAATTGGGATGTATGTGTGTATGTGAAAGGCGTGGGTGTTAATAGAGTAAAATACAGATACATTAAAGGAAAAATGTACTTCCATAAGTTAAAGAATTTATGAGGAAGCTATTTAATTTAAAATGCCTTATAATAATAGTCGAGTTAACTATAAAAAACTAAAAAATAAACTTGTAAACATTGCATACTAAATGTAAAATATTAAAGCTTAACAAAAGTTTCAGTATCAACTTCAAATGTGTATATCAATCACATCACAAGTTTATGAACATATAAGAACAACTTGAACATGCATCAGCACACGCACAGTATCTGAAATATACCGATTATAATGATGGTAATTAGTATTATCATTAGTATTATTAGTAGTAGTAATAGTAGTAGCAGTAGTAGTAATAGTAGTAGCAGTTAGTACACGAAGTAGCTCAATATTTTACGAAGCTCCAACACATACAAACGAGTAAGGGAGCCCACCTCACTTGTTTTCTCTTTCTCTCCCTCTCTCTTTGGCTTGTATCCATTCATTCAGCCTACTGTTTTAGGACTTTTACCCCCATCCAGGTGTCAATATTTTCCTGGCGAGCGGTAGCGAGCCACCATATATGTATTTTTGTTTTGACAGCAAGCCAAATTTATAAATTTTTCGATAGAAAAAATTCTTCGGCGAAGCCGGATTTCTCCATACAATGGTAGCTCCCTACCGCTCGCCAGGAAGAAATCGACACCTGGATGAGGATAAACGTCTTAAAACAGTTGGCTGAATGGGGCCGAATGGATAACAAACCAGAGAAAGAGTGAAAAGGAGAGAAAGATAAAAAAAAAAAAAAAAAAAAAAAAATGACCCCCCCCTAATCCCTTCTATATCGAAGACGTGTTTTATAGTTGTATTCCAGCTTGACTTAGACGATGTTGTGCAGTCTAAGAAGGAAGTGCGGTAATACAAAGGGTTCAGGGAGATAGATCGAAGCCTGTTTAAAATTGCTCGACGCCTTTTTTTAAACTTAAGGGGAGATGTCCACTTGAGGGATTTTTTTCCTTGACTCCTTTCTCCCTCATGTTTAGCTCCATTGTTTTTTTCTAATTTTAAGACGTTTGCCCCATTATTTTGACGATTTTAAGAACTTTCAACCCATTTCTGTCAATTTTAAAACCTTTCGTGCCATTTAGGTGTCGATTTTATCCTGGCGAGCGATAGCGAGCCTGTAATTTAAGAGGAACCGGCTTTCAGCCGGGACATTTTTCTACCGAAAAATGTACAAATTTATCTTGAAAGGGGCTCAAGGGGGTGTAGTCTTAAGCTTGAAGGATATCTAGGGAACAAACTAAATACCTCCCCTTAATGAAATCGTCTAATAGTTGCCACAATATAATGAAAAGGCTGTCACCGGTGCTGAATGGGATATCAAGCAGTATATATATATTTAGCCTACATGTGGTCAACCTACATATGGTCAACCTACATATGGTCAACCTACATATGGTCAACCTACATATGGTCAACCTACATATGGTCAACCTACATATGGTCAACCTACATATGGTCAACCTACATATGGTCAATCTACATATGGTCAACCTACATATGGTCAACCTACATATGGTCAACCTACATATGGTCAACCTACATATGGTCAACCTACATATGGTCAACCTACATATGGTCAACCTACATATGGTCAACCTACATATGGTCAACCTACATATGGTCAACCTACATATGGTCAACCTACATATGGTCAACCTACATATGGTCAAACAGGCTATACTCTCCTACGCTATACCCGGGAAATTACTCCTATCCCTATCTCTAATTAACCCCTTGAGGATTATGGCACGTTTCAGCGGTGTATTCTGGCTATCATTAGACGATTCTATTTGGTTGAGGAAGGCATTTGGGGAGTCAGAGAGATGATTGAGCTAGTTTTGACCCCTCTGACTGCTAGAGGGCCTTCCAAAACTGAAACAACCGTCTAATGATAGCGAGAATAAACTGTCAAAACGCGGCCTGATCCTCAAGGGGTTAATATTAAGTTGTGACAAGTCTTAATAAACAAACCACAGAAAGTACAATACATTAAGAAACTTACATACAAAGAAAGCGGGTTACAGCCAGTTTGTAAATTTCAACATGTTCATGGCATAAATTTTCGCCTATAAATAATGAACAGAGAGTATGGTATCGTACTGTTTAAGGGGAGGTTAATTAGTTGTTTCCCTAGACCTCCATCAAGCCTATAATTACACCCCATTGACCCCTATTCAAGATCAATTAGTAAATTTTTCGGTAAAAAATTATAGGCTCGCTATCGCTCGCCAGGAATCAATCGACACATAAATGGGACTAAAGGTCATAAAATTGACAGAAATTAGGCGAAATGTCTTAAAATTGCCAAACTAATGAGGCGAACGTTTTAAAATATCAAAAGCAATGGGGCTAAACACGAGGAAGAAAGGGGTCCAGAAAAAAAAATCCTCAAGTGGAAATCTCCCCATTAGTTATCCATAGAACTCCAGAATATCACACACTAGGATTGAGTTATCTAAATACTCCATACATCAAATTTGACTGTGCATGTTAAACCACTCAAGAGTGTATCAGCACGGGAATACATATTAAGAATATCCATTTGATCACATTTTACAAAGCTTCCCTGTTTTGGCATTCAATTCAGAAAATCGATATATTATGCATCAATATTTGTGCAAATAGACTGTAAAATATATTCGCTGTTATGCCAAACGATAATACACTGATTATATGTACAGTTCCGTGCACAAGTTTCGCTTCTCTCTGAAATGTTATTCATGAAAGTAAACATAGTAGGTCTATTATTGCATTAGAAGAGCTCCTTGCTATGCAGTAGTTAATTCACCTTCTTTTGCAACTGTTAATAATCTAATTTATGAATGAAATTCCCAACACCAAACACCTCCCAATTAAATTAATGAAATCATGTGATCTTCCCGGGATTCGAACATGGGTTACCACAAACAAATCTTGGACACTCTAACCATTACACCATCAAGACAGTTACATAAGATCCTACGCTCTGAACTCAAATTGACTTCCATACACAAAATCTCAGAGAGGAAGGGAGCTTGTGCAGAGACCTGTATCCATTTCACTTCAGTCTATTTACCACAATACCAGTTTACGGTGAAGGTAACCTGTAGCGTGTCTAAGACCACCTGTTGGGCAGTAAATATACCTCGGGGCCTTGGTTGGAAGAACTAACAAACTACTGAAAGGCTTCTTCTCAGGTTAAGGGGAGATTTCCACTAGAGGGATTTTTTTCTTGACTCCTTTCTCCCTCACGTTTAGCCCCATTGCTTTTCTAATTTTAAGACGTTCGCCCCATCATTTTGACGATTTTAAGAACTTTCGACCCATTTCTGTCAATTTTAAGAACTTTCGTGCCATTTAGGTGTCGATTCTATCCTGGCGAGCGATAGCGAGCCTGTAATTTAAGAGGAACCGGCTTTCAGCCGGGAAATTTTTCTACCGAAAAATGTACAAATTTATCTTGAAAGGGGCTCAAGGGGGTGTAATTTTAAGCTTGATGAAAAAGGTAGGAAACAAACTAAATACCTCCCCTTAAAGAGCAAAGCGCAGGGGCAAACACAAACAACACCCCCCCCCCCCCCCCCCCCCAACACACCTTTGCATTGATTATTTATTTATTTTTCTTATACAGTGCATTGCAATATGAAAAGAACACGGCTTTTGTGTGGGTATTTAATATGAGACAAACTATCCAAATAGGGATATAGGTATTACGCTGTACTGTGCAATACTCTAAATAGGGCCCAATCTAAAATGTGTTGAGCACCTAACCCATTCAGTACCGGTGACATGTTGTGCATTATATTCTGGGCACCATTAGACGATTTTATTCAAGTTAGGGAGAACGTCTACCCATTACAAGGCTACAACGTATCTGAATTCATTATTTTAGTTACCATAGATCCTTCCTAAACTGAATTCATTATTTTAGTTACCATAGATCCTTCCTAAACTGCTCAAACTCGTCTAAATATAGCGAAAATAAAATTAGAAAGACGTTGCCGGTATAGAAGGTATAGACGTTGCCGGTATAGAAGGTATAGACGTTGCCGGTATAGAAGGTATAGACGTTGCCGGTATAGAAGGTATAGACGTTGCCGGTATAGAAGGTATAGACGTTGCCGGTATAGAAGGTATAGACGTTGCCGGTATAGAAGGTATAGACGTTGCCGGTATAGAAGGTATAGACGTTGCCGGTATAGAAGGTATAGACGTTGCCGGTATAGAAGGTATAGACGTTGCCGGTATAGAAGGTATAGACGTTGCCGGTATAGAAGGTATAGACGTTGCCGGTATAGAAGGTATAGACGTTGCCGGTATAGAAGGTATAGACGTTGCCGGTATAGAAGGTATAGACGTTGCCGGTATAGAAGGTATAGACGTTGCCGGTATAGAAGGTATAGACGTTGCCGGTATAGAAGGTATAGACGTTGCCGGTATAGAAGGTATAGACGTTGCCGGTATAGAAGGTATAGACGTTGCCGGTATAGAAGGTATAGACGTTGCCGGTATAGAAGGTATAGACGTTGCCGGTATAGAAGGTATAGACGTTGCCGGTATAGAAGGGGCTCAGTGAAACCTTAAGCAAACCATGCTATGGCTATCAAGTTAATTCCGTCAAGTATGAGACTAAGAGATGAGGAGCTGATAACAAATCTCCTTTCTTTAGAAACTCGCTCATTGGGAGAACACTGCGTTGAAATCTTTATCATTCAAAATGGATGTAACCATTTTTTTTTTTTTTTTTTTTTTTTAGATCATAATAAGTTAGTTATCCTCAACATGTATACCACACGCAATCAGAGGTGGACAATAGATGTTTAGCGCTAGTAGGGCTATACAGTATGTGGAATTTCATTTTACATAAAAGACTCTACCTGAAGCAAACTACACTTTGACTTTGATAATCAGTGTTTTAGAGGACAAGCAGCTTACAGGGGTCGCTAGCTCTATTGCTTGATTTCCTTTGTACTCCTTCGTACCCTAGGACATTATTAATAGTTCTTCGGTAGAACAAATTTAATAGAGGGTGGACAAAATATATTGCACTCATTGAAATAACTGTGCACTATACTGTATATAAGCTCTCGTCTTCTTTCCATCGCAGAGTATCCCCCTCAAATGGACCGCAAACTCTGTGACGCTTTAATTTCCTTGTATAACTGTCTCTACCCCTTCCATTCATGCCGTCTCTCTCCATTCATCTCCGTAGTATTCCTTCATCCATTCATAAAAACACACAAGCATCGACTGACTGACCTCTCTCTCTCTCTCTCTCTCTCTCTCTCTCTCTCTCTCTCTCTCTCTCTCTCTCTCTCTCTCTCTCTCTCTCTCTCTCTCTCTCTCTCTCTCTCTCTCTCTCTCTCTCTCTCTCTCTCTCTCTCTCTCTCTCTCTCTCTCTCTCTCTCTCTCTCTCTCTCTCTCTCTCTCTCTCTCTCTCTCTCTCTCTCTCTCTCTCTCTCTCTCTCTCTCTCTCTCTCTCTCTCCACTCCTTCCATTCATGCTAAGGTGAACAGTGGTACTAGGGGGTGGGTCTCTCTCCATTCATCTCCCCCTCCTGGGTTCGCCATTATCCATTCATACGTGTGGTCTGTGCCCCTCTTGCTCCCCACTTCCCGCCCTCCCCCCCCCCCCCCCCCCCCACACACAGACACCGTTTGTTTACCTGCAGGCACAAGAGGGGGAAGGGAGGAGGTAAGCAGGAGGGAGGAATAGAGGGAGAGAGGAGGAGATAATCAAATGTGGTGACTAACGTACATGGCGCAAGGCAATTATATACAGTTAAGGATAATTCAGAATAGATATTACCTTACTGCATAAAAACCGGATTAGTGAAAGATTTACACTAGTTTCCCTCTCAAAAACGCCAATCTATATAAACAATCTTCCTGAACTTCATTTTATTTATGCCAAATATATGTATTACATATTTATTAACATAATATCATGTGATATACAGTATAATATATATATATATATATATATATATATATATATATATATAATTACGTACACTCCAGCGTTGGGTACTCTTCTTGGCATTTACATTTATGTACATTGACACCATAAACGTTGCTATATACGGATTTGACAATAATAGAGTAAATATTTTCTTTAACTTTTAAGCAACGGCCTATTATTCGCTATTACTCATTACGCTCTCACCGACTATTCCATCTATTCCGATCATTCCTCATTATTTGTCTATTTATATATCTATTATATATTACTTTTCTCTCTCTCTCTCTCTCTCTCTCTCTCTATATATATATATATATATATATATATATATATATATATATATATATATATATTAACCTCTTTATCTATATCAAACCCAACCCTCTCTCTCTCTCTCTCTCTCTCTCTCTCTCTCTCTCTCTCTCTCTCTCTCTCTAGTAGGGACCGCAAGGTCTGTGTAGTCTGTGTATCTATGTAACTCTTACTCAATCTCTCTCCCTCTCTCTCTCTGTCAATACTGCTGGAGGTTAAGCTTGCTTCTAGTTACCTCGCTACACCTAGTACCCTTAAGCGGCAAGTAAGTTAAAGCCAGGGGTCAGAAAGAAAGACAACAAAGGAATAGAGATTGAATAAATATATAATATATTTTGACATAATAAATAAATAAATAAAAAGGACTGAGCTAAGAAAAGAGGGAAAATATGAAAGAAATAGAATAATTCATAAAATAAAGATTCACAAAATATAATAAATATTGTGAGAATAAGGAATTGGGAGAGATAACAAAGATAACACGAACAGTGGGAATAAGTAAGTATGTGATAAATAAATAATATTCGAAAAGGGAATTAGACGAGAGAGAAAAAAGGCAGCACGGCAAGAACCAATAAGTAAATAATTGTGCAAAAAGAATTGGCAAGACTAAGAAGACAGCACAACATAAGATAGTTTAAGTAAATATATTAATGATTAAGACAATGAAGTAGAGAGAAGACAAATTATACAAGACAGCAAGAGACCAAATAAAAATAATGAAGATTCAAAGAGACCACAATAGATACAATGAGGAAGAGAGATAACTAAGATCTATAATAGAGATGCAAACAATAAAATATATAAATTAACAGAACGTAATGAGACTAAATAAATATAACAAAGATAAGGACATCACAATGATAATTAGCTAGTTAGCTTTAGTACTAGGGGTAATCAGAATAAAATTGATCAGAATGTTAATACATGATGAAAGAGAATCTATAAACGGATACACTTTTAACATACCTACACCCTCAATACAAATAGAAAGCTAGTTGAACTTTGATAATCATAAGGGAAACTCGAAATTATTTGATCGGAAGGAGAAGAATACTTATTGAACTAAAAGCTAACAGATATTATATGTGAACATACGTATTCTAATATTAACCCATTTCTTTGTAACTAAAGCCTAATATTAGTTTTTTTGTTCAGATAGTTAGTTGGTTAGTTAGTTACTTAGTAAACTCTAGCACCATGAATATATTAAAACGGGATCAGTAGGAGAGGAGTACTTAAAGACTATACAGCATAAAGACAAATGTTATTTTCATTTTGACAAGTTATTTTCGGCATATATACAGGTACAATCATGAGCCATAATACCTGCGCAGCCATTTGAATCTGTATCGAACCGAAGGTAGACAATCCAATGTGTGTGTGTGTGTGTGTTTTTTTTTTTTTTTTTTTTTTTTTTTTTTTTTTTTTAACAACCCAGAGGCTTCACAACTTGGCTTTAAAGATCCATTTGGGTGTGTGAAGGTATTATGGTTCTTGACTGTGCAACCCTCTCGTTCATACCCCCACCCTGCTATTGGTCTTCCTCCCGACAGCCCTCACTAATGTTGTACAGCCGAAGGAGGTGAGCTGGAGAGAGAGAGAGAGAGAGAGGAGAGGAGGAGAGAGAGAGAGAGAGAGAGAGAGAGAGGAGGAAAGGAGAGAGAGAGGAGAGAAGAAAGAGAGGAGAGAGAGGAGAGAGAGGGAGAGAGAGAGAGAGGGAGAGAGAGAGGGAGAGGAGAGAGAAGGAGTACAAAGGAAATCAAGCAACAACAGATCTAGTGACCCTTCTAGGCTGCTTGTCCTCCAAAACACTGAGGATCAAGTGTCCAAACAGTGGTTTAGAGTGGGTAAGGGAACATTGGAAAGGGAACTACTGCCCTGCCACTAACGTGGCAGGACTAGGAAGTTAGTAGGGGACATATGGGTTAGTAACTGAGGGGAGGATAAAGTTATTCATTACAAACGCAGTCAGTCGCGGGTTTGATGCGAGATATTTGTCTAGGCGGAATTTAAATGAATCAACGGTGCTGCAGTCTATAACGTCTCGGGGAAGCCCATTCCACAAGTTGACAACTCGATTGAAGAAGAAATTCTTAGATTCGTGCGAGTTAAAAGATTTACCAATAATTTTGCAACCGTTTCCCCGTGTGTAATTAGATTGGTCGATAGTGTAGTACTTACTACAGTTCATATTGTCGATGCCTTTGATGATTTTGAACACTTGAATTAAGTCGCCTCTTAATCTGCGCTGGGTTAAAGGAAATAGATTTAATTCTCTAAGACGCTCTTCGTATGGTTTGTTCTTTAGGCTAGGTATCATTTTGGTAACTCTACGTTGAACTCGTTCTAGCTGGTTTATATCTTTTTGGTAATAAGGGCACCAGGATTGAACGCAGTATTCCAGAAGAGGGCGGACTAAGGAATTGTAAAGGGTTAGGATAACTTCTTTGGATTTATGCTCAAATGACCTGCCTATAAAGCCAATTATTTTGTTTGCCTTCTTAACAACTTCTGAACATTGTTGACTCGGTTTTAGGTTACTCGATATTGTTACTCCCAGATCAGTTTCTCTGTTTACATTCTTAAGCTGAGTGCCATTCATCGAATAGTTTGCTTTCTCATTTAGGTATCCGACATGTAGTACTTTACATTTATCCGCATTGAAACTCATTTGCCAAATTTGGGCCCAACATGACAATTTATCTAGATTGTGTTGCATATCGTCAACTTGTTCTTTTGAGAGTACGCTATTTGCAATTTTTGTATCGTCAGCAAATTTTGAGATTGTGCAGGTGAGACCCTCATCTATGTCGTTGATGTAAATTAGAAAGAGAATTGGTCCTAGTACCGATCCCTGGGGTACCCCGCTACTTACATTGGTCCATTTAGATGCCTTACCGTATATGACTACTCTTTGCTTTCTGTTGCTGAGCCAATTTTCTATCCATTTCAACACACCGTCTTGTATTCCATGCGCTTTTAGTTTTAGCAGTAACGTTTGTGGGGAACTTTGTCAAAGGCCTTTTGAAAATCAAGGTATATAATATCTACAGCTTTACTCTCATCGTAGAGGTTGAGGATATCGTGGAAGAAGTCTAAGAGGTTTGTTAAACAGGAACGTTTTTTACGAAAGCCGTGTTGAGTATCTTTAAGTATGTTATTTTCCTCCAAGTGATTTACGAGTCTGTCTCGTATGACCATTTCTAGCATTTTACATACAACTGAGGTTAAGCTAATTGGACGATAGTTACTGGGTAGGGATTTGCTGCCTTTTTTGAATATCGGTGTTACGTTGGCTAGCTTCCACTGATCAGGCATAGTTCCAGACTGCAAGGATTTATTGAATAGTAATGTCAGTGGTTTGGAGAGCTCATTCTTAGCTTCCTTTAGAACTCTAGGCGAGATTGTATCAGGTCCTGGCGTTTTATTTAACTTGAGTTTATCTAAACAATTCAATACTTCTCTCTCTGTAACGGTGATATTGCTTAGAACATCTGAATTATCAATCTGAATCGGCGATGGTGTAGGGATATCACTGAGGTCTTCTGTTGTAAAAACTGATGCAAAGAAGGTATTGAGGGCATTACTCATTTGTTCTTCGTCTTTGGTGTATTCTCCATTTTCATCGACTAACGGTCCAACAGTTGAAGTAACTACTTTTTTCTTTCTGATATAACTATAGAATTCTTTCGGGTTTGTTTTACTTTGATTCGCAATATGTAACTCTAAGGTCTTTTTACTTTGCTTAATTAACTTTTTGGCTTTGCGTCGTAGCTCTACAAATTTCACCCGTTCTTCGTCATTTTGTGAGGATTTTAATCTATCATTAGCAAATTTTTTAGCAAGCAGGCAGTTTGAAATATCTTTATTCCACCATTTGGGCTTATTATTATGGCCTGGACGCCGTATTTTCGATGGTATGCAGTCTTGCACTGCTTTTAGGTAAGTGGTTTCGAATAACTTCCAAGATGTATTTATGTCGTTATTGTTAATTAAAAAGCTCCAGTCAGTTTCTTTAAACATAGCTCTAAGTTTATGGAAGTTTGCTTTCTTGAAATTAGGGACTTTTTCGATGCTACTATTTGGTTCGTTATTAGTAAACTTTAAAGTGAAAGTTATCGTACGATGGTCGCTGTTACTGAATTCATCACCAACATTCAAATTCTCTATCAATTCTTCTTTTGTTGCTAGTACAATGTCAAGAACGTTATTACCACGGGTCGGCATTCGAACAAATTGATAAAGCGAACTCTCTTGCAAGTTCGTATACAAGTCATGTCCGGAGTGTGAAGTAAGAGTATCGCCCCACTTGGTCACAGGTAAATTAAAGTCGCTAAAAATTACGGTATCTTGTGAGTTACTTACATCTGCAATTTGTTCGTAAATTTCTCGGTCAGTTTGCACTGATTGAGCTGGAGGTCTGTATATTAACGCAAGTATTATTTTTGTACCTTTATTATTCTTTATTAGCACAAAAGATGTGTCGACGTTCACAATTTGAGGTTTTGACACGAGGGTCGGGTTAAGACTTTCTTTGATATAAAATAAAACGCCACCTCCATTTTTATTTATTCGGCTGTTCTCAAACATTACATAACCGGGAAGTGAATACTCTGCTAAAAAGTCTCTATCTTGTGTATTGAGCCAAGATTCTGTTATGCCAATCACATCATAATTTTCTATAAACACTAGTTCCTCTAAATCTGAGAATTTATTGCGTATGCTACGAGCGTTTGCATAGAAAACCTTTAAAGTTGCGGTTTTAGAACTCACAGATCGTTCTTTCATCGAATTTTTGGTTCTGGTCGGATCTACATTTACATTCATGGCTGTCCTCGGTCCTCGGTCGTTATCCCTGACGGTTTGAATTTGGGTCGTGTTGGTGGAGCTTTATCCAAATTCGCGGTTCTTGACGGATTAGTATTTAATTCCTTTGTAGATTGCCGTCCTCGCTGTCTTCGGTCCTCCTTCCTGGTGGTCCTGTGCTGAGTCGATTTCTTCTCCGAAAATCCTTCACCGCATCGTTGAGAAGACGCCCAAAACGTGCTGCTCCCACCTGGTTCAGATGAACTCCATCGTCCGAAAACAAATAGTCATCGTAGTAGAAATTGTCCCAGGTGTCGACGAATCCCACGTTCTCCTTCCTGCAGAGGTTTGCTAGACAACGATTTGTGCTGGTGGCTATGTTGTAAAATCGGCTCTCTACACCGAGCCGGGGGACGATTCCTGAGACGATGATCCTTGATGACTTCTCCTTAAACGAATTGATCAGCTGCTGGTACTTTAAAAGCAAATCTTCCGACCGGGTTCGCTGTACATCGTTGGATCCAACGTGGATGACGTACATTGTATTAGCAGGGGCCCGCTTTGATACTTCGTCAACTGCTGCAACTACGTTATCCACACCACCACCAGGGATACAAAAACGCTTCCTGGTCTTAGGTGCCCTGGCGCAAAACTCTGTGAGCTGACCACGTATCATCGAGTCTACCACGAGCCGGACTTCTTCTATTTCCTCTTCGTCATCTGAGTCTGCGAGTATCTGGAAACGGTTTTGACACTCGGTAATCGGTATGTGTTTCCTGGTCTTGGGGCAAACGTTGTTCCTCACGACACGGAAGTTATCTTGAGTATCGGAAACATCAGCTGAAATGGCTACTGTAGGCGTTGAATTGATGGCAGTTGACATTGGGGCGTTGGTGGCTGCTGGAGTTGCGGTGACAATTGAAGTTTGTGGCACTCCAACGTTGAGTGTTACAAACTCTTGGAGTGATTCCAGCTTCATGGTGAGGACGTTGATCTTGTTGTAGGCTTCATCTAATTTCACTGTAAAATTCTCTCGTTGCTGGCAGAGCGGCAGACTTGAAGATCGATAGTAGCAAACATGGACTCACCAAACCTACCGGCGCAGTTCGCACAAGCGCGAGGCATGGTGACAGTCACTTTCTTCAGATCACTTCACTCACTTAAAACACAATTCACTCACTTTAAAACACTTCACTCACTTTAAAAACACTTCAATCACTTCAACCGAAAACAAATATGCTGAAATACGCAGAAATAGGTTATCAGGGGTGATAGCCTAACCGAAAACAAAAAAGTTGAGATACGCAGAATTAGGCTTCCAGGGGCGATAGCCTAACCAAAAGTTATTTTTTTTAAATTGAAATACGCAATAATAGGCTACCAGCGTTGAATAGCCTAACCGAATATAATAAAATTGAAATTCGCAGAAATAGGCTACCAGGTGTGATAACCTAACCTTAAACAAATATATGTATAACAGAATATGTAACTAAATATACAATTCACCAAATAGAGATTATATAAAAATAAAGTGTGACTGCACACAAGGGGTTAATATACTGTGTCAACAGAGAGAGAGAGAGAGAGAGAGAGAGAGAGAGAGAGAGAGAGATGCAGTAGCAGATGTCGCCAGGTCTTAAAGTCATACTAACAGGTACCAATAATTACTTAAATACGGAAAAGGGTAAAGGCAAAAACAAGTGTCCTTTCAATGGAATCAGAGACCGAAAGACCAAATCAAGGTAATTTATATCCTAGTGACTGGCCACAACGGGTTTGAATGACTCACGGTCGTAGGAAAAGGGAAAGATTGCCTGAGGATGGGTGTTTTAATGTGTGTTTGTGTGTAAGGGATGAATTGTAAGCCAAACAAAAAATATAGTTATTTGATCAGGGAGTAGGACAAAATGGGATAAATCTTTGCTGACAGATTAATTGACCCTGTTGCCCTTGAAAAGAATTGTTTAGTTTAACAGGTTTAAGTAATCGTAGTGATTTTAAAGATTTGAATGAGAGAAATGGAGTATAAGGAAGCTTTGCTATTCGTCTATATATACAGTATATATATATATATATATATATATATATATATATATATATATATCGGTATATATAATCTAGGTCGAACTCTAGAAAGGATAATGAAATTAAGATATAGTGTTCTAAATGTAGCAACATAATGAGACTTGACACCCAGCTAATATAAGGATGGAAAGGAAAATTATTCTCAATGTACCCAATGATTGTATATACCTTAAGGGGGCCCACCTCGCTTGTTTTCTCTTTCTCTCCCTCTCTCTTTGGCTTGTAGCCATTCGGCCCCATTCAGCCTACTGTTTTAAGACGTTTACCTCCATCCAGGTGTCAATATTTTCCTAGCGGTAGCGAGCCAGCATATATATATTTTTGTTTTGACAGCAAGCTAAATAGGTACATTTTTCGATAGAAAAATTTCTCCGGCGAAGCCGGATTTCTCCATACAATGCTGGCTCGCTATCGCTCGTCAGGAAGAAATCGACACCTGGATGGGGATAAACGTCTTAAAACAGTTTGCTGAATGAGGCCGAATGGATACAAACCAGGAAAAGGGATAAAAAGAAGAGAAAGATAAAAAAAAACAGTGACAGTAATTATACCCATATGTTTTGTTTACAACCTGAAGTAAGCCCAATATATACTGTATAAGGATAGAAAGGATATCCACACTCAATATATACAATTATAGTAGATGACTTTTTAGACGATTGGTTTTTGTTAACAATCTGAAGTAAACCCATATAATATATATATATTTTTTTCTATGTGAATGAGAGAGACAAAAGGCATAACTGCCTGCAGCGAGAGCCTCCCCCAGATTTCAAAGAGTGACAGGGCCGAAATCAAGGGACATTCGAGCTAAAATGCCTGGACACACGGAGTTTGAAGCAATTTAAGTCATAGGAAGAGGGAAAGACTGATTCTGGGAGAGAGTTCCAGAGCTCAGCAGTTGAATAGAAGAAAGTCTGAGAATAGCGTTTCACTCTTGGGTTGGAGAGTTGCACAGAGTAGGGGTGGGATTGTGTTGCAAGGCGGGTACTACGTACCCTACATAGAGGAGGTGGTATACACTGGGAAAGCTCCGAGGAACACTGATTATTGTAGTAGCGATAGAATAGTGAGAGAGATGCAACATTGCGGCGAATAGAAAGAGATTGCAGAGAATTGGTGAGTGGACGGCAGTTAATGATACGAAAAGCTTTCCTTTCTATTTTATCTAGGAGTGCGGTGTGAGAGGATCCTCCCCACACATGTGAACAATACTCCATACAAGGATGCACTGTGCCCCTGTACAGAGCAAGTAGCTGAGCAGGGGTAAAGAACCCCTTGAGGCGGTTGAGCACACCCAGCTTCTGGGAGGCTGCCTTAGCGAGACTGGTAATATGGTCTTTCCAAGTGAGAGCAGAAGAAAAAGGAACACCTAGAACATTGAGGGAAGATGAGAGGTTGATTTTTGTATTGTTGAAGAATAAGGGATAGTCCTCTGGAGGTTCCTGACAGGTAGTAAGGTGGATAAATTGAGTTTTGGAAGCACCCTGGTGCACTATCGAGGTTGCATTTGTGCAACCAACGCATGCGCAAAAACGATTATTTTCGCGCCACTCAGCCCTGGCGGGCAACATCTTGGTTCTCGGACTGCGCCAGGGCAGTCTGAGGCATGCCTCGATGGTGAGTAGACCTACGCCGCTCCAGCTCCAGCTCAGCAAGTTTTCCGGTTGCATTGGTGCAACCATGATAGGAAGTAAGTACCTTTTGTGTTTATGCAATACTTGCATATTTAGGCAGATTGTGAGCCATATATAGTAACTAGGTCTATGATATTTCGACCGTATATGCATGTAAGCCTAATCTAACAGGATTGGCCATATTGGTTTGGGTAGGGTAGGCCTATGCTGGACTAGAGGCTCTGAAACCTGATAGGAAATATTTCCAATTTTGCAAAACTTTCACATTTGATGCTGGTATAATGAATATATTGTGGCTATATATATAATTTTTGTGTTATATGATAGAATAACTTACTTTTGCCTTAAACCTGAGAGTATACTAAGGAATGATAGATTAATGTTGTGTAGGAAGGATAATGAAAAATACCAAATGGGTATGGAGATATGGATTTTTAAAGTGGCAGTTGCAAATTTGCAACAGCGATACATGAATATCTCACTTTTGGAGCGATAGTGTTCCAGGGTTAAATGTAACAAGTTTTTTTCTATCCCAATTGGAATTGGTAGCTAGATCAGAAGATAAGCATTTTATGGCTTCATTACGTTTACTTTTGAGGGACTGCTGGCTGGGGCGTTCTGGAAAACTAATTGAGTGATGTAAAGTACAGTCGTCTGCATATGAATGGATGGGACTAGATGTACAGTTGAGAAGATCATTTATGAAAATTAGAAAGAGAATAGGAGATAGGACAGAACCCTGAGGACACCGGAGTTGATAGGATGAGGAATTGAGCGATGGCCATCCACAACCGCAGCTATGGAACGGCCAGAAAGGAAATTAGAGACACAGGCACAGATGGAGGGACAGAAACCGAAGGAGGGCAGTTTGGAAATTAAAGATTTGTGCCAGACTCTATCGAAGGCCTTCGATATGTCTAGTGCAACAGAAAAAGTCTCACCGAAGTCCCGAAAGGAGGATGACCAAGAGTTAGTAAGATATGAAAGAAGATCACCAGTAGAGCGACCCTTAAGGAAGCCATACTGGCGATCTGAGAGCAGATTATGAGAAGAGAAATGCTTAAGAAATTTGGAAGCAAGAATAGATTCAAAAACTTTAGAGATACAAGAGATGAGAGCAATTGGACGATAGTTGGAGGGTTGAGAGCGGTCACCCTTCTTTGGGACAGGTTGAATGAGAGCAAACTTCCAGCAAGAAGGAAAGACGTTAGAGGAGAGACAGAGACGAAAGAGTTTGCCTAGGCAGGGGGTCAGCACGGAAGCACAGTTTTTAAGTACAACAGGAGGAACACCGTCCAGACTGTACTCCTTCTTAGTATTAAGCCCAGAGAGGGTAGAAAGTACATCTTTAGAAGAGATTAGGATATTAGGCAAAAGTAGGAGAGAGGGGGGTGGAGAGGGAGGAGTAGCACCGGAATCATCCAAGGTAGAGTTTTTGGCAAAAAGTTTGAGCAAAGAGTTCAGCTTTGTCAGAGGAAGAAGTGATGGTTGTGACATCAGAGTGGAAAAGGGGAGGGAAAGACGAGGAAGAAAAGTTGTTGGAGAGGTTTTTGGCTAGATGCCAGAAAGCTTGGGAAGAGCTAGAGTTGGATAGTTCAGTGCATATATTATTGATGAAAGAGTGCTTGGCAAGTCGAAGAACAGATATGGCTTGATTCCGGGCAGAAACATAGGAAGAATGAGATTCTTGAGTTTTAAGGTGTCGGTACCGTTTGAATGCTTCCTCCTTGTTGTGGACAGCAGTAGAACAAGCGTGAGTAAACCAAGAATTTTTTGCATTAGACTGAGAGAAAGAAAATGGAGTGTACGCTTCCATGCCCGAGAGGATTACCTCGGTAATGCATTCAGCACTCTCTGAGGGTCCTCGGCCATGGAAGCAGAAGTCATTCCATGGGAAATCAAAGAAGCACTGCCGGAGAGCCTCCCAGTCGGCAGCGCCAAAGTGCCACTAGCGCCGCTGGCTGGGAATATCGGATGGCCATACTGAAGAGATAGTACAGGTGACGGAGATAAGTTTATGGTCGGAGGAGCCCAAAGGAGAGAAAAGATTGACAGTATAAGAAGAAGGGTTAGAAGTCAGAAATAAGTCGAGAATGTTGGGCCGATCTCCGAAGCGATCCGGGATACGGGTGGGTTGCTGGACCAGCTGTAGATAAACAGGAAAACCACTTTCAATTCCCCCAATGCTATTTTATAAATGTTTTAGACCCTTTATATTTGTTGACGTTCTGAAGTAAACCCATTTAATATATAGATAGACAGGAAATCCACTCTCAATAAGCACAATTATTTTCTAGATCAATCTTAGACCCATTGTTTTTTTCCCCTAGTGTATGAGGAAAGAGAAACTACTGCCATGGTAATCACACAAGGCAGCCACTAACGATCGGGAACAGCCTTGAGAACCCGAACAATGCGTCAAAATAGCTTATTACGGGAGAGAGAGAGAGAGCAGTGAGAATGATAGCGCAGTGGATCAACTTAATAATCAACGCCGGGCTATGTTACAATGAGAGAGAGAGAGAGAGAGAGAGAGAGAGAGAGAGAGAATGGAGAGTTGAGATTTGATCGGGACGAGAGAGGAGGAGAGGAGAGAGAGATGCGAGGGCGGAGAGAGAGAGAGAGAGAGAGAGAGAGAGAGAGAGAGAGAGAGAGAGAAAAGAGAAAAAAAAACGTTTTAATAACATGACACTCATTCTTAAGACATTTATATAGAAATCATATTTATGTTCAACGATATTAAAGAAATTGTTGAAATTATTATGAAATATTTTAATTAACCCCTTTTGTACCGGCGACGTCCTTTGAACTTTATTCTGGCTACTATTAGACGACTTTATTCCGCTTAAAAAGGGCCTGCAGCAAATAACAGGCTTCGAATGATCTCACTTAACCATTTTTACTAACATAGATTCTTCTTAAGCTGCACACAAGCAAATAAATAGAGCTAGAGTCGAATTTAAAAGACGTCGCCGGTACAGAATGAGTTAATTTGAAAAATCTGGACAGTTATACTACCATATTGACACTGATTCTTAAGACATGTCTACAGTAAATATATGAAGTATGTGTTCAACAAAACAACGAAGGTGTTGAGATTATTATGACATTTGTTAATTAAACACTGGTCATGTGTCAATATAGCTTTACAGTCAATGTGTCATATAGTTCACACACCAAGTATACAGTGCACGGTAAATAGAGCCATTGTCTAGGAGACCTAACAAGAAGCATACCACATTAATTGTAAATTAAGGTATACATTATTATATTATTATCGAATATATTAATTTCACTCCCAACACCAAACACCTCCCAATGGAGTTAATGAAAGCATGCAATCCTACCGGGATTCTACCACATACTGATCTTAAACACTGTAACCATGGAACCATCAATACACCATACAGAAAAAAGGAGTTTGTCAATCAATAAATTCCACACTCCAATGATACAATAATTATGATATACCAACAATATTTAAATTACATAAATCAAAATAATATTTCCTCAAAATCTATCTTCAACAATAGTCTGGCAGCATATGAGGTAAGCTTTTCAAATATTTCGGACACCTAAGGTATATTCAGTCTACTATCCGACATCAATGCAAAACATTAAACTAATGTTGCCTAAAAAATGTTGACCACCCGAAAATTTATGGTAGTTTCGAGTGTTACTTTACTGTAACGCCAGACATAATATAAGAAGACATGCATTTGTTAGGAGCAAAGGAGGCTAACAAGGAGTGATCTCAGTTGTGGAAATACTGTACGAATCCTGTGATGCATGGCTTAAACAAGGCGCATTTGGTCATCAAAGCCATCAAAGATCAACAGGAAGAAATAATAAGTATATCGGATGGCCCTCATGGTCATTTGCAATAATATAATGTTAGTTGGTAATGATGTCATATTTCTAGCCATCAACCACACACTTCAAACATATATGACTTATTTTAATGTGAGCGTCACGATTTAGATGAAATGTCATTAACACATTTTACCGATAGACAAATCATAATGAAAGACTTTATGCATAATGAATAACTAAATCCATGAATGAATGAATAAAGGAATGAATGAACGAACGAACGAACCAACGAAACAACGAACGAACGACTGAACGAACGAACGAATGAATTAATGAATGGATGGATGGATGAATGAATGAATGAATGGAAGAACGCACGATTGAAAAGTAGAATTGAGGTCACGGAAAGATGAATCGGCGGTAAGTGCACAAGGCATAATTTGACGGGTCGTTATCAATTATCTCCCGAAAGGCATAGTTCAGAAGATTGCTGGAAATTGCTGTGATTATTTTTACTACCACAGTCATCGAGAGAGAGAGAGAGAGAGAGAGAGAGAGAGAGAGAGAGAGAGAGAGAGATAATATTTTTGCAAACATTTCGCATTCATTTTAATTTTCATCCATTTTCAATTCGAAATTGTATAGATTGAGGAGAACCATTGGTTTAAATGTCATTGAATTTTTATTCCTGACAGTCATGTTAGGCATACGTACTTGAACGCAACAGGATAAATTCAAGCCTTAATTGGTTTTCTCCTCTCTCTCTCTCTCTCTCTCTCTCTCTCTCTCTCTCTCTCTCTCTCTCTCTCTCTCTCTCTCTCTCTCTCTCTCTCTTTCAGCAGCCTTGAGGAACAGCTGATATCACGCCTTAAAAACCCAAAGTATAATTCGCACGTAAAGCCAAGAATTACAGAGTGGCCTTGGCATACTTCCTCCTCCTGTCTCCATAAACAGCAGATTAAAATATAGATAAATAAATAAATAAATAAATAAATAAATATATAAATAAACAAAGCACTCTTCGCCCCTCCGTACAATAAAGCCATTTACATTTTATTATACATAGCTTGCGAAATTTTCCTGTAAGTCACTGTAATAGATACAATTCAATATAGCCTAATAGATCAAACACTCAACTCTTCAGTACAACAAATTAAGTCTTCTTAAATCCATTCTGCAAAGCAACTTGGTTGAGCCCGAGAACTTTCAGTCTTCTACTGTACTTCTCACTTCTCATCTTGTTCTTCCTCTGTCCAATTACTCTACTTTCCTATTTTACTCCAGCCATCTGGTCTGGTCTGCATAGCATTGAAAATGTGTCTACAATTCAAAGATGATGATAGCTAAGCAGATTATATTTCTATTGCCAATGGTCCTTTCCAAGCTGCATGAAATCGCCTAATCGTATGTCCTTGGTACCCCCCACCCCCCTTAGTCCTTCACCCACGTAGGATACCAAACCTCTTATTTCTGTATTTCCTCTGTATCCCCTGAGAGTGAGGATCTGAGTCTGGAGGGTGAGACGGTGAAGCTCTTGGGCGAAGCAACCAGCCGCTTCAGAGATGAAGCTGCTTCGAGCCATGATGGATGTTTCGCATGTCTCATTCCCCAGACTGGAACAAGACCTCACGGGCTTCACCGTGTTGAGCGGTGGAATGTACAAGCTCTCAGCCTATGCCCGAGAGGGAGTAGTTGGAATATAAAAAAATATCAAGTTAGGGTTGAGATATACTACGGAACATGTTATTTTAGTAGCAGTAGCAGTAGTAGTAGTAGTATTTTCTAGCTATATTCGCCAACAAATCTAAGACTATGTACATTTCTATTTTTGTTTTCAGATGTAGAACAGTCTAATGATAGCCTGGATATGTTATTGTTTTCTTAGTACATTTTAACCCCTTCACCATCATTACGTAATTTTTCTCCTATGCTGGTAACCATTAGACGATTTGTTTTGGTTTATAATTTACCTCTAGGACTCAAATGGGTAAATACGATCTTAATAAACCCTCTTGAAAACACTGTTCCCTCCTAAACTGCATACAATTATATAATTTTAACCAAAAGGCGTCATGGTGGTGAAGGGATTAACTGCACAAATTTTTCCCTTGGTGATAAATGTCTCCTTGGAAGGGCCTAGTGCTGGAGCTTGGTAGTTGGAGTTTAACCCCTTCAGCACGATGACGGCTATTTGCCTTTGATTCTGCAGTTCAAGAAGGACCTATATTATTCAGAGGTATAGAGAGATCGTATTTACCCCTTTGAGTCCCTGGGTACGAATATAAGCTAAAGAAAATCATATAATGGTAATTAGAATATGAGAACATTACGTCATCGTGGGGTTAAGACTACCCAGTACAAGTTTTCTAGCCAAGTGCGACCCCAGTATCTAGAACATGCACTCAAACAACTGACTGGCCTACATAATAAAGTTGCGACCCCAGTATCTAGAACATGCACTCAAACAACTGACTGGCCTACATAATAAAGTTGCGACCCCAGTATCTAGAACATGCACTCAAACAACTGACTGGCCTACATAATAAAGTTGCGACCCCAGTATCTAGAACATGCACTCAAACAACTGACTGGCCTACATAATAAAGTTGCGACCCCAGTATCTAGAACATGCACTCAAACAACTGACTGGCCTACATAATAAAGTTGCGACCCCAGTATCTAGAACATGCACTCAAACAACTGACTGGCCTACATAATAAAGTTGCGACCCCAGTATCTAGAACATGCACTCAAACAACTGACTGGCCTACATAATAAAGTTGCGACCCTAGTATCTAGAACATGCACTCAAACAACTGACTGGCCTACATAATAAAGTAAACGGTACCTTGGATAACATGTACAACCACCTGCACTTGTAATAATTGATACACTACAATAGGGTAAACTCAAGACAGGGAACATTAATCGAGGGAAAACACTGACATGGAACATGTGTCTAATGATAATGTCAGACAGGTTGGGAGAGAGTTATGCTGACCAGGATTCGAACCCACGCACTCCTTCATCTTCTCTCAATATTCTCGGTGTCTCTTTTTCTTCTGCTCTCTCTCTTGGAAGGACCATATTACCAGTCTTACTAAGGCAGCCTCCCAGAGCTGGGTGTGCTTAACCACCTCAATGGGTTCTTTACCCCTGCATAGCTCCTTGCTCTGTACAGGGGGACACTGCGCCCTTGTATTGAGTATTAATTTTTCACATGTGTGGGGAGGATTCCTCTCACACCACACTCCTAGACAAAGTAGAAAGGAAAGCTTTTTGAATCATTAACTCTCATCCACTCACCAACTCCCTGCAATATTTCTCTCTTCGCCGCAATGTTGCATCTCTCTTGCTATTCTATCGCTAGTACAAAAATCATTGTTCCTCAGAGCTTTCCCAGTGTATACCACCTCCTCTACGTAGGGACTTAGTACCCGTCTTGCAACAAAATCCCACCCCTACTCTGTGCAACTCTAACCCAATAATGAAATGTTATTCTCAGTCTTTCTTCTATTCAACTACTGAGCTCTGGAACTCTCTCCTAGAATCAGTCTTTCCCTCTTCATAAGACTTAAATTGCTTCAAACTCCGCGTGTCCAGGTATTTTGGCTCGAACGTCCCTTGCTTTTGGCCCTGTCACTCTTTCAACTCTAGGGAAGGCACTTGCTACAGGCAGTTCTGCCTTTTGTCTCCCTCACTCACACAGAACAAAAACAAAAAGTAGATTTGGGAGAGTTGGGCACGGTAACCACTAGGCCATATACGCATATAAGGGAAGCAACCTTAGTTCTTATTTGAAGAACCAGGTTATAGTCGCGTGGAGGATTATGTCTTGGAACACGGTGAGTGTTTTATACTTCAACCATGACTATTTTACACGGAGTATGTGGAAAATGTTTCAAAATATTACATCAGTGCTTCAGAATCGTTCAATAAATGTTGTACTACAGTACTTATCACTGCAGACGATTGTACAGTAATAATTCACTTTAACTAAGCTTCTTATTTCACATATTGTAGACTCCACACACACACACACACACACACACACACACACACACACACACACACACACACACACACACACACACACACACACACACACACACACACACACACACACACACACACACACACACACACACACACACACACACACACACACACACACACACACACACACACACACACACACACACACACACACACACACACACACACACACACACACACACACACACACACACTCACGACCAACATCCGTCCCCCACCCCCCGCACACATTACACGTTTTTGTCATTTACCTGTAGGACCTGTTCAAAATGAAGGAGTGGCCCCTTCTGTACCGGCGACGTCTTTGTTATTATACTCTAGCTATATGTCGACGATGTTGTGCAGTTTAAGAAGGATCTGTGATAGTAAAATGGGTTAAGTAAGAGAGTTCGAAGTATGTCAAATTACTGGAGGTACCTTAATTAAACTGCATAAACTCGTCTATTATAGATAACAAATATATAAAAGACCTCGCCGGTACAGAAGGGGTTAATAGAATAAAAGCAACTATGTTATAAATAATAAAACGCTTTTAGGAACAAAAATTGTATCGAAGTCAAATTCGTTTCAATGTTGCCTAACACAATTGCGTTAAGGGGAGATGGGTCGTTTTTCTGGTTCCCCTTCTTCCTCATGTTTATCCCCATTAGTTTTCAGATTATAAGACGTCCGACCCATTAGTTAGGTGATTTTAAGACCTTTCGCCCCATTTATTTGTCAATTTTAAGACCTTTAATGTAATTTAGGTATCAATGTTATCCTGGTGTGCGTAGCGAGCCTGTAATTCTAGAAGAAACCGGCCTTCGGCCGGAATTTTTTTTTACCGAAAAATTTACAAATTTGTATTGGGTGTATTATTTGTCATAGTGTGTGTGTGTGTGTGTGTGTGTGTTTTTTTTTTTTTTTTTAAAGTTTGATGGAGGTCTAGCGAGGAAACTATGAAATAAGTAAATATATAATTATATAAAGACAAAAAAATAACCAC
This sequence comes from Paralithodes platypus, assembly GCA_032716605.1. Lineage (NCBI taxonomy): Eukaryota > Metazoa > Arthropoda > Malacostraca > Decapoda > Lithodidae > Paralithodes > Paralithodes platypus. Next base: position 60,421,777 of record CM064573.1, read on the forward strand.
TACCTCCTTAATTAAAGGAAGGCATTTTATAGTCAATATATATTGAATATGTATTAACAAATATATTCCCTTAGCGTACATGTTCTGTTTTACCTTCAATCCATATTTGTTTTTATATGTAAATGAGGGAGACAGAAGGCAGAACTGCCTGTGACAAGTGCCTCCCCGAGAGTTGAAAGAGTGCAAGGGCAATAATCAAGGGACGTTCGAGCTAAAATGCCTGGACACACGGAGTTTGAAGCAATTTAAGTCATAGGATGGAGGAAAGATAGATTCAGGGAGAGAGTTGAATAGGAGAAATATTGAGAATATCGTTTTACTCTTGGGTTGGAGAGTTGCACAGAGTAGGGGTGGGATTGTGTTGCAAGACGGGTGCTAAGTGCTCTACGAAGAGGGGGTGGTATACACTGAGAGAGCGCTGAGGAACACTGGTAATAGCGGTAGAATAGTGAAAGAGATGCAACATTGCGGCGAAGAGAGAGAGACTGCAGAGAATTGGTGAGTGGACATGAGTTAATGAGACGGAAGACTTTCTTTTCTACTTTGTCTAGAAGTGTTGTGTGAGAGGATCTTCCCCACACGTGTGAACAATACTCAATACATGGACGCACTGTGCCCCTGTACAGAGCAAGGAGCTGTGCAGGGGTAAAGAATTCCCGGAGGCGGTTGAGCACACCCAGCTTCTGGGAAGCTGTTTTATCGAGAGTGGCAATATGATCTTTACAAGAGAGGTCAGAAGAAACATTTTCATTGAATATATTTCTTATAGCAATTACATTTGAGAACAACCAAAACTAGCAGGTACACTTCATAAAACCTAATAGGAGTCTTCCACCCCACAACCGGAAAACAATTATCTTGTAAAATGGTGGGTTAAGTAGGTATGGGGCACGAGAGTGGGACACGTTATTATCTGGTTTACCGTACGCTAATAACCCTAAAGTGTATTCAAGCTATAACCTGGCAGATATTGGTAACGCTGCCTTCCTATACATTAACACTGGTAGAAATTGGTAACACTGCCTTTCTATAAATTAACCCGGTAGAAATTGGTACGCTGCCTTCCTATTATTTAACCTGGTAGAAGTTGGTAACATTGCCTTTTTATAAATTAACACTGGAATAAATTAGTAGCACTACCTTTCTATAAATTAATACTGGAATAAATTAGTAGCACTGCCTTTCTATAAATTAACACTGGAATAAATTAGTAGCACTACCTTTCTATAAATTAACACTGGAATAAATTAGTAGCACTGCCTTTCTATAAATTAACACTGGAATAAATTAGTAGCACTACCTTTCTATAAATTAACACTGGAATAAATTAGTAGCACTGCCTTTCTATAAATTAACACTGGAATAAATTAGTAGCACTGCCTTTCTATAGGCCTGCATGGCCAATAATTAATTAAACATATTACACTCATCATCTGCTAGCACAGAAAATATATCTTGAATAATTGCAAAAAGTCGTTAATGTGTGTCATTGAAGAAACACTACAGTATTATATCATATTTGTATTCAAATATTTTGTTCTTGTTTTTGTGCCGTAGTTTGATCATAAATTATGGTTATTACTCATGTGTTTTACTTTGGCTTAAAGTGATGTTTCTGTTTTTTCTGGACTCTTCTCCCTCATGCTTAGCCCCAATAGTTTTAAGATTTCAAAGCGTTCGCCTAATTAATTTCACGATTCTAAGACCTTTCACCCCATATATTTTTAATACTAAAATCTTTTGCGCTATTTCGGTGTCGATTTTTCCCTGGCGAGTAACCCTGCTAATAAGGTGGAATCGCCGAGACATTTTTCTACTGAAAAATCTACCAATTTATCTTGAAGTGGGGTCGTGTGTGTGTGTGTGTGTGTGTGTGTGTGTGTGTGTGTGTGTGTGTGTGTGTGTGTGTGTGTGTGTGTGTGTGTGTGTGTGTGTGTGTGTGTGTGGTGAAGCGAAAGACATGCAACATTGCAGCCAAGAGAGAGAGATTGCAGAGAATCGGTGAGTGGACGAAAAACTTTCTATTCTATTTTGTCTAGAAGTGCTGTGTGAGAGGATCCTCCCCACACATGTGAACAATACCTAATACATGGACGCAACGTGCCCCTGCACAGAGCAAGAAGCTGTGCAGGGGTAAAGAGCCCTCTGAGGCGGTTCAGCACACCTAGCTTCTGGGAAGCTGTTTTAGCAACAGTGGTAATACGATATTTCCAAGATAAATCTGAAGAAAAAGAGACACCGAGAATACTGAGAGAAGACAAAGGGTTGATTTGTGTATTGTTGAAGTATAAGGGATATACCTGTGGGAGCTCTTGACGGGTAAATAAATGTTGAAATTGTGTTTTTGAAACATTAAAAGCAACAAGATTTTTTCTGCCCCAATTGGAAATGGTTGATAGATCAGAAGATGAGTGTTCAATGACTTCATCACGTGAGGGTTTGAGTGATTGCATGCTGGGGCAATCTGAAAAACACGTTGAATAGTGTAAAGTAGAGTCATCAGCATATGAATGGATGGGACTGGAGGTACAGTTAAGAAGGTCATTAATTAATATTTTAAAGAGAATTGGAGATAGGACAGATCCCTGAGGAACACCGGAGTAGATAGGATGAGGAAGTTAACGGTGGCCGTCCATAAGTCCATAACCGCAGCTATGGAATGGCCAGAAAGGAAAGTAGAGAAAAAGGCACAGATGGAAGGGTAGAAACCGAAGGAGGGTAGTTTAGAAATTAAAGATTTGTGCCAGACTATATCGAAGGCCTTCGATATGTCCCAGTGCAATAGAAAAGGTCTAACCGAAGTCCCGAAAGGAGGATGACCAAAAGTTAGTAAGATATGAAAGATCAGCAATAGAGCGACCCTTACAGAAGCCATACTGGTGATCTGAGAGTAGATTATGAGAAGAGAAATGCTTAAACAAATTTAAATGAAGAATAGTTTCAAAAACTTTTGAGATGCAAAAAATTAGAGCAATTGGAAGATAGTTGGGGTGAGAGCGGTCACCCTTCTTCGAGACAGGTTGAATGAGAGCAAACTTTCAGCAAGAAGGGAAGACGTTAGAGGAGAGACAGAGACGGAAGAGTTTGCCTACGCAAACGGAAGCACAGTTTTTGAGTACAACAGGAGAAACACCGTCTGGACCGTACACCTTCTTAGTATCAAGCCCAGAGAGGGTAGAAAGTACATCTTTAGAAGGTATTTGGATATTAGGCATAAGTAGGAGAGAGGGGGTGGAGAGGGAGGAATAGCAACATTACCTCTGCTTGTTATGATTTAACCTCCTTAGAAGTAATGTTATGTGAGTGATGAATTAGGTTGTGGCCGGGGTGAGGTGAGGAGGGTTGGAGGGTAATGAGCTGTATTTAGTATATTATTACACCTCTTCCACAGTTAAGGGGGGATGGTTAATGTTTTGGTTGATGTTTTAATCTATTATTTATTTTTTCGAGTTTCCTTCCTAGATCTCCATCAAACTTAAATAAACATCCATTAGATCCCCCTTCTAGATTAATTTGTACAGTTTTCGGTAGAAAAATGTCCCGACCGAAGGCCGGTTCTTCCAAAATTACAGGCTCACTATCGTTCACCCGAAAAAAAAACGACACGAAATAGCACGACAAATCTTAATATTGACAAGGAAATGGGGCGGAAGGTCTTAAAATCGACAAACTAATGGGGCAGACATATTTAAATATGAAAACTAATGGGGCTAAACATGAGGAAGAAGGGGATTTAGAAAAACGACCCATTTCCCCTTAACATGTTCTGATTCCTCCAACTTCCGTCTTCTTGTGTGATTTCTTATAATATTGTGTTGTGTCCTACTCTTTCTTTATTTTTCATCTTTATTTGTTTGTCCACATCCTCTGTTATTATTTCTCTTTTATCTGTGTCTCCTTTTCCTCCCATTCCTTTCCTTACATGTACTTGATAGCCTCCTGAAACGTATGATAATAGAAATAGTCTATTTTTGTTCCCACGTGATACTAAATGATCATGTTTCTATCTTGGTTACTCAGTTATAAGGCCAATTTTGTAGCGAAATATGATGTTGATTATGAAAACTTGGCATTAATACGACACACAATCATATATTTCCATTAATTATTGAGAAATTAGCTACTAAGGGATTCAATTTACCATCAGCTGGGAATAAAATAGCGTATAGTGTGTGATGGATTTAGGTTGGAGGGTAATGAGGGTTGAAGTACTTATACTCGGTTTATTTTCAGCTGACCATAAATGAATCCCTTAGCAGCCAAATTCTTAACACTTACTAGAAAAATTTGAAATTACTATGTCTCTGCATCCTATTAAGGGGAGATTTACACTTGAGAGATAATTTTCTTGACTCCTTTCTCTCTCATGTTTAGCCCCATTGCTTTTCTAATTTTAAGACGTTCGCCCCATTATTTTGACGATTTTAAGAACTTTCGACCCATTTCTGTCAAATTTAAGACCTGTCGTGGCATTTAGGTGTCAATTTTATCCTGGCGAGCGATAGCGAGCCTGTAATTTAAGAGGAACCGGCTTTCAGCCGGAACATTTTTCTACCGAAAAATGTACAAATTTATCTTGAAAGGGGCTCAAGGGGAGGTGTGGCAGAGTGGTCTTGCCACTGTACTGGTAATCCAATGGACCCGGGTTCGAATCCCAATATGTCAATGGGAAGATATTATTGGGATGGAATTTGTGCTGTACCTAGTTTCAGTGCATTACCACAGCACACCGAAACGCCAAAACAAAATACCCTCATTGTTCCCTGATTAAATAGCACTGTATGAATATTCCCATATTCAAAATATGCTACAGGGGGGCAATGCCTAGTGAGTTAATTGCTCAATAGGTGGCGTTCTGTGAGTGAGGGTCCGAGCCTGGGGAGTGAGACTGTGATGCACGGGGGCGAAGCAGCTTAAGAGATGGAGTTGGGTTCGAGCCGTGAATAGGTGCTTCGCATGTCTCACTCCCTAGACTGGAACAAGACCTCACGGGCCTCACTGTGTTCAGCGGTAGAGTGTAAAGGCTATCAGCCTATGCCCGAGAGGGAGTAGTTGGGATATAGAAGAAAAAAACAAAAAAAAACAAAAAAAAAATCTTAAGCTTGATGGATATCTAGGGACCAAACTAAAAACCTCCCCTTAAGACCAATTTTATATATTTATCACCATATTTCACTACAAAATCTTCAAAATAACTGAATTTTGTTATGGGAACTTTTCAATTTACCGTCAGTTGAAAAGAAACCGAGTATAGTTCATTATTGTCTTTCATCCATACTTCATTCATTCCCATGTGTTCTCTCTTCTTTCTTCTACTACCTCTTCCTATTTCTTCACCTCCTTCTTCATCGTCCACTATATCTGTTCCTCCTCTTTAGCCACTTGTTACTTCTTTGTTTTTCCTTTATATCTATCATTTTGCCTATGTCTTATTTCTCCCCTTACTTATACTGTTGTGTAATTTATCCTCCTTTAAGGGGGTAGTGTTTGTTTTTTGGTCTATGTATTTATCTATAAATTTATTTTTGAGTTTCCTCGCTAGACCTCCATCAAGCTTAAAAAAACATATCCTAGATCCCCTTTCAAGATATATTTGTACAGTACATTTTTCGGTAGAAAAATGTTCCGGCCGAAGGCCAGTTTCTTCTAAATTACAGGGTTACTATAGCTCACCAGGAAAAGTAGACACCTAAATGGCACGAAAGGTGCCATGTAGTATTGACAAAGATATTGGGCGATATGTCTCAAAATCGCCCAACTAACGGAAAGAACGTCGTAAAATCTCAAATCTAATATGACAAACATGAGGGAGAAGGGGTCCATAAAAAGCAACTACCTCCACCTTATTGTAACTGTAAGGTGTGCGATGGATTAGGTTGTGGGCGGGGGGGGGGGGGGGGGGGGGGTCAGGAGGGTTGGAGGGTAACGAGCTGTATTTATTTAGTTTATTATTACATCTCCTCCATACTGAACTCATGCTCACTCTTCCTATGTTCATTTATTTCTCCTCCTATTGCATCTTCCTCCTCTTCTCTCTAATTCCTCATTCTCCTTATTCTCTTGTGTTTTGTTTTATTCTGGCATTGCTCTTCTGCTTACGCTGCTTGTACTCTCATTCTTCTACATACGCTGGTTATACTCTCATTCTTCTACATACGCTGGTTGTACTCTCATTCTTCTGCTTACGCTGCTTGTACTCTCATTCTTCTACTTACGCTGGTTGTACTCTCATTCTTCTGCTTACGCTGCTTGTACTCTCATTCTTCTGCTTACGCTGGTTATACTCTCATTCTTCTGCTTACACAGCTTGTACTCTCATTCTTCTGCTTACGCTGCTTGTACTCTCATTCTTCTGCTTACGCTGGTTATACTCTCATTCTTCTGCTTACGCTGCTTGTACTCTCATTCTTCTGCTTATGCTGGTTATACTATCATTCTTCTGTTTACGCTGCTTGTACTCTCATTCTTCTGCTTACGCTGGTTGTACTCTTATTCTTCTGCTTACGCTGGTTGTACTCTCATTCTTCTACATACGCTGGTTGTGCTCTCATTCTTCTGCTTATGCTGGTTGTACTCTCATTCTTCTGCTTACGCTGGTTGTACTCTCATTCTTCTACATACGCTGGTTGTACTCTAATTCTTCTGCTTACGCTGGTTGTACTCTCATTCTTCTGCTTACGCTGGTTGTACTCTCATTCTTCTGCTTATGCTGGCTGTACTCTCATTCTTCTGCTTACGCTGCTTGTACTCTCATTCTTCTGCTTAAGCTGCTTGTACTCTCATTCTTCTGCTTACGCTGCTTGTACTCTCATTCTTCTGCTTACGCTGCTTGTACTCTCATTCTTCTACATACGCTGGTTGTACTCTCATTCTTCTGCTTACGCTGCTTGTACTCTCATTCTTCTGCTTACGCTGCTTGTACTCTCATTCTTCTGCTTATGCTGGTTATACTCTCATTCTTCTGCTTACGCTGCTTGTACTCTCATTCTTCTGCTTACGCTGCTTGTACTCTCATTCTTCTACATACGCTGCTTGTACTCTCATTCTTCTACATACGCTGGTTGTACTCTCATTCTTCTGCTTACGCTGCTTGTACTCTCATTCTTCCGCTTACGCTGGTTGTACTCTCATTCTTCTGCTTACGCTGCTTATACTCTCATTCTTCTGCTTACGCTGGTTGTACTCTCATTCTTCTGCTTACGCTGCTTGTACTCATTCTTCTGCTTACGCTGCTTGTACCCTCATTCTTCTGCTTACGCTGGTTGTACTCTCATTCTTCTGCTTACGCTGGTTGTACTCTCATTCTTCTGCTTACGCTGGTTGTACTCTCATTCTTCTGTTTACGCTGGTTATACTCTCATTCTTCTGCTTACGCTGCTTGTACTCTCATTCTTCTACATACGCTGGTTGTACTCTCATTCTTCTGCTTACGCTGGTTATACTCTCATTCTTCTGCTTACGCTGCTTGTACTCTCATTTTTCTACATACGCTGGTTGCACTCTCATTCTTCTGTTTACGCTGGTTATACTCTCATTCTTCTGCTTACGCTGCTTGTACTCTCATTCTTCTACATACGCTGGTTGTACTCTCATTCTTCTGTTTACGCTGGTTATACTCTCATTCTTCTGCTTACGCTGGTTGTACTCTCATTCTTCTACATACGCTGGTTATACTCTCATTCTTCTGCTTACGCTGGTTGTACTCATTCTTCTGCTTACGCTGGTTGTACTCTCATTCTTCTGCTTACGCTGGTTGTACTCTCATTCTTCTGCTTACGCTGCTTGTACTCTCATTCTTCTACATACACTGCTTGTACTCTCATTCTTCTGCTTACGCTGCTTGTACTCTCATTCTTCTGCTTACGCTGCTTGTACTCTCATTCTTCTGCTTACGCTGCTTGTACTCTCATTCTTCTACATACGCTGCTTGTACTCTCATTCTTCTACATACACTGGTTGTACTCTCATTCTTCTGCTTACGCTGCTTGTACTCTCATTCTTCCGCTTACGCTGGTTGTACGCTCATTCTTCTGCTTACGCTGCTTATACTCTCATTCTTCTGCTTACGCTGCTTGTACTCTCATTCTTCTGCTTACGCTGCTTGTACTCATTCTTCTGCTTACGCTGCTTGTACCCTCATTCTTCTGCTTACGCTGGTTGTACTCTCATTCTTCTGCTTACGCTGGTTGTACTCTCATTCTTCTGCTTACGCTGGTTGTACTCTCATTCTTCTGTTTACGCTGGTTGTACTCTCATTCTTCTGCTTACGCTGGTTGTACTCTCATTCTTCTGTTTACGCTGCTTGTACTCTCATTTTTCTGCTTACACTGCTTGTACTCTCATTCTTCTGCTTACGCTGCTTGTACTCTCATTCTTCTGCTTACGCTGGTTGTACTCTCATTCTTCTGTTTACGCTGCTTGTACTCTCATTCTTCTGCTTACACTGCTTGTACTCTCATTCTTCTGCTTACGCTGCTTGTACTCTCATTCTTCTGCTTACGCTGGTTGTACTCTCATTCTTCTGCTTACGCTGGTTGTACTCTCATTCTTCTGCTTACGCTGGTTGTACTCTCATTCTTCTGCTTACGCTGGTTGTACTCGCATTCTTCTGCTTACGCTGGTTGTACTCTCATTCTTCTGCTTACGCTGGTTGTACTCTCATTCTTCTGCTTACGCTGGTTGTACTCTTATTCTTATGCTTACGCTGGTTGTACTCTCATTCTTCTGCATACGCTGGTTGTACTCTCATTCTTCTGCTTACGCTGCTTGTACTCTCATTCTTCTGCTTACGCTGCTTGTACTCTCATTCTTCTACATACATAACCTCCTTAAGGGGCTTGTGGTTGTTTTTTGGTCTATCTATTTATTATATATATATATTTTAGTTTCCTCGCTAGACCTTGAAATAACACCACCGAGACTTCCTTTCAAGATAAATGTGTACATTATTCTACCGAAAAAATTTCCCGCCCAAAGGCCGGTTCCTTCTAAAATTAAAACCTCGCTATCGTTCACCAGGAAAAAATAGACACCCAAATGGGACGAAAAGTCTTAATATTGACAAAGAAATGGGGCGAAAGGTCATCGAATCGACAAACTAATGGAACTAACGTCTTAATATCTCAAAACTAATATGTTAAACACGAAGGGGAAGGAGGTCCAGAGAAAACGAATCATACCCCGTTAAAAATAATATAATAATTGTTAGTTTGTGATGGATAAGGTTGTTTTGGCTGAGGTGGAGAGGGTTCGAAGAGTAACAACCTGTAATCACTTAATTGATTTATACATCTTCATAATTAACTTCATTCTTCTTCTTTTTCTTCTTCTTCTTCTAATGTTACTGTTTCTCTTTCTGCTGCGCTCTACCCTCTTCCTTTAATTTTGCCTTTCTTTTCCTCTGTTCTCTCTCTCTCTCTCTCTCTCTCTCTCTCTCTCTCTCTCTCTCTCTCTCTCTCTCTCTCTCTTTGTCCTCCTATTCCACTATTGACAGAAAATTAAGGGGAATGGCCCGGTTTTCTGGCCCTCCTTCTCCCTCGTGTTCAGACCTTTTTTTTAGATTTTAAGACGTTGGGCCCATTAGTTTGGCGACTATGGGACCTTTCACCCCATTTATTTGTCAATATTAAGACCTTTTGTGCCATTTAGGTGTTGATTTTTACCTGGCGAGCGATAGCGAGCCTGTAATTTTAAAAGAAATCGGCCTTCGGCCGAGAACATTTTCTACCGAAAAATATATAAAATTATCTTGAAAGGGGGTCTAGGAGGTGTTTTTTTAAGCTTGATGGAGGTCTAGCGAGGAAACTAAAAAAATACATTAATAAATGAATTATTAGACCAAAAACCACACTTATTTTAGAACCTCCTGAAATAATAATTGTTAGTGTGTGATGGATATAGGGTTGTTGTGGGTGAGGTGAGGTGGAGAAGGTTGGAAGGGTAACGAGGTGTAATCACTTAGTTAATTAATTCTTCTTCTTTTTTCGTCTTCTAATATTACTGTTTCTCTTTCTGTTGCTCTACCCACTCTAATTGTTCCTTTCTTTTCCTCTGTTGTCTCTTTGTCCTCCTATTCCTCTATTGACTAACCTCCTGAAAAAGTATAATCATTGTTAGTGTGTGATGGATAAGGTAATTGTTTTGGCTGGGGGTGAGGTGGAGAAGGTTCGAAGGGTAACGAGGAGGTGGTGTAATCACTTAGTTATGACCTCACCTTTCTCTTTTTTAACTTCTTCCGTTTATCTTCTTCTTCTTCCCCTGTGTTCGTGTATCTCTCATTCATCCTCTATATTTTCTCTCTAACCTATCTTCTTCTTCTTCTTCTTCTTCATACCTTCTTGTTCACATCGTCCTCTTCTTCTTCTGCTTCTTCCTTTTCTTGTTTATACCTTCTTGTTCACATCGTCCTCTTCTTCTGATTCTTCCTTTTCTTGTGTATACCTTCTTGTTCACATCGTCTTGTTCACATCGTCTTCTTCTTCTTATTCTTCTTCATACCTTCTTGTTCACATCGTCTTCTTCTTTTTCTTCTTCTTCTTCTTCATACCTTCTTGTTCACATCGTCTTCTTCTTTTTCTTCTTCTTCCTTTTCTTGTTCATGCCTTCTTGGTCACATCATCATCTTCTTCCTTTTCTTCTTTTTCATACCTTCTTGTTCACAACGTCTTCTTATTATTCATATCTTCTTGTTCACATCATCATCATCAACATAAATTTCTTCTTCTTCTTCTTCTTCTTCTTCTTTGGGTTAATATATTATTTTCCTCTTTGTTTTCTTCATTTTACGCCTCCTGTTCCTCCATTCCCTCTAGTCACATATGTACTTATTTAAAGACCTAAAAGTAACGGCTAGTGTGTGGTGAATTAGCTTGTGGCTGAGGTGAGGTTGACCCTCAAAGTAGATTAATTATTTAGTTTAGAGAGGAATTATGGAGGTCTGAGGGTTAATTGATATAGTTATACCCTTTTCACATCTACAAAACTTTCCTAAACTGCTGAAAATCGGCTAATGATCACCAAAATACATGCAAAAATACGTCCTAGATCCACAAGGTGTTAATTAGAAGCTGTAACTATTTAGTTATTACCTCGTTTCTCTCCTTAATCCTTTCATTCTACAATGATGAGTTTCTGCAGCATATTCTGGCTGATATTAGACGATTTTCTGCAGTTTAGGAAGGGTCGCTAGTAATGAATGGGGTATAAAATATATCTCAATTAATCCTTTAAACTTTATACAATCGTCTACTGATATAGAAAAAATACAAGGAAGAAATCGTCCTCACATGGTTTACCTTTCTCATTTTGCTCTCTCTCTCTCTCTCTCTCTCTCTCTCTCTCTCTCTCTCTCTCTCTCTCTCTCTCTCTCTCTCTCTCTCAATCTCTCTCTCTTCTCTCTCTCTCTCTCTCTCTCTCTCTCTCTCTCTCTCTCTCTCTCTCTCTCTCTCTCTCTCTCTCTCACACAAAATATATAAAACAGCTTCTCAGAAGCTGGGTGTGCTTTACCGCCTCCGGGGGTTCTTTACCCCTAATCAGCTACTTGCTCTGTACAGGGGCACATTGCGGCCATGTATTGAGTATTGTTCACACGAGTGGCGAGGATCCTCTCACACAGCACTTCTGGACAAAGTAGAAAAAACGTTTTTCGTCTCATTAACTCACGTCCACTCACCGACTCTTTGCACTCTCTCTCTCTTCGCCGCAATATTGCATCTCTCTCGCTATTCTACCGCTATTACATTAATCAGTGTTTCTCAGAGCTCTTTCAATGTATACCACCTCCTCTACACAGAGTATGTAGCAGCCGTCTTGCAACACAATCCCACCCCTACTCTGTACAGCTCTCCAACCCAAGAGTGAAAAGATATTCCCAATCTTTCTATTCAACAGCTGAGTTCTGGAACTCTCTCCCTAAATCCATCTTCCCCTTATCCTATGCCTTAAATTGCTTCAAACTCCGTGTGCCTAGGCATTTTGGCTCGAATATTCAATGATTTTGGCCCTGTCACTTTTTCAACTCAGGGGGAGGCACTCGTCACAGGCAGTGCTGTCTTTCGTCTCCCTCATCCACATAGAAAAGAAGAAAACAAAACATACTCTCTCTCTCTCTCTCTCTCTCTCTCTCTCTCTCTCTCTCTCTCTCTCTCTGGGGGGATTTTTTAAGTTTGAAGGAAGTCTGGGAAGGCTATTTTGTTAGCCTAAGGGACAAATTAAAATACATCGCTCAAACATGGCAAATGTTATCAAAATCCTCAGTAATAATTAAACACAATATCATAACTCAAAAGACGTCGGAAAAGATAGTGTTAACCCTTTGAGCATCATAACGCGTTTTAGCAGTGTATTCTGGTTATCATTAGAAGATTTTAAACAGTTTACGAAGCATCTGTGGCAATTATATGGCTACAGGCTCACTTATCCTTCTGACTTCCATATACCATTCCTAATCTGCTTAAAACCATCTAATAAAAGCCAGGAAATGGAAAATAAAATGAGGTATCGGATCTTGAAAGGGTTAAAACCCGTTACCAGAGTTCGAACAGCCAATCACCGGAACGAAGTAATTTCTCTCTTTTCCCTTTCCTCATTTTTTTTTTCTTCTGCTATGTTAATAATCTGAGAGGGTGTGAAAAAAACAATTAGTATTCAACAGGGGCCATGGAGAGAGAGAGAGAGAGAGAGAGAGAGAGAGAGAGAGAGAGAGAGAGAGAGAGAGAGAGAGAGAGAGAGAGAACAAAAAAAGATAAGAAACAAATCCGTAACAATAACACGAATAATAGTAAGTACAAATGAAAAGAAGGACATAATATTTAATATTAATTCATAAATACAAATATCAAATAATAAAAACAACAACAACGATACAACAACAAACAATATTCCACCAGAAAATCTGAATACATGTTCTTTGCTTGGAATACACAACACCACACACCACAACGGTTACCACAATGGCGGACAAGATAAAGGAGGTTGGGCAAGTGAGAGGAAGGGCCCACTATGTGTTTATATATTAGCCTATCAGTGTGAATGATGTATGGGAGGAAGCTTGGATATTAGGGCTTAGTGTGGGTTTTAGGGTAGGGGAGGGTTGGGTTGGGCTGGGCTGGGCTGAGTTGGGTTGGGCTGGGCTGGGCTGAGTTGGGTTGGGTTGGGTTGGGTTGAATTGGGTTGGGGTTGCGTCGGTTTGGGTTGGGTTGGGTCGGGATGGTTGGGTTGGGTTGAGTCGAGTTGTGATATGTTTAGTTAAGTTAGGGTTGAGTTGGAGTTGAGTTGTGTAGTGATAAGTTGAGTTAAGTTGGGGTTGAGTTGTGTTAAGTTGTGTTGTGTTAAGTTGTGTTGTGTTAAGTAGCATTGTTAGGTGTTGTGTGTTGTATGGTGTGTTGTGCTAAACGAGAGGAAGGGCCCACTTTGTGTTTATATTAGCCAATCAGTGTAAATTATATATGGGGGGAAAGCTAGGGTATTAGGGCCTAGTATGGGTTTTAGAGTTGAGTTGACTTGGGGTTGGGTTGAGTTGAGTTGGAGCTCGATTTAATTCAGTTGAGTTAAGTTGAGTGGGAGTTCGATTTAATTCAGGTGAGTTGTGTTGTAAGGTGTTTGATTTGTTATGGGTTGTGTTTGTTATGGTGTGTTGTGCCAAGCGGGAAGGAAGGGCCCCCCATGTGCTTATATTAGCCTTTCAGTGTGAGTGATGAATGGGAGGAAGCTGGGGTATCTGGGCTTAAGTTATGGGTTGTATTGTACTGTGTTCCGTACTGTTGCACGTGTTGCGTATTAGTAATACAAGTATTGTGTATTTTGCTCGCTCTCTCTCTCTCTCTCTCTCTCTCTCTCTCTCTCTCTCTCTCTCTCTCTCTCTCTCTCTCTCTCTCTCTCTCTCTCTCTCTCTCTCTCTCTCCTCTCTCTCTCTCTCTCTCTCTCTCTCTCTCTCTCTCTCTCTCTCTCTCTCTCTCTCTCTCTCTCTCTCTCTCTCTCTCTCTCTCTCTCTCTCTCTCTCTCTCTCTCTCTCTCTCTCTCTCTCGTCGTGAAGCCAGCCCGTCTCCTCTATGATTTGTGTCTCATGAGGGCCGTCCGCTGCTCTTATGGCTCTTGGATCATCGCGATGTTAACCCATTCTGTATCGGTCACGTCTTTGTTATTTCATTTATGCTATATATAGACGCTTTTGTGTAGCTTGGGAAGAATCTGTAAAAAGAGTGAAGTGAGGTAGTTCGAAGCCGGTAAATTGCTGGAGGCCCTTTGTAAACTGAATAAAATCGTCTAATAGTAGCCAGAATAAAGTTGAGTACGTCGCTGCTGGTACAGAAAGGGTTAATTCATCCAGGCTATCGAAGGATCTATCCATTTATATACCCGTTTCTTTATCCTATTATATATCTATCTATCCAATGGCTCTGTATCTATATATCAATATACTTATCTAATCATCTATCTATCTAGCCTATGAATCTGTCTATCAATCAAGATACCACCAATCTCTATATATATTTATCTGTCTATCTAGTCAGGCATCTATATACCTATATAGTATATATATTATATATCTATCTGACATTCATTCCTCTCTCTCTAAATATATGTATTTACCGGTATATACTTATTCCTTTATCTGTAACTATCTATCTATAAATATATATATATATATATATATATATATATATGGGTGTGTGTGTGTGTTTGTGTGTGTCTGTATTTATCTCTCTCTAGCTACTCATCCATCTATCTATCTATCTATCTCCGTGTCAGTTAATTCACAGGGGTTCTCTGGGGGTAACCATGGCCGTTAACCCTTTCTGTACCGGCGACGTCCTATTTCAACTTTATTCTGGCAAATGTTAATCGATTTTATGCAGCTTAAGAAGGATCTCTAGCAATTATTAGACTTCGAACTATCACAACTAACTCCTTGTACTACTAGAGATCCTTTATAAACTGCACAAAATCGTCTAAATATAGCTAGAAGAAAATAAAAAAGACGTCGCCTGTACGAAGGGGTTAATTCATTCTGACTATCTTGATGGCGGGGGCTATCTTGATGGCGGGGGGGGGGGGGGGGAGCCATTCGTCAACCGGTGTCTGATTGCTCATTTGACGCACCCACTGTGAGAGAAAGAGAAAGAGAGAGAGAGAGAGAGAGAGAGAGAGAGAGAGAGAGAGAGAGAGAGAGAGAGAGAGAGAGAGAGATTCATACAATACGTACAGTTGTAAGCTTCATTTATTATATACACTCATTTGAATATCTAAACCTTGAAAGCCAAGTTATAACGCACTTTAGATATAATAAAGCACAGTATTGTATCGTTTAGGTTCGATACATATTTAGTTGTAAATTAGACTGAACGTCCCCCTCCCCCCCCGCACCACCACCTCCAAACACATACTGTATACTGTACACTCGACCAAAAAACAATCTTTACACTAACGCTCTAAACATTCTGGAAGTGGGTCGAAATCTTATGATAATACCTCACAGACGTATGTTTCACCCGATTCATTCCGTTCACACTAGATTATTTACTGCTCACCAGTGTAAAGATTGTTTTTTGGTCGAGTGTACATACTCAAACACGCACACTTACTATGGTAAACACAATTAATCACACACAGGTAACACACACACGCACCCGTACACAACCACCACACACACACACAGTCACGCACACATTAACACCCTACACGCAATACACACATAAACACTTCACTCACACACAGGAATGTACACAAGGCTTTGTATTAATAGTAGATGCTACGCGGGGTATATATTAATAGTAGATGCTACGCGGGGTATATATTAATAGTAGATGCTACGCGGGGTATATATTCATGCATCATCGTAAACTTCTACGTAAACAATAAGTAACATGACGCTAGGGGATATATTCATGAACGTTTTATCACTTATATTTTCAAGTAACGCACATTTTGCATTTGCCACATAGTTAAGTGAACATAAATTAACTTACTCCTAACTGAATATATGTGAACATAGTCAAACCATGCGGACATTAGTAGATACAGCAAGTAGATAAACAGCTACAAAGTCAAGTTTGTGCAATTGAACACACAGGCTGTATCAATTTAAGGGCATAGGGTATATTTGTTTGTCTACATATTTATATATTTACATATTATTTAGTTTCCTCGCTAACCCTCCATCAAGCTTAAAAAAGACACCCCCTAGACCCTCTTTTGAGATAAATTTGCAAATTTTTATTTAATTTTGGACGGAACATTTTCCCGGCCGAAGGCTGGTTCCTCCTAAAATGATATGCTTGCTGTCGCTCGCCAGGAATAATATCGACACCTAAATGGCACGAAAGGTCCTAATATTGACAAATAAATGGGGTGAAAGGTCTTAAAAATGCCAATATAATGGATTGGACGTCTTGAAATATGAAAACTAGTGAGGTTAACCCATTGCCTGCGGGAGAAGTTCCCGAATGTTATGGCAATCTACAGCAATTTACAGGCTTTTAAAGCCTCTTAAAGCGAGGGAGCCGGAGCACGACAGGACACACGTCCTTCCCCCAGCCAGCCAGCCAGACGCGGTACTGAAGGCTCTGAGTCAGAGTCTCGTGAGATCTACAGCGCTGCAAAAAGGTAAATGTAGCGCGACATTAGCGATAATTGCTAAGTTTAGCGAATGTCTATGGTAGCGCTGCGGGTGAAGCCCGCGAGCTACGAAGCTTGTTTTGGTGTCATTTTGAAGCTATTTTCTTCTAGATTTTTGGCTGAATAAGTTTCATTTAATTCACACACTTGCCTAATCAATCAGGAGTGCCTGAATGAGCCCTAATACAGCGGAAATAGGCGAAAATCCCCACAGCCAAAGTGTTAAGCATGAGGGAGAAGTGAGTCCAACTACCTCCCCTTTAAGCAGATTTCAGAGTGTTTCACTACTATGCTATTCATTATAGAACACATTTGTATCAGACTCATAAATGCCTCAAACCTACCATGCTCACATACCCCACCTCCCCCATATACAGAACATACACAGTTACCATACTCACACACCTATTCCCCTCACATACACGTAAGTCAACCATAATCATATATAGTCTCAAACCCGACATACTCACAAAGCATATCCATTACACACACCATTCTCATAAATTAAGGGGAGACGCTCGTTTTTCTGGTCCCCTTTCTCTCTCGTGCTTAGTCCCATTAGTTTTGAGATTTTTAGACGTTCGCCCCATTTTGTTGGCGATTTTAAGACCTTTCGTCCCATTTCGTTATAAATTTTAAGACCTATCGTACGACTTACAGTAGGTGTCGATTTTTTCCTGGCGAGCGATAGCGAGCCTGTAATTGTAAGAGGAACCGGCCTTTGGCCGGGAAATTTTTCTATCGAAAAATGTACAAATTTATCTTGAGAGGGGGGTCTAGGGGATGTTTTTCTAAGTTTGAGGGATGTCTAGCGAGGAAACTAAGAATTTATGAATTAATTTATCTATAGGCCAAAAAAACAGTCAGTGTCCCCTTAACAAACCTACGATACCCACATACATAACACACCCAATCCCACATACTCGCATATCAATTTCCTCCACATAGACATTAGCCTATCATAATCAACTGCACTCACACCTAACATACAAAACATCCAATATAGCCAGAACACCCACCACTCTCATATTATATTCACACACCTGCCATACTCCTAATCTCTTCTAAAGATGTACTTTCTACCCTCTCTGGGCTTAACACTAATAAGGCGTACGGTCCGGACGGTGTTCCTCCTGTTGTTCTCAAAAACTGTGCTTCCGTGCTGACTCCCTGCCTAGGCAAACTCTTCCGTCTCTGTCTATCCTCTAACGTCTTCCCTTCATGCTGGAAGTTTGCTCACATTCAACCTGTCCCAAAGAAGGGTGACCGCTCTCAACCCTCCAACTATCGTCCAATTGCTCTTATCTCTTGTCTTTCTAAAGTTTTTGAAACTATTCTTGCTTCCCAATTTCTTAAGCATTTCTCTTCTCATAATCTGCTCTCAGATCGCCAGTATGGCTTCCTTAAGGGTCGCTCTACTGGTGATCTTCTTTCATATCTTACTAACTCTTGGTCATCCTCCTTTCGGGACTTCGGTGAGACTTTTTCTATTGCACTAGACATATCGAAAGCCTTCGATAGAGTCTGGCATAAATCTTTAATTTCTAAACTACCCTCCTTCGGTTTCTATCCCTCCATCTGTGCCTTTGTCTCTAATTTCCTTTCCGGCCGTTCCATAGCCGCGGTTGTGGACGGCCATTGTTCACTTCCTCACCCTATAAACTCCGGTGTTCCTCAGGGCTCTGTCCTATCTCCTATTCTCTTTCTAATTTTTATAAATGATCTCCTTAACTGTACCTTAATTCCCATCCATTCATACGCAGACGACTCAACCTTGCACTACTCCATTAGTTTTTCAGAACGCCCCAGCCAGCAATCCCTCAACGACAAACGTAATGAAGCCATAGAACTCTTAAATTCTGATCTAAATACTATTTCCAATTGGGGCAGAGAAAACCTTGTTAACTTTAATGCTTCCAAAACCCAATTTCTCCATCTATCTACCCGTCAGGATCTCCCAGCGGACTATCCCTTATTCTTCAACAATACAAAAATCAACCCTTCATCTTCTCTCAATATTCTTGGTGTCTCTTTTTCTTCTGCTCTCATTTGGAAGGACCATATTACCAGTCTTGCTAAGGCAGCCTCCCAGAAGCTGGGTGTGCTCAACCGCCTTAGGGGGTTCTTTTCCCCTGCACAGCTTCTTGCTCTGTACAGGGGCATAGTGCGCCCTTGTATTGAGTATTGTTCACATGTGTGGGGAGGTTCCTCTCACACTGCTCTCCTAGACAAAGTTGAAAGGAAGGCCTTTCGTATCATTAACTCCCGTCCACTCACCAACTCTCTGCAATCTCTCTCTCTCCGCCGCAATGTTGCATCTCTCTCGCTATTCTATCGCTACTATAATAATCAGTGTTCCTCAGAGCTATCCCAGTGCATACCACCTCCTTTACGTAGGGCACGTGGTACCCGTCTTACAACTCAATCCCACCCCTACTCTGTGCAACTCTCCAACCCAAGAGTGAAACGTTACTCTCAAACTTTCTTCTACTCAACAGCTGAGCTCTGGAACTCTCTCCCAGAATCAGTCTTTCCCTCTTCCTATGACTTAAATTGCTTCAAACTCCGTGTGTCCAGGCATTTTGGCTCGAACGTCCATTGATTTTGGCCCTGTCACTCTTTCAACTATGAGGGAGGCACTCGCTATAGGCAGTTATGCCTTTTGCCTCCCTCAATCACATAGAAAAAAAAAAAAAAAAAGAATACACATACACACACATCCCATATATTCACACACCAATTCCCCCACATAGACTTAATCCTACCATGATCACATACTCTCACACCCAACATACTCACTCAGCATAGCCATAACACACACCATTCTCATATATTCACACACCTGCCATACACACATACACACACATCCCATATAATCACACACCAATATCCCCCATATTCATATAATTCTACCATGATCACATATTCTCACACCCAACATACTCACACAGCATAGCCATAACACACACCATCCTGATATATTAACACACCTACCATACACACATACACACCCACCTAACATAAATCACATACCAATATCCCCCACATTCATATAATACTACCATGATCACATATTCTCACACTCAACATACTCACACAGCATAGCCATAACACACACCATCCTGATATATTAACACACCTGCCATACACACATACACACCTACCATACACACATACACACCCACCTAACATAAATCACATACCAATATCCCCCACATTCATATAATACTACCATGATCACATATTCTCACACTCAACATACACACACACACACACCATAGTCATAACACACACCATGCTCCTATATTCACACACCTACCATACTCATAAACACACCCCATACACACCCATCCCCCATAACCCACATTCCTACCACCTTCATATACCACATACCCCCACATACCTGCAACATATACCCGTTCCACATACTCTCATATCATAAACCCCTTCTGTACCAGCGACGCCTTCTTTATTTTATCCTAGCTATATTTAGATAAACTCGTGTAGCATAAGAAGAATCGGTGGTAGTAAAGAGAGTAAATTGAGATGGTTCGAAGCCTGTTAATTGCTGGAGGTGCTTCTTAAGTTGAATACAACCGTCTAATAGCATCCCGCATAAAGGAAAAGGGACGTCACCGGTACTGAAAGGGTTAACACACACCTCCCTCACATATGTTCAGCATGCATAAGTCACAGTATATTCGTGTAATCCGCAGTCTCAGAATCGTACATAGGCACATTAGACGTTTAAAAGTTAATGATAAATTCTATTTGAAATATATGACATGGAATAGGGATGAATAAAAAAAATAGAAGCCTAAAAGTTAAAGTATAAAATAAATTTGCAATACATAACACAGAAAAGGAATGAACCAAGACATATATAAGCGATGCCGTTTCCTACAGCAATCTAATATATATATATATATATAATTGCATAGCTACAATTTCTAAGACAGCGAATTAAGCGAGTTGACTGCATATTCTAACTTACCTCTTCTATCGCACACACATTCTCCTCATACTCACCTCTCTCTCTCTCTCTCTCTCTCCGCCATGACTCCCTTACTTTACGAGGCAGCCTAGCTCTGGTTGGCCGTATAGGCTTCCCAGTATTACGAGGCGTTCCATCATGTTAATACGACGGGTGTTCAGTACGGGGCTTTATGTACCTCCTGCCGAGCGGTAATCCTGTGAGACGTGATTAAAACCTCAGCTTCACCCTCTCGATAATGCAGAAAATTTGCTTCTACCTGTCTCCATCCCTCCCTCCCTCCCTCCCTCCCTCTCTCTCTCTCTTACTCTTTGCTTTGTTTTCCTCTCGCTCTCTGAAACACACACATATATATATTATAGAATTAGGCCAATATAAAGGGGTCTGTAACAATACAAATACAATAAAGTTAAGCTTATTGCTTTGTTTATACAAAATATAATTTTGTTTGTTTTTTTACGAGGAAAACTTTTCAATAAGTTTTATTTCTCAAATTAAAAATAGGTGCTTGCAGGGAGTTCAATGAGTATCCTGGTTAGTTCTTTATATATATTAGTCAGAAAATGAGACGGGTAATATGCTTGGCAGAATCAGGTAGCAGGTACTACCAAAAGTTGCAGGAGATGGCGCCACGGAACTTAAAGTCTCCCGGGTGTGGGTGGCGATGGTTTGAATAGCAACACTGTAGCAGAAGTTCCTCTTGTAGCAGTGGAGATGCCGACTAGATGCCAAGTGGTGGTGGCCGGTTGCCAAGCGGTGCCGTTTATTTCAGCATGCGTGCTAGCCAGGTGACTAGAGGTGCTGAGTAGATGTAAGTTGTCCTGGTATTACAGCTTGGGATTCTGAGTGTATGCCTAGCTGGTTGGCAACGTGACAGGTTTCCGGGGATACTACTTGCTTGGTTTTATGGTCAGGGTTCTTAAAAAACCAGCTTGGCCATGATGGTATTTGCCTGACTGGAATCTTGGTAATAATAATTGCCTCTTTGGCCCGGGTGCTTTGGTGGTGCATTGTGGGGAAGAAGGGCACAGCCAAAGTCTGGTGCTTGATAAGACATTCTTGGGTGGAGCCACGCTGAAGTATTCTTAGGTTGCCTGGGTGGTATATACTTCCTTCTAGTATGACGTAAGCCAAGGATGGTAAATTCTTCTTTCTCTCATTGTATATCGCAAATATTTCACATATAATACGAAGTAATTGTCACAGGCATAGGGAATTATTTTATTTGCAGGAGAAGTGAGTCAGAGTTATTAGGCTTACTTTAGGCTGCACTTTGCCACGGAACTCATATCTTTGTCTTAACCCTTTAGAGTCTGTTGTGGGTGAGTTACCCAGTGTGGTACACAGGGCCAGTAGGTGGTTTTGGGCTAAACATCATACTTATAGAATTGCCTACACACATGTTATCAATTGCATATATTTTACTTTCAAAAATGATATATGTATTGTTTGGGTATGTTATTTTAACCTTTAGAGCCAGTTAAGCCACAGTTACACTTACGAAGTCTAAGGCTCAAATATTGAAAGGTGAGTGTACAGCTGTACACTGTAAAATTTGAATGAACATAAAAGAACATATAGACTGTACCTCATTTGCTGACGACTGTACCTTACACTATTCAACTAGTTTTTCGCATCAACCCAGCATGCAAGCACTCCAAAACAAGTGACAAGGCCATATAATGCTTATCTTCTGATCTTCAATTATTTCTGATTGGGGCAGAGAAAATCTTGTTACTTTCAGCGCCTCCAAGACCCAGTTTCTCCCTCTATCTCTCCATCACAAACTTCCACAAGACTATCAATTATTCTTCACAAATACACAACTCAACCCTGCATCTTCTCTCAATATTCTAGGTGTATCTTTTTCATACAACCTTTCTTGGAAAGATCCATTACCACTCTTGTAAAAACAGCTTTCCAAAAGTTAGGTGTGCTCAACCATCTCTGTGGGTTATTCACCCCCGCACAGCTTCTTACTATGTATCGGGGCACAGTGCGCCCCTGTATTGAGTATTGTTTGCATGTGTGGGGAGGCTCCACCCATACCGCACTTCTCGAACGAGTAGAATCAAAAGTATTTCGCCTCATTAACTCACTTCCTCCGACTAGTTCTCTACAATCTCTTTCTACATGCCGCAATGTTGCATCTCTTTCATTCTTCTATCGCTATTACAACGATCAGTGTTCTTCAGAGCTCTGTCAGTGAATACCCCCTCCCTCCTTGCAGTCTGGAACTATGCCTGATCAGTGGAAGATAGCCAACGTAACACCGATATTCAAAAAAGGCAGCAAATCCCTACCCAGTAACTATCGCCCAATTAGCTTAACCTCAGTTGTATGTAAAATGCTAGAAACGGTCATAAGAGACAGACTCGTAAATCACTTAGAGGAAAATAACATACTTAAAGATACTCAACACGGCTTTCGTAAAAAACGTTCCTGTTTAACAAACCTCTTAGACTTCTTCCACGATATCCTCAACCTCTACGATGAGAGTAAAGCTGTAGATATTATATACCTTGATTTCAAAAAGGCCTTTGACAAAGTTCCCCACAAACGTTTACTGCTAAAACTAAAAGCGCATGGAATATAAGACGGTGTGTTGAAATGGATAGAAAATTGGCTCAGCGACAGAAAGCAAAGAGTAGTCATAAACGGTAAGGCATCTAAATGGACCAATGAAAGTAGCGGGGTACCCCAGGGATCGGTACTAGGACCAATTCTCTTTCTAATTTACATCAACGACATAGATGAGGGTCTCACCTGTACAATCTCAAAATTTGATGACGATACAAAAATTGCAAATAGCGTACTCTCAAAAGATCAAGTTGACGATATGCAACACAATCTAGATAAATTGTCACATTGGGCCCAAATTTGGCAAATGAGTTTCAATGCGGATAAATGTAAAGTACTACATATCGGATACCTAAATGAGAAAGCAAACTATTCGATGAATGGCACTCAGCTTAAGAATGTAAACAGAGAAACCGATCTGGGAGTAACAATATCGAGTAACCTAAAACCGAGTCAACAATGTTCAGAAGTTGTTAAGAAGGCAAACAAAATAATTGGCTTTATAGGCATGTCATTTGAGCATAAATCCAAAGACGTTATCCTAACCCTTTACAATTCCTTAGTCCGCTCTCTTCTGGAATACTGCGTTCAGTGCTGGTGCCCTTATTACCAAAAAGACATAAACAAGCTAGAACGAGTTCAACGTAGAGTTACCAAAATGATACCTAGCCTAAAGAACAAACCATACGAAGAGCGTCTTAGAGAATTAAATCTATTTCCTTTAACCCAGCGCAGATTAAGAGGTGACTTAATTCAAGTGTTCAAAATCATCAAAGGCATCGACAATATGAACTGTAGTAAGTACTTCATTATCGACCAATCTAATTACACGCGGGGAAACGGTTGCAAAATTATTGGTAAATCTTTTAACTCACACGAATCTAATAATTTCTTCTTCAATCGAGTTGTCAACTTGTGGAATGGGCTTCCCGAGACGTTATAGACTGCAGCACCGTTGATTCATTTAAACTCCGCCTAGACAAATATCTCGCATCAAACCCGCGACTGACTGCGTTTGTAAATGAATAACTTTATTTTATCCTCCCCTCAGTTACTAACCCCTATGTCCCCTACTAACTTCTTAGTCCTGCCACGGACATTAGTTCCAGGGCAGTAGTTCCCTTTCCAATGTTCCCTTACCCACTCTAAACCACTGTTTGGACACTTGATCCTCAGTGTTTTGGAGGATAAGCAGCCTAGAAGGGTCAGTAGACCTGTTGTTGCTTGATTTCCTTTGTACTTTGTACTCCTTTGTACTCCTTACGGCGAGTGCGAGGCACCTGCCTTTCAACACAGTCCCACTCCTATTCTGTCCAGCTCTCCAACCCAAGAATTGGTCAATTTTCTCAGTCTTTCTTCTACTCAACAAGTGAACTCTGGAACTCTCTCCCTCACTCAATTTTTCCTTGATCTTATGACCTAAGCTGCTTTAAACTTCGTGTTTCCAGGCATTTTGACTCCAACGTTCCTTGAATTTGGCTCTGACATTCTTTTGGCTCTAAGGGAAACACTCGTTACAGGCAACCTGCCTTTTGTCTCCTTCATACACATAGAACAAAATAAGTACAGTTTTCTGCTCGAGTTCCGTTCCTCTCTGAGATTATATTGATGGAGGTACACGCAGGATAATTTAATTTAGAGAGCATTATCTTATTTAACACTTGCGTAACAAAGTTAACCCCTCCAATCCTAGCGACGGCTACTAGCCGTCAGTAGATAAGTCACTCCCCAGTCCCAGTGATGGCTAGGAGCCGTCAGTAATGTACTTTCCTTGTAACTGCCTGTACAAGGCTGTACCTGGTACCACGACCATTTGAGCACTACTCTCGATATGGTAACACTTCTCAGCTTATATAAGACCCACTGAAGGGTGGGAGAGCCAGTCTTGCTTCATCTCTTGAGGTAGAAAGTTGTTCTATCTTGCCATTTTGGCCACAGTGCTTGGGACTGCAGGGGACTTTTATTACTGTATCCTACGGTAGAGTACGGGTTAATTAACTACTGCATACCAAGGAACTCTCCTAATTCAATAATACTATATTTGATTTCATAAATAAAATCTCAAAGAGGAGCGGAATTTGTGCAGGGAACTGTACATAATGTAAGAGTAGAAAGTTCAATACATACTATAGTCTATCCATTATAATTAGGTAAACAAATATCGAACACTAACTTCTATAACTCAAAAACGACTAGAATAATCCAGCTAATATTTCTGTCATTTGGGAAGAGTCAGCCAGGGAATAGGTGTGGAGAATTACAGCCCATTTGGTCGAGCTGTTTTGGAGTTACAGAGGCTAGAAGTTACAATTTTTGGCCGACTTAAAATGAATGGACTATATAGACAGTTTCACTAATTTGGCATTTATATCAGAACACAAAACATAAATCATGATTGTGATTAAAAAGTCTGAAGTGTTCAAATAGTTAAGCAACATAATCTAAACAATCTGATTACATGTACTGATTACATGTACTCATTTTGATAGTCTATGTTTTCTAGTTTACACGCAAGAATCTTACAGTACGGACGCTAATTAATATCCTTGGCCCATACAGGGGCAGACACAAATTTAGAGTGTAAATTTAGAGGAAGTATTTGTATTTTCCTGTACCCCCTTCTCCTTCATGTTTGGCCCCATTAGTTTTCAAATGTTAAGACTTTCACCCCTTTTGTCAATATTTAGACTTTTCGTGCCATTTAGGTGTAGTTTTTGTTTTTCCAGCCGAGCAATAGCGAGCCTGTAATATAGGAGGAACCGGCCATCGGCCGGGCCATTTTTCTACCGAAAATGGTACAAATTTATCTCGAAGGGGGAACTTTGGGATGTTTGTATTTAAACCTTGATAAAGGTCTAGATAGCAAACGAAAAACTATATAATATACAGCATATCGTTTATAATAAATAAATATATGAATAATTTAAATAACGTCCCCTTAGTTGAATCATTAATTTTATGCATCTAGTCAACACTGAAGCTTGTCTAATTAAACTGGTTAGCAAGTGCACTCCTAACTACAGCCACTCCCAGAGAACAATGTGCACTTCTCACCGCACATAATTCCTTGCTTAAGGCTTTGTGTGTGTGTGTGTGTGTGTGTGTGTGTGTGTGTTTTGAGGGTGGCGATTTGTTGCCTAGACCTCTATCGAGCTTAAACATAACCCCCAAGACCCCCTTCGAAATTATTTGTTTACATGTTTCGGTAAATAAATTTACCGGTTGAACGCAGGTTCCTCCTAATAAATTATAAATTACAGGCTCGCTATCACTCGCCAGGAATACATCGACACCCAAATGGCACGGAATGTCTTAATATTGATACAGAAATGGGGCGAAAGGTCTTACAATCGCCAAAAAAAAAAAAAAATATCAAAATTTACGGAGCTATCCACGAGCGAGAAAGGGGTAAAACAAAAATATAAAAACAAATTATGAAAAACAAAATAAAAACAAATATATAATAAAGTGGTTAGCAAGTGCACTCCTAATATATAATAAAGTGGTTAGCAAGTGCACTCCTAGTGCACTCCTAATATATAATAAAGTGTTAGCAAGTGCACTCCTAATATATAATAAAGTTTAGCAAGTGCACTCCTAATATATAATAAAGTGGTTAGCAAGTGCACTCCTAATATATAATAAAGTGGTTAGCAAGTGCACTCCTAATATATAATAAAGTGGTTAGCAAGTGCACTCCTAATATAATAAAGTGTTAGCAAGTGCACTCCTAATATATAATAAGGTGGTTAGCAAGTGCACTCCTAATATATAATAAAGTGGTTAGCAAGTGCACTCCTAATATATAATAAAGTGGTTAGCAAGTGCACTCCTAATTATATAAAGTGGTTAGCAAGTGCACTCCTAATATAAATAAAGTGGTTAGCAAGTGCACTCTAATATATAATAAAGTGGTTAGCAAGTGCACTCCTAATATATAATAGTGGTTAGCAAGTGCACTCCTAATATATAATAAAGTAGTTAGCAAGTGCACTCCTAATATATAATAAAGTGGTTAGCAAGTGCACTCCTAATATATAATAAAGTGGTTAGCAAGTGCACTCCTAATATATAATAAAGTGGTTAGCAAGTGCACTCCTAATATATAATAAAGTGGTTAGCAAGTGCACTCCTAATATATAATAGTGGTTAGCAATTGCACTCCTAATATATAATAAAGTGGTTAGCAAGTGCACTCCTAATATATAATAAAGTGGTTAGCAAGTGCACTCCTAATATATAATAAAGTGGTTAGCATGTGCACTCCTAATATATAATAAAGTGGTTAGCTAATATATAATAAGTGGTTAGCAAGTACACTCGTAATATATAATAAAGTGGTTAGCAAGTGCACTCCTAATATATAATAAAGTGGTTAGCAAGTGCACTCCTAATATATAATAGCAAGTGCACTCCTAATATATAATAAAGTGGTTAGCAAGTGCACTCCTAATAAAGTGGTTAGCAAGTGCACTCCTAATATATAATAAAGTGGTTAGCAAGTGCAAATATATAATAAAGTGGTTAGCAAGTGCACTCCTAATATATAATAAAGTGGTTAGCAAGTGCACTCCTATATATAATAAAGTGGTTAGCAAGTGCACTCCTAATATATAATAAAGTGGTTAGCAAGTGCACTCCTAATATATAATAGTGGTTAGCAAGTGCACTCCTAATATATAATAAAGTGGTTAGCAAGTGCACTCCTAATATATAATAAAGTGGTTAGCAAGTGCACTCCTAATATATAATAAAGTGGTTAGCAAGTACACTCGTAATATATAATAAAGTGGTTAGCAAGTGCACTCCTAATATATAATACAGTGGTTAGCAAGTGCACTCCTAATATATAATAAAGTGGTTAGCAAGTGCACTCCTAATATATAATAAAGTGGTTAGCAAGTGCACTCCTAATATAATAAAGTGGTTAGCAAGTGCACTCCTAATATATAATAAAGTGGTTAGCAAGTGCACTCCTAATATATAATAAAGTGGTTAGCAAGTGCACTCCTAATATATAATAAAGTGGTTAGCAAGTGCACTCCTAATATATAATAAAGTGGTTAGCAACTGCACTCCTAATCACAGCCACTCTCAGAGAACAATGCATATCACATTACACATAAAACCTAGCTAAACCAGACTAGGCCATCTTGGTGAGACCTACAGTATACCGTATAGGTTATTCAGTCGGACAGACACTGTTAAATATAACGGGTATAAAACAGGTATGAGAGAGGTATGTATACGATCATTGAGGACTGAATATTGATGATGATATAAAAAGGGTATACAGAGGTATATGCAATAATCGAGTACTGTATATTGGCTCTGTCTCGAGTCGGTCACCCCCCCCCTCCCCACACACACACACCCACATCCATCCAAAAAATAAAATAGAATAACAAATACAATCTTTAAAAAATGGGGTATGTGATTAAGTAGATAGATAGATAGATAGATAGATAGATAGATACATAGATACATATATAGATAGATAGATAGATATATATTGATGATGATATAAAAAGGTATGAGAGAAGTATAAAAGATCATTGGGTACTGTATATTGATGATAATATAGAAAGGGTACACAAAGGTATATAAAATTATTGGGTATACTGATAATGATTAACCTTTCTGTCTTTGCTTAAGATGGGTTGATTACCACCAATATATCTTGAAATGGATAGACTGTTACGGACACTTTTATGACCGTTTTCATACCCATATTTTTCTACAGTGTAGATCGGATTTACAGTGACCCAATAAAGGTAGATTACGACGACAATGATAATATTAATATACTCTCAAATTAATATAATATCACGACTAACTTGCAATTATTATTTTATTTGTTTTTAATATGGCGTAGTTTTTTGTGTTCATGTATTATTAAATGTATGTGGGATTCAATGCAAACAATGCATTGATTATAATGTATTATACTGTAGTATGATGATGGCGGTGAAGGTAATAACACTCAATATATTACATTTTACTTGTATTATATTGTCTGAAATATTGTACACCTATATTCAGACTCTCTCTTAATTTCATACGGGATCCAGGACGAACTACTTCACGCCGTATAAATTATTAGCGACTATCATCCCCCCCCCCCCCCCCCGGGCCGTGTCCGTGTCTAGCCCCAACTTGTTACCCAGGGTCAATCTCGGGGGCTGTCAGGAGAGGTCAGCCTAAACGATCCCCACCACGGCTTTCATACGACCTAATATCTCATTAATAATTTGACCAACATCGCGTAAAATATGAGCTACCCCCCGCTTGGTCTGCTCTCTCGCTCTGCCTTAGCTTATAGGCTCTTTAGAATATAGGGATTAGACAACTTTTCACCACGAATTGTCATGTTTCATCTAGTCGCGAAAAAACAGATAGATAGATAGAGACAATATGAAACCCTTGGCTATTGTCAACCTTACAAGACCAACAGTTTAGTTCAACGGAAAGTATGGTGTCTTCGTTTTGACAAATCTGAAACTCCCTAACTTAAACTCCTCATAAATCAAAATGACTGTAACTTGAGCAACGGAGGTAATGTGTCTCCATTTGGGAAGAGACCGTAAATACTGTAGGTGTGGATATTTATAACCCGTTTGTTCCAGCCCTCATTAAATTAAGGGGATGTTATTAGTTTGCTCCCTAGAGTTCCATTAAGTTTTTAAAATATTCCCAACACCGCTCTTTGAGATAAATGTTCCGGCCGAAGGCCGTTTACTCCTAAATTGCAGGCTCTCCAGGAAAAATCGACACCTGAATGGCACGAAAGGTCTTAAAATTGACAAATAAATCGGGTGAAAGGTCATCTTAAAATAGTCAAATAATGGGGTGAAAGTCTTAAAAGTTCAAAACTAATGGGGCTAAGCATGAGGGAAAAGGAGGTCCAGAAAAGACACCCCCCTATGTGAAAATCTCCCCTTGAAGAGATTAGGGGTCACAAATTTCAGACTCGTCCTAATACATAAACTGTACTAAGAAATGACTCCATCCAGTACCAGCGACATCCTTATTATTAGATTCTGGCAACTACTAGACTTTTTTATTCAGGTTAGGAAGGATGTCTACCCAATAAAAGGATACATATTACGTCAATTAATAATTTTTGCTATAATATATCCTTCCTAAGTTTCATAAAATCTAACAAATCTAAACAAAAATAAAAGAAACGTCACTGGTACAGAAGGGGTGTATCCAAAGCTCCTCTAAAACAAAAGTAGATATTTCCGTTGATTTATATTGCAATGGTTATGTATTAAATCCGAAGTTTTAAAATGAGCTCTTTAAATTTGATATATCCTGACATAATGTAAATATAAAGTATATATCACATTATATTACAAATACTATAGATCATGTATAATTCATGTTTTTATAAGCAACTATATCTTAAAATATTCAGCTCCACTTTGTATTTAATTCATGATATATGACAAAGTAAAAAATACAGATATGTATTAACCCTCTTAGTACCGTGGACGTCTATTTAACTTTATGCTGGATAGTATTAGAATATTGTATTCAGCTTAAAAAGGAGCTATTGCAATTAGCAGGCTTAAAACTGTCTCACTTGCCTCTTTTTACTACCACAGAGCATCTTTCAACAGCACACAATCAACTAAATATAGCTAGAATAATATTACAAAGACGTCGCCGGTACAGAAGATACTCAGCCTCGAATTAGTCCATATAATTAATACAAAATAATGGCTTGATAAATAATCCTATAGTTTATTTATTCCCAGCTGATGGTAAATTGAATCCTTTATATTCTGATTTATTGATTCCTACTGGACAAATATGATACTGATATGTCTGTGCGTCACAATATTGCCAAAGTTTTCATAATCAACAACATTATTCGCTACAAAATCATGGTAATAGCGAAGTAATCAGGATGAAGAGATGTCAATTTACAATCAGCTGGGAAAAAATAAAAAATATAAAACAGAGCATAGTCAGTAAATATAGGGAAGTTGGCTAGTGTCTGTTTTGTAAAGGGTGAGTAGCTTCCTTGCCCTCCTCTCCTCGCATGATCCGGGCTAATCTATCAAATCGTTATCTCAATTATTTTTCATATCAAGCGACCGCGAGACACCTCCCTTCCTCCCTCCGGCCTCTTGATAACCTCCCTTTCTCCCTCCTCCCCTCTAACCCTCCCTCCTACCCTGTCTCTCTCCCCTCCACCTTCCCTCCCTGCCTCCCTTCCCTGAAATATCTTGATACCCTCCCTCTCCCCTCCCAACTAACTGCCCATGTCTCAAAGTCTAGACAGGAGGTCATATACATTCCATGTACTTTAGTTGATTTACTGTATTGTATGTAAGTAAATTATTGATATATACTGTATATGTATATATATATATATATACATATTACAATATAGACTGGGGGGAAGAAAGCCCAATCATCTTCACCCTTTTGAGTCTCCGTGTATTCACATACCTGTATGCAACATCTGTATATCCTGTATTTATACCAACTTAATAAAATATTCAAATCAAAATCTCCCCTCCCTGTCTCTCTCCCTCCCTCTACCTACGCCTCCCTGTCTCTCCTCCCTCCCTCCTCTGACCTTGCCCTCTTCCTCATATATCTGTTTAGGAAGAAGCCATGTAATCACCCCTATGTGTCCGTAAAACTGCTTGAATGTTAGTTTGTTTTTGGTAGTCTTCAAAATATCCCAAATAACTCTTGACAATATTTCAGACCATTTTGGGTGAATAACGTCACTTAGCAGCATTTGTATATGTAACGGCAAAAGGCTTCGGCAAGACGGTTTATTATTTGCATATGTATGAAGGATACAAAAGGGAAAACATTTTGTAACACGTGTCCCCCCCCCAAAAAAAAATAAAAAAATAATAATAATAATAATAATAATAATAATAATAATAATAATAATAATAATAATAATAATGATTAAAATAAATAAATACAAATAAAAGAAGGAAATAATAATAATAATACAATAATACAAGACAATATTCGTGGTGTCGTACTTCTCAATGCGCCAGGTAAGTTCGTTAAGCCTAGTCTACAATGTGAATTTGACCTATCTACAGTACAATATATCACCAGATTCTAATCATGTATCTGTTATACTTCTATCTTTCAAACGATTAATCAATCAATCAACGAACCTATAAAAAAAAATCTATATATACCTCAGCATCAATGTATCTATCCATATATCTATATATTAATCTATCTACCCATCCATCTCTCTATCATATCCTTCCATCATATTAATCTATCTACCCATCCATCTCTCTATCATATCCTTCCATCTCAACGCACCTCAATCTACGCCATCCCCCTCCACCCCCCAATCGTTGTCAGTAAAGGCGGCACCCACGGCTGGTAATCCGCTCTAATGTCAGCTATTTACAGAGAGGCCAACGTTGATTTACACACGGTGGGAAGGTGAAAACGTTTGGGGCTTCCGAAGGCCAAGAACAGATGATCGGGAGAAGTGAGATCAAAGTTAATTAAGGGGGGTGACTTGTTTTTGTTTTCTCTCATTATTGGTTGTATCCATTCGGCCACATTCAGTCTACTATATAATAAATTTATCCCCATCCAGGTGTCGATTTTTTCCTGGCGAGCGATAACGAGCCATCATTTTATGGAGAATTCCGGCTTCGCCGTAAACATTTTGTTATCGATAAATGTACAAATTTAGCCAGCTGTCTAACTCATTATCCAAACTATGGTGGCTCGCTATCACTCTCCAGGTATAAATCAACACCTGGATGGGGATAAAAGTCTTAAAAAAGTAGGCTGAATGGGGCCGAATGGATGCAACCCTGAGAGAGAGAAAAAAAGCAGGTCATCCCCCTTAATATATAGAGGATGTGAGGAGGAATACTTTATTGACAACGTTTCGCATATAGCTTCATCAGGCTAATGACTGGCCTGATGAAGCTATATGCGAAACGTTGTCAATAGAGTGTTCCTCCTCATGTAGTGTTTATATTCATTATGTTTATTTTCTAAGTTTATTTTTGTCAATGAGATCAAAGTATAGTACAGTCGCGCTAATAAGTGATGTCTCAGCACCAAGTATGTTTTGATCAATAATTGGTATCAGCAAATATCTAAGCTTCGTTTCTTCATATCGAGTGAAATATACAAACATGTTCCTACACTTACCCACCCCATTCAACATCTGACAGACATTAATACAGCACAGAGCAAGCCAAACGTAATGACAGCTGGGCCATGACTTATTAGCGCGACCGTACATGTGATGGAAAAGGTTTGTACTCGATTTATCTAAAGCTATGCGAAAAGGATTTAGGATTTGACCCATTTAGTACCGGTGATATCCTTTTCATCATATTCTGGCAACTATTAGACGATTTTTATTCAGGTTAGATAGGAAGTCTACCCACTAAAAAGTTACTCACTATCTTAATTAATCTTCTAAGCTATATAAAATCGTCTAAATGGAGCTGAACATTAATAATAAGGACGTCGCCGATAGTGAAAGGGTTAATAGAGAAGCCAACGTTGATTTGCAGACAGCGTGAAGGTGAAAATGTTTGGCGATTCTGAAGGCCAAGTACGTCTGATCAAGAGGAATATTAACAATGAACGTTTGATTGAAGGATGGGTACTATACCCTATTCCAATGAAGTAGTCCCAAGCTCTTGCACATTAACCTCTATAATACACAAACGACTAGAGTGATCACACTATAATTTCTAACACTTAGGAAGGGTCAGCCAGGGAATAGTTGTGAAAATGTACAGCCCATTTTCTCTAGCCCTTCTTGAGTTACAGAGGATAAAGGTCAAGATGTCTGGTCTATCTGTAATGAACGGACTATAGACATAAACCTATCTATCTAATGCCAGACGCCTTTGATCCCAGAAGGGGAATGAATCACCTTCATATTCCGAATCAATTAATTCGATTCTCTAGCATGTTTTCGTGGGAAGGTTGAAAGTCCAACCGTCCAACCTAAAGGTGTAAAAACAAGACAACATACACACAATATATATATATATATATATTTGTTTTTCTATGTGATTGAGGGAGGCAAAAGGCATAACTGCCTATAGCGAGTGCCTCCCCCATAGTTGAAAGAGTGACAGGGCCAAAATCAAGGGACGTTCGAGCCAAAATGCCTGGACACACGGAGTTTGAAGCAATTTAAGTCATAGGAAGCGGGAAAAATTGATTCTGGGAGAGAGTTCCAGAGCTCAGCTGTTGAGTAGAAGAAAGTTTGAGAGTAACATTTCACTCTTGGGTTGGAGAGTTGCACAGAGTAGGCGTGGGATTGAGTTGCAAGACGGGTACCACGTGCCCTACGTAAAGGAGGTGGTATGCACTGGGATAGCTCTGAGGAACACTGATTATTATAGTAGCGATAGAATAGCGAGAGATATGTAACATTGCGGCGGAGAGAGAGAGATTGCAGAGAGTTGGTGAGTGGACGGGAGTTAATGATACGAAAGGCCTTCCTTTCAACCTTGTCTAGGAGAGCGGTGTGAGAGGAACCTCCCCACACATGTGAACAATACTCAATACAAGGGTGCACTATGCCCCTGTACAGAGCAAGAAGCTGTGCTGGGGAAAAGAACCCCCTAAGGCGGTTGAGCACACCCAGTTTCTGGGAGGCTGCCTTAGCAAGACTGGTAATATGGTCCTTCCAAATGAGAGCAGAAGAAAAAGAGACACCAAGAATATTGAGAGAAGATGAAGGGTTGATTTTTGTATTGTTGAAGAATAAGGGATAGTCCGCTGGGAGATCCTGACGGGTAGATAGATGGAGAAATTGAGTTTTGAAAACATTAAAGTTAACAAGGTTTTCTCTGCCCCAATTGGAAATAGTATTTAGATCAGAATTTAAGAGTTGTATGGCTTCATTACATTTGTCGTTGAGGGATTGCTGGCTGGGGCGTTCTGAAAAAGTAATGAAGTAGTGTAAGGTTGAGTCGTCTGCATATGAATGGATGGGAATTAAGGTACAGTTAAGGAGATCATTTATAAAAATTAGAAAGAGAATAGGAGATAGGACAGAGCCCTGAGGAACACCGGAGTTTATAGGGTGAGGAAGTGAACAATGGCCGTCCACAACCGCGGCTATGGAACGGCCGGAAAGGAAATTAGAGACAAAGGCACAGATGGAGGGATAGAAACCGAAGGAGGGTAGTTTAGAAATTAAAGATTTATGCCAGACTCTATCGAAGGCTTTCGATATGTCTAGTGCAATAGAAAAAGTCTCACCGAAGTCCCGAAAGGAGGATGACCAAGAGTTAGTAAGATGTGAAAGAAGATCACCAGTAGAGCGACCCTTAAGGAAGCCATACTGGCGATCTGAGAGCAGATTATGAGAAGAGAAATGCTTAAGAAATTTGGAAGCAAGAATAGTTTCAAAAACTTTAGAAAGACAAGAAATGAGAGCAATTGGACGATAGTTGGAGGGTTGAGAGCGGTCACCCTTCTTTGGGACAGGTTGAATGTGAGCAAACTTCCAGCATGAAGGGAAGACGTTAGAGGATAGACAGAGACGAAAGAGTTTGCCTAGGCAGGGAGTCAGCACGGAAGCACAGTTTTTGAGAACAACAGGAGGAACACCGTCCAGACCGTAAGCCTTATTAGTGTTAAGCCCAGAGAGGGTAGAAAGTACATCTTTTGAAGAGATTAGGATATTAGGCATAAGTAAGAGAGAGGAGGGCAGAGAGGGAGGAATAGCACCGGAATCATCCAAGGTGGAGTTTCTAGCAAAAGTTTGGGTGAAGAGTTTAGCTTTGTCAGAGCAAGAAGTGATGGTTGTGCCATCAGAGTGGGAAAGGGGAGGGAAAGACGAGGAAGATAAATTGTTGGAGAGGTTTTTGGCTAGATGCCAGAAAGCTTGGGAAGAGCTAGAGTTGGATAGTTCAGTGCATTTATTATTGATGAAAGAGTGTTTGGCAAGTCGAAGAACAGATATATATATATATATATATATATATGCAGAATATCCACAGGAAAAGAAGAAATAAAGACTCCAGCGCTTTCGTGTTGTTGCATATTCAGGGGACAGACTGCCTGTTTCTTGTAATCGCCAAAATACTAAGTTTCTTAAGGGGGCCCACCTCTTTATTCTTTCTCTCTCTCTCCCCCTCTTTCTCTCTGGCTTATATCCATTCGGCCCCATTCAGCCTACTCTTTAAAGAAGTTTATCCCCACCCAGGTGTCGATAGTTTCCTGGCGAGCGGTAGCAAGCCAGCATATTCTTTAAAATGTTTTTGACAACAGGCTAAATTTGTAAACAAAAATATAGAAAAATGTCTCCGTTGAAACCGGATTTTTCCATACAATGCTGGCGAGCGATAAAATCGACACCTGGATGGAGATATACATCTTAAAACAGTAGGGTGAATGGGGCCGAAAGGATACAAGCCAGAGAAAGAGAGAAAAGGAGAGAGAGAAAAACAAAAATAAAACAGATCACCCCCCTTTGGGCCCCTTAAAACCTACAAAGTAATCCAGTGAATTCATATAAACACCATATGAGGAGGAGTACATTATTGACACCATATGAGGAGGAGTACATTATTGACACCATATGAGGAGGAGTACATTATTGACACCATATGAGGAGGAGTACATTATTGACACCATATGAGGAGGAGTACATTATTGACACCATATGAGGAGGAGTACATTATTGACACCATATGAGGAGGAGTACATTATTGACACCATATGAGGAGGAGTACATTATTGACACCATATGAGGAGGAGTACATTATTGACACCATATGAGGAGGAGTACATTATTGACACCATATGAGGAGGAGTACATTATTGACACCATATGAGGAGGAGTACATTATTGACACCATATGAGGAGGAGTACATTATTGACACCATATGAGGAGGAGTACATTATTGACAACGTTTCGCAGATAGCTTCTTCAGGTCTGTCAAAAAGTGCTCCTCCTCATACGGTGCTTATATTCATTGTCAACTTAAAAGTTATTTTAATAATCAAGTGAAACAGAGAGAGGCCCAGAACAACAACCACACACCACATAGGGTTAACTTAAAGTGCCTGATAAGACGATTTTATTAAGTTTCAAAAGGGCCTCCAGCAATTAACAGGCTTCGAACTGTCTCACTTAACCCTTTCCACTACCACAGATCCTTCTTAATGGGGGATGGGCGTATTTATTTGCTCATTTATGTATCTTTTTACTCTATTTTTTTTTTAGTTTCAAGCCTAGACCTCCATCAAGCTTAAAATAACACCGCCTAGACCCTCTTTCAAGATAAATGTGTAAATTTTTCGGTAGAAACATTTCCTGGGCAAAGGCCGGTTCCTTCTTAATACATAGGTTCGCTATCGCTCGCCAGCAAAAAGTCTACACCAAAATGGCACGAAAGGTCATCAAATTGACAATGACATGGGGCGTAAGGTCTTAAAATCGCCAAATTAATGGGGAGGGCGTTTTAAAATCTGACAACTAAACGGGCTAAGCATGAGGGAGA
Source organism: Paralithodes platypus (assembly GCA_032716605.1). Lineage (NCBI taxonomy): Eukaryota > Metazoa > Arthropoda > Malacostraca > Decapoda > Lithodidae > Paralithodes > Paralithodes platypus. Next base: position 60,459,470 of record CM064573.1, read on the forward strand.
AAGGTGACGAACCAGCCCATCTCCCCTTAAGCTGCACATAATCCACTAAATATACCTAGAATATAATACACACAAACATAAAGAACGTGGTCGGTATAGAAAGGGTTACCTCTGAACTCCCGATAAGACTGGTGGTTGCCCTCTAACACGGTGAATGAGGCCTGACGGGAGATTAATTTACTGAGATTGTGAAACTGAAACCCGGGGGTGGTGGTGGTGGTGGTGGTGGTGAGGGGTGCTCCACTCGTGAGGCTTAAGGGGAGATGCTCGGTATTTCTGGACACCCTTCTCCCTCATGTTTAGCCCCATTAGTTTTCAGATTTTAAGACGTTCGGTCGATTAGTTTGGCGATTTTAAGACCTTTCGCCCCTTGTCTTTGTCAATATTAAGACTGTCATTTAGGTGTCGAATACATCTCGAAGGAGGATCCTGGGGTTGTTTGTTTATTAAGTTTGATGGAGGTCAAGGGAGGAAACTAAAAAACAAAATATAAATCACTATATACATGGACAAATCGACACAAAAACTAACCATTAAGGGGAGGTTTTTAGTGTGTTTCCTAGACTTCCATCAAGCCTGAAATTACACCCCCTTGACCCCCTTTCAAGATAAATTTGTACATTTTTCGGTAGAAAAATGTCCCGGCCAAAGGCCGGTTCCTCTTAAATTACAGGCTCGCTATCGCTCGCCAGGAAAAAATCGACACCTAAATGGGACGACCGGTCTTAAAAGTTATATAAATGGGGTGAAATGTCTTAAAATCGCCAAACTAATGGGGCGAACGTCTTAAAATCTCAAAAGCAATGGGGCTAAACATGAGGGAGAAAGGAGTCAAGAAAAAAATCCCTCAAGTGGAAATCTCCCCTTAAGATGTTTTTTTGTGTTTTGTTCTGTTTGTATATAGCTGGTGTAGTACACTCGGATGCCATAGTCTCTGTCTGGCCCACTCCTAAGAATTCCGTGAACACCTTATGCTTTTCTGTGTGGAATGGTTATGGGATAAAACTTGACTTTTATTGAATAGTATATATAGTTTTAATGAATAGTATATATAGTTTTAATGAATAGTATATATAGTTTTAATGAATAGTATATATAGTTTTAATGAATAGTATATATAGTTTTAATGAATAGTATATATAGTTTTAATGAATAGTATATATAGTTTTATTGAATAGTATATATAGTTTTAATGAATAGTATATATAGTTTTAATGAATAGTATATATAGTTTTATTGAATAGTATATATAGTTTTAATGAATAGTATATATAGTTTTAATGAATAGTATATATAGTTTTAATGAATAGTATATATAGTTTTAATTAATAGTATATATAGTTTTAATTAATAGTATATATAGTTTTTAATTAATAGTATATATAGTTTTAATGAATAGTATATATAGTTTTGTAGTTGTTGTATAGAACATCATATTATGGCGAGATGGGTCGTTTTTATTTGCTTATTGTTTTATCTTTGTATTACTTTTTAGTTTCCTCCCTAGACCTCCACCAACCTATAAAAAGCACCCCTTTTTTACACTTTTCAGTAGAAAATTTTCCCGGCCAAAGACAGGTTACTCTTAAAATTTCAGGCACGCTATCGCTCGCCAGGAAAAAATCGAAACCTAAATGGCACGATAGATCTTAATATTGATGAAGACATGGGACGTAAAGTCTTAAAATCACCAAACTAATAAGCCGAACTTCTTAAAATCAAAAACAATAATGGGGCTAAACACGAGGGAGAAGGGGACCATAAAAATCAGCCCATCCCCCCCTTAATATATTCGTTTCCAGTTATATGCTTTCATAATTGGAAATAGATTCAGTCCACAAATATTTATGGCTGGCCTATAGACTGTGGTATCAAAAGGGACTGGAGTTCTCGAAAAGAGGCTCCAGTCCTGACGCTAATCTTGACTTACAGTGTGCTGGCTTACTAATCCAGAATGGTTAAGCCTTTGAAGTCCTATTTTAAGGAGGAGGTAGTCGATTTTTCTGGACCTCCTTCTCCCTCATGTTTAGCATATTTATTTTGAGATTTTAAGACGTTCGTTCCATTAGTTTATCGATATTAACACCTTTCGCCCCATTTATTTGTCAAAATTAAGACCTTTCGTGCAATTTAGGTATCGATTTTTTCCTTGCGAGCGATAGCGAGCCTGTCATTTTAGAAGGAACCTACCGAAAAATGTACAAATTTTTCTTGAAAGGCGATCGAAGGGGTGCTATTTTAAGTTTGATGGAGGTCAAGCTACGAATCTCAAAAATAAATAAACTAATAAATACATGGACTAAAACACAAGCACTACCCCCTTAGCTAATTACTATGGTATCCGAGTGTACACTACCGGTATATAACGCAGAACATGTTGATTAGTATTGTAATATCATAATTATATTGGCCAGTGGATACGTCCAGTTACATTGACGATACCCTGTTCCAAATAGGTAGGCCAGCAATCGTGAAACCGAGCCTCTGTAACTCATAAAGGGCTAGAGCATATGGGCTGTACATTTTCACACCTATTCTCTGGCTGACTCTTCCTAAATAATAGAAACATTAACTCGATCTTTCTACTTGTTTGGGAGGTGCAGAGGTTAATTGGCAATAGTTTTGGCCTACATATCCGGAACAGGGTATAGTGCATGTGCTGTCATATGTCGTATAGCTGTCACCAGATGCATAATTACTTTGAATTAAGGGGAGATATCCACTTGAGGGATTTTTTTCTAGACCCCCCTCTCCCCCATGTTTAGCCCCATTGCTTTTGAGATTTTAAGACATTCGCCCCATTAGTTTGGCGATTTTAAGAACCCTCGCCCCATTTCTGTAAATTTTAAGACCATTCGTGCCATTTAGGTGTCGATTTTTTCCTGGCGAGCGATAGCGAGCCTGTAATTTAAGGGGAATCGGCCTTCGGTCGGGAGATTTTTCTACCGAAAAATGTACAAATTTATCTTGAAAGGGGGTCTAGGGGGAGTAATTTGAAGCTTGATGGAAGTCTAGGGAATCCACTAAAAACCTCCCCTTAACCCGTTCAGTACCAGTTCCGTCCTATGTATTGCATACTGGCTACTAATAGACGATTGTATTCAGTTTAAGAAGGGCCTCCAACAATTGGAAGGCTGGGAACTATCTTAACTAACCATTTTTACGACCACAGATCCTTCTTAAGGGGAGGTTTTTAGTTCGTTCACTAGAATTCCATCAATCTTAAAATTACACCCCCTAGACCCCCTTTCAAGATAAATTTGTAAATTTTTCGGTAGAAAAATGTCCCGGCTGAAAGCCGGTTCCTCTTAAATTGCAGGCTCGCTATCCCTCGCCAGGATAAAATCGACACCTGAATTGCACGAAAGGTCTTGATATGGGGTGAAAGTTCTTAAAATCGCTAAACTAATGGGGAAAAACTTTTTATAATATCAAAAGCAATGGGGCTAAACATGAGGGAGAAAGGGGTCAAGAAAAAATCCCTCAAGTGGAGATCTCCCCTTACGCTGCACAAAATCGTCTAAATATAGCTAACATAATTATAATGAAAAAGACGTCGCCGGAACTTACAGAGTTAAATATAAGTATAATGGCACAGGCAAACACTAAACCCGGTATCACACGAGCGCTTTTTCCCTCAACATTTATCCTCAACACTGGTCTGGCAGCTTATGAGGTCAACATTTAGAATATTTCGGTCACCTAAATTCATCTAGCAACAGTCTAATTTCCGATACCAGTGCACAATATTCCAGAAATGTTGCCAGAAAAATGTTGATTATCGAATGTTGACTATAAAAGCTCTCGTGTGATACCGGCTTAATATATAACACACAAACTCTAATATTTTTGATGTAGGCCATTATGTACTGGTGTCTTTTATGATCTAACTCAATGCCAAAAAAGCAAACTAAACATCAAAACAAAGGTAGATATGTAAAAGATGCACTTGTGGCGAATTGTACTGAGCTAACCGAACCAGTCTGGTAGGGAAGATATCGAAACTGGGACACTTTCTTCATATTATAATGTAAAACTTGCAAAATAAACACACCAAAACGTATACAAACACCGTAAAAAGACAAAATAACTAATCAAAATCGCTATGTGGAAACAACGCTTAAGTAAAATAATGATATATAAATAAAAGAACACAATCCACTATAAGTTGCAGGGAATTTATATCCTTGTTATCTATCAGCGTTCACTTTAGATAATCAGAGGAAATTAAAGTGATATAGAGAGAGAGAGAGAGAGAGAGAGAGAGAGAGAGAGAGAGAGAGAGAGAGAGAGAGAGAGAGAGAGAGAGAGAGAGAGAGAGGAGAGAGAGAGAGAGAGAGAGAGAGAGAGAGAGAGAGAGAGAGAGAGAGAGAGAGAGAGAGAGAGAGAGAGAGAGAGAGAGAGAGAGAGAGTGTGTGTGTGTGTGTGTGTGTGTGTGTGTGTGTGTGTGTGTGTGTGTGTGTGTGTGTGTGTGTGTGTGTGTGTGTGTGTGTGTGTGTGTGTGTGTGTGTGTGTGTGTGTGTGTGTGTGTGTGTGTGTGTGTGTGTGTGTGTGTGTGTGTGTGTGTGTGTGTGTGTGTGTGTGTGTGTGTGTGTGTGTGTGTGTACTTCCAAAGACTGAACATTTCGTGAGCATAAGTGAACCTAAGACAGACAAAACTGGAACACATTGTAGGGGTATTCATTTTAACACATCTTAATCTATTTAATAAAACAGCCTTCAGCACAACACAAATTACTATTAAGAATAATACATGCGCTCCGAAAGCCTTAAGAAAACTACTCGAACTCTAACGCAACACGACTATTACACATTACTCTATTAGGAATATTGGTTTCATATACTCTGACTGTTTGGTCTATTAATTAATGTATTCATATTTTTTTTTTTAGTTTCCTCCCTAGACCTCCATCAAGCTTAGAAAAACACCTCCCTAGACCCCCCTTCAAGATCAATTTGTACATTTTTCGGTAGAAAAATGGGCCGGCCGAAGGCCGGTTCCTCTTAAAATTGCAGACTCGCTATTGCTCGCCAGGAAATAATCGACACATTAAATAGCACGAAAGGTCTTAACATTGACAACGAAATGGGGCGAAAGGTGTTAAAATCGCCAAACTAATGGGCCGAACGTCATATAATCTCAAAACTAGTGGGGCTAAGCATTAGGGAGAAGGGGGTCCAGAAAAAAACGGTTTGCCTCCCCTTAACAATGGAATGTTTCAATACTGGGGAGATTGTAGACACCAATCGAGCAGGCCAATACCCAGGCGAGATCTGGCAGTCATGCGATAATGAGTTGCTGGAACTCCTGTTTATTTTTGTCTGGCTTCCCTCACTGTTTTTGTTTGTGTTTCACCTACACAAAGTAATCCAGTTAACTCTCACAAACCCCTCCTCCTCGTATTCATTTCACTACACTAAACAAGCACGCCACACACACACACACACACACACACACACACACACAATGAAATACTATAACATAGCGACTATCACTTTTCAACTTGGGGGGAGACACTTGTTGCAGAAAGCTTTTCCATTTGTTTCCTTCATAAACATAGTAAAACAAACCATAAGTACCGGCAGTAGAGAGTATGATCAGGTGAGTACAATCAGTCAAGTTGTCAATATCAATGTTATAGAGGCCCGAAACGTTGTCGATCAAATGTTGCCCACTAAAACACTTTCCCGATTCCGGCTTATCCCTTTTAGTAGAAGTTAACGCCAATATATATTACTATCAGTAGACGATTATATTCAGTTTAGGAAGGACTTGTGGGTGCTATATGGTTAATTGAGTTTTCACCTTATCAATTTTTCGAAGCTGAGTAAAACCGTCTACTAATTACCGGAATAAAGTGAAACGCAAAGCACCGAAGGCTTCCGTCGAACGCTGCAAACTTCCCAGCAGTTCCAATTTATCTATCCGAGACATCCCTTTCGGCTGATCCATTTCAACAATAAGAAAAAAGAATAAGAACAGGAGCGACACTTGTGGAAAGATGCCTCTGTCAGTTCCCGACGGAGGCAAAAAGTACGTTGCCTGACTTCGGCCAAATAAAGATTATATGCAAAACCTGATATATGATAACCTGATTATATGCTAACCTGATATATGATAACCTGATTATATGCTAACCTAATATATGATAACCTGATTATATGCTAACCTGATATATGATAACCTGATTATATGCTAACCTGATATATGATAACCTGATTATATGCTAACCTAATATATGATAACCTGATTATATGCTAACCTGATATATGATAACCTGATTATATGCTAACCTGATATATGATAACCTGATTATATGCTAACCTAATATATGATAACCTGATTATATGCTAACCTGATATATGATAACCTGATTATATGCTAACCTGATATATGATAACCTGATTATATGCTAACCTGATATATGATAACCTGATTATATGCTAACCTAATATATGATAACCTGATTATATGCGAACCTGATATATGATAACCTGATTATATGCTAACCTGATATATGATAACCTGATTATATGCTAACCTGATATATGATAACCTGATTATATGCTAACCTAATATATGATAACCTGATTATATGCTAACCTGATATCATTACCGCCATGCACGCACTTCCGGGTCTTTCTTGCGACCGGGTCTTTCTTGCGACCGTGACATTTCAATACAGCATTCCCGATTTACTCAGGATACCTACCTCGCTAATCGATAGAACGGGAAGCGGAGAAAGAAGTGAACATATTAAGGGGAGATGGATCGTTTTTCTAGATACCCTTCTCCCTCATGTTTAGCCCTATTAGTCTTCAGATATTAAGATGTTTGCCCCATTCATTTGTTAATTTTAAGACCTTTCGCCTAATTTCTTTGTCAATATTAAGACCTTTCGTGCTATTTAGGTGTCGATTATTTTCCTGGCGAACGATAGTGAGCCTGTAATTTTGAAAGAACCGGCCTTCGGGCCGGGGGAATCTATTGGATGTTTATATAAGTTTGATGGAATTCTAAGGAGGAAACTAGAAAAATAATTCACAAATGAAATTTTCGACAAAAAAATGAACCATCCTCTCTTAAGACGTTTACACTTCAAATTGGCCACAGACCAAGACATGAACGATTCTAAGCAGCCTAGTGTAGGTTAGGGTTGGTTTGGTTTCGCTACATCAAGTTGGTAGACTGTAGCCATTTTGGTTGTTCATTAACATTAATATAAAATACAAACCCCAATGTACTTGAATGAACTAATGAAAGCATATGGCCCTCCTGGGATTCGAACTCGGAACACCACACCCAGAACATAAGCACCTTAAACCATTACCCCACCAACACAGTTAAAGGTTGAGTACACGCTATCACAAAGTTATGAACTAATTTTCACGATATTTGGTTCAGCGATAGGATATGCGCCAAGGAAAAAGGTATTCAATTTATGAGGTGAGGCGTAGGCGGAGGTATGAACTTCGGTTCCTAGAGGTATTTCCTTATCTTATAATCCATTCACTATAGGTAGGCCAGATATCAAGAACCCTGACCTCTGTAACTGAAAAGGGGCTAGAGCAAATGGGCTGAACATTTCCACACCTATTCCCTGGCTGACCCTTCCCAAATGGTAAAAATATTAGCTCGTATATCTTTGTCGTTTACGAGCTATAGAGGTTAAGAGTCGTCGAGATTTTTGGCCTACTTATAATGAATAGACTATAGTAACAATAACAAAGTACAATCGGCCTAATAAGTGATGTCTCGGCACCAATTATGTTTAGATCAATAATTGGTATCAGCAATATTTACACATGATTTCTTCTTTTTGAGTGAGATATACAAACCGGTTCCGACACTTACACACCCTAATCAACATCTGACAGACATTAATACAGCACAGAGCGAGCCAAACGTAATGACAGATGAGACATGACTTATTAGCGCGACCGTACATAATGCACCGTCTGAATGAAAAGGATAGTGGGAGCAGTTGGACTTGAAACCGGAAATACCCCGTTACGACCGACCGAGACTGGAGGCAAGAAGTGACAATTGCTCAACCTCACCGGATTAAATTACCGGTGATTTGGGTTTTGTCGGGGATCTACAAACTTGGTATGCTTCCTGCTGGTGAGTAAGTAGGTGGGATCGGACTTAAAACGGGGATGGGTTTACTTTTTCCTCATTTGTATATATATTTAGTAATATTTTTAGTTTCCTCCCTAGACCTCCATCAAGCTTTAAAAAAAAACGCCCCCTAGACCCCATTTCAAGATAAATTTGTAAATTTTTCGGTAGAAAAATGTCTCCGCCGAAGGCCGTTTCCTCATAAAAATAAAGTAGACGTGCCGTTTCGCCCAAAATCAAAACGGCATACCCAACTCTGCGAAGGGTTACCATCATCACTAATATTACCACCATCATTACTACTACTATCATCACTACAATTGTCACCATCATCACTACTACTACCATCAGCACTAATATTACCACCAACATCACTACTACTATCATCATCACCATTACTATTACTATCATCATCACCATTACTATCATCATCACTACTATTACAATCATCACTACTACTCTCACCACTGTCATCATCATCACTACTGTCATCATTATCACTAAATCTACAACCATCATCACTGCTATTATCACCATCATCACTACTATCAACATTATCCCCACTATTGCTACCATCACTTCTAATGTCAACTAAACTAACTTAACCTAACAAATGCGGGCAAGTTTTTTTCGCCCCCTGAACACCATCATCATTGCTTGGGAATAGGTACAGAGTGTGTGGTGGTGGTGGTGGGGGGGGGGGGGGGGGGTGAAACCATTGTTTTGACCTAAAATCATAACTATTTCACAAATTCAAAAAAAAAAAAAAATAATAATAATTACCGTCGCATTCACGCACCTAATGTTCATGTGAAGTTTGGTGAAAATCCATCGAACGGTCTAGGAGGAATTTTTTGGACAGACAGACAGACATTTCGGCCGGCATGTACCAATATACGGGGGGCGATACCACTCTGCTTACGCAGAGTTAATAAATCTGCCCTCAAGGCAATGTTAAGCACCCCCCCAACCCCCCTCTCTCTCTCTCTATCTCTCGCTCTCTGTCTCTCTCTCTCCATATCCCGTTTGACTAGACTGGATATATAGAAGATAGTGGGACTCCCAGTCTTCATAAGTGGCTTGGATCATAGTCACGGCTGAGACTAATAGCTTGGGTTATTCTATAGGCTCTTTCAAGGTTTTCTGGGTGTTGTGGTGGTGGTGGTTGTGGTTATTGTGCTTGTGGCTTATGTGGTTGTGGTGGTAGTTGTGGTTGTTCTATAATTGACTCGGTATTGTAGGTGTGATGGTTCAAATCTGTGGTAGTTGTGGTTGTGATGGTGGTTGTGGTTGTTCTGTTAGACTTGGTGTTGTAGGTTTGATGGTTGAAGTGTCACAGTTATATTCGTGATGGTTGTTGTGTTAGTTTGGTAGTAGTTGTGGTTGTTCTATATTTGACACGGTATTGTAGGTGTGATGGTTGAAGTGTGGTAGTTGTGGTTGCTGTAGTTGTGGTTTTGATGGTTATTGTGGTTCTAATTGACTTGGTATTGTAGGTGTGATGGCTCAAGTGTCAAGTTGTGGTTGTCGTAGTTGTTGTGGTCGTAGAATCGTGGAGGTTGGAGTAGTTGTGGTAGATTCTCATTGTTTTGGTAGGTATGATGATCGAAGTGGCTGTGGTAGTTGAAGTACAGTAGATTATATGGTTGTTGTTGTTGTTGTTGTTGTTGTTGTTCCCCAAGCTGCCTGGCCGAACAGCGCCAAGGCCCTGAGCAAGGCCAAGGCCATAACCGAGCGCCCTCACAGAACCTTCCGTGCCGACCACAGTAAAACCTGGGTGACCGAAGCCACTCCATGGCGGGGAGCTGAGGAGGGTGCGGAAACGCCCGGGAAACCAAAGCCCCACCCAGGGCCCTGTGCCCCTCAGAAATTATGAAGAGAAAGTTGAGGGGCAAAGGAAAAATGTGACGCTTTAGCTTCCAATCTTGGTAGATTGGGAGGTTAATCCACGGAAGAGACGCCGTCACTTGAGATCTAGCAAATATATAAGTAAAAGGAACAGTCAGAGTAAGCTATGGGTATGGCAGAGATCGCTCAGTTCTCACTCTGATAGACCAGCCCATCACCAATGATTATATGGTTGATGTGATAGTTGTGGTAGTAGTAGTAGTAGCAGTCGAAATAGATTGTGAGTTTGTTGTGGTAGTTGTTTATAGCCCATTCATTTTAGGTAGGCCAAAAATCTTCACCACTAACATCTATAACTCTAAGAACGACTAGAGTAATCGAGCCAATAATTCTACTGCACAGGAAGGATCAGCCATGGAATAGATATGGAAATGTACAGTCGCGCTAATAAGTGATGTCACGGCACCAAGTATATTTTGATAAATAATTGGAATCAACAATATCTAAGCTTCATTTCTTCATATTGAGTGAAATATACAAACATGTTCCTACACTTACCCACCCTATTCAACATTCGACAGACATTAATACAGCACACAGCAAGCCAAACGTAATGACAGCTGAGTCATGACTTATTAGCGCGACTGTACAGTCTATTTGCTCGACCCCTGTTGAGTTACAGAGGTCAGCAGGGGTCACGATATCTGGCCTACCTATCATGAATCTACTATAGTTTGACTGTCCTGGTTTGGCATCCTTGTAGTGATTGTGGTCAGGCTTACCAAATTAAAGACCGCTAGATAGTAAATAAATGCCGAAAATCGCACGAATAATGGCACAATCTTTACAATATCACTCTAAAATGGCTCAAACTATAGAATATCGCTAGAATTTATGTCGCTATATCAGAAATATTTCCTCTAGATCGAAGTAAACACCTAGATCTATCGAGAAAGTAGCTAAAACGGAAACACTTCATCAAATCTGCGTAAGCAGAGTTTGGTATCCCCCCCCACCCCCACACCCATATAGTGGGTACCACCAGAAAAAAAACATGTCTGTCGTTGTCGTCCGTCTGTCCCGAAACTCCCATCGCAGAGTTGGGTATGCCGTTTTGATTTTGGGCAAAACAGCAACGTCTACTTTATTATTATTACCGGTATATATTCTTGTTTTAGTTTGCTCCATACACATCAATCAAACTTAATTAAAAACATCCCAAAGAACCCCCTTTCTATATAAATGTGTAAATTTTTCGGTAGAAAAGTGTCCAGGCCGAAGGCCGGTTCCTCCTAAATTTCAGGCTCGTTATCGCTCGCCAGGAAATAATCGACACCAAAATGCTAGACTGAAGTAAATATTGCCAAGTTACTAAAATCATACAAAACTTAAATTAATTAGCATTGGTATCGACTGCTAGAATAAAGGTCAATTTTTTCAAGTGACTAAAATCATACCAAACTAGAATTCAGTCACTGGTAACTTATAAGTGCTGAGAACCTATTGCCGGAAGAGATGATCGCTCAAAAATGGCTCAAATCTACAGCATATCGCTAGAATTCATGTCGCTAGATGTAAAAAATTGCCTCTAAATCGAAGTAAATTTGACCACTTGCGAGTTTCAGGATTTAAGGAAGTTGGGGCTGTAAACATCGATATTATAGAGAAAAACGATAATAATGCATTTTTTTATGGATAAATACTATGATCAATTTGGTTTTATGTATTTACAAATGTACTGTGACCATATTTTAGCGGACAATTCTGCTAAATATTGATGGCCACAACTCCAACTTCCTTATAGACTAAAACTCGCAAGTGGTAAATTGGCACCACTGTGGTCATAGCCCGGTAGTGGGGAAACCCTGGTGTTATCAGGGTTATGTGGTCCTGTTGAGAATCGCTTTTTGCATGTATTCATTATTTGTTCTAGTTTCCTCCCTAGACCTCCATCAAATTAAAAACAAAAAAAACATCCATTAGATTCCCCTTCTAGATTAATTTGTACATTTTTCGGTAGAATAATGTCCCGGCCGAAAGCCTTTTCTTCCAACATTACAGGCTCACTATCGTTCGCCAGGGAAAACAAAATCGACACCTAGATAGCACGAAAGGTATAAATAATGACGAAGAAATGGGGCGAAAGGTCTTAATATCGACTAACTAATGGGGCGAACATCTTAACATCTAAAAACTAATGGGGTTAAACATGAGGGAGAAAGTGGTCCAGAAAACCGGCCCATCACCGGCCCATTAAAGTCCATTGATTCATATCACTCTCATCTGCCCCCTTATCGCGCAACACGAGACAGCCAGTGGAATAAGATTGGTTCATTGATATTCCACGCCTATACTGTATATAATTATGTAGTCTTTCTTCTATTCAACAGCTGAGTTCTGGAACTCTCTCACAGAATCAGTCTTTCCCTCTTCCTATGACTTAAATTGCTTGAAACTGTGTGTCCAGGCATTTTGACTCGAGCGTCCCTTGATTTTGGCCCTGTCACTCTTTCAACTCTGAGGTAGGCTCTCGCTACAGGCAGTTCTACCTTTTGCCTCCCTCACTCACATCGAAAAAAAAAAAAAAAAAAAAAAAAATAATGTATACTCCTATACCATAGTCTCTAGCCCACTTATACAAATGCGTGGACTTCGCCTATTTATAATTATGGAAGCATATACTGTATATCTAGAAACGAAATCATCAACATACTTTTTTCTATATACCAAGTACACAACCATTCCATTTTTTTGGAAAGCAAGTTCTATCTAAAAATCAAGCCAGATAATAATAATTGCATACATAAAAACATAGGGGTCCACGGATCAGTGTACACTTAACCTCTTCTGTACCGGTGATGTACTTTGCATTACCTTCTGGCAACTATTAGACGATATTGATTAGCATAAGAAGGACGTCTACCCATTAAGGGGAGATTTCCACTTGAGGGACTTTTTTCTTTACTCCTTTCTCCCTCATGTCTAGCCCCATTGCTTTTGAGATTTTAAGACGTTTGCCCCATTAGTTTGGTGATGTTAAAAATTTCCGCCCCATTCTGTCAATTTTAAGACCTTTTGTGCCATTTAGGTGTCGATTTTATCCTGGCGAGCGATAGCGAGCCTGTAATTTAAGAGTAACCGGCCTTTGGCCTGGACATTGTTCTACCGAAAAATGTAGAAATTTATCTTGAAAGGGGGTCAAGGGGGTGAAATTTTAAGATTGCTGGAGGTGTAGGAAACAAACTAAAAACCTCCCCTTAAAAGGATGCACACTATCTCAATTAATCCTTTTAGCTACCATATATATCCTTCCTAAGCTTCATAAAATCGTCTACATGTTGCTGAAATCAAATAGTAAGGACGTATATAGCCGGTACAGAAGGGGTTAACCACTATAAAGCCGGTATCACACGAGCGCTTTTTCCCTCAATATTTATCCTCAACACTGGTCTGGCAGTTTATGAGGTCAACATTTAGAATACTTCGGTCATCTAAATTCATCTAGCAACAATCTAGTTTCCGATACCCGTGCAAAATATTCCAGAAATGTTGCCAGAAAAATGTTGATCATCGAATGTTGACTATAGGCTCGTAGACATTTTTCTATCGAAAAATGTACACATTAATCTTGAAGGAGGGTCTTGGGCGGGGTTTTTTTAAGCTAGGGAGGAAAGTGATAAAATTATAAGATATATAAATGAGCAAATAATAATGACCTATCTTCCTTTAATCAAATAGGTGAAATACAATCCTTTCGGGGACGATAAATGATACAGCCCATATACGGGGACGATAAATGATACAGTCCGTCTCTATATATACGGGGACGATAATTGATACAGCCCGTCTCTAATCTCTATATACACGGGGGACGACAAATACAGCAATACGCCCCTTTTCACTGCATAACCACGCGAGCTGGTGGGGATGAGGATCTTGCCGGGACAGTCGGGACTGTAGATTAAGCCTCAGTAGGGGCAGTTATAGCTAAAGACATTACGGGGACGAAAGACTTGGAGGAGCCAGCCGACGAGATGGCAGCGTCCCCCTTATCCTGAACCTCCTCCGGGACCTTGTGTTTAGGAAGGTGGCTGTCCCTGGCCAACTCCTTGGCGGCTTGGCAGTTCTTAGACGCGATTTTCCGGTCCCGTCGCAAGACCACCGTCTCAACCGAGCCGTCGCAAGATCATCACAAGACAGGAAAAACAACACAGGCTTGCTCCAAGCCAGCGCACCATTTTACAAATATATAGGCTAGGCTATACGACTTCCATTTCATCGTAATAACATTCACCGCCAATTTAATTATCATAAGGATTATATAAATGCAATTCTGATGTGAAAAAACAATCGGTAAATAGCATAGCCTAAGCATAGTCACAGCTGGGGTTTGTTGTTGTTTCGTGGACAAAATCTAACCAAGCGTACTGTCCCACATTAATTTATTATCAACAATTGGATATTCGTTACTGTGGGCTCTTATTACTCTACTTCCTAATAATAGGCAAGTAAATTATAAGATAATGTTTGGATAAACAAATATACCGAAATAAATTAGAATGAAGAAACCGTAAGTTGAGTGAGATGTTTCAGCTTGCCATCAACCCAACTCCGGAGCTCTCTTGCCGTCGCAAGAGAATATTGGTGTCTCGCTTGCTAAAGGTGGGCTTGCGACGGGACCGGAAAAACAGTTTTCGGGGTAGATCTTGCGACGGGACCGGAAAATCACGTCTTTACTAGGCCCGGGTAGCAGCAACCCGGGCGGCCCCTTTGCTTACGTTGGTGGTGTTCCACCCTGGGACGGTGCCTTTAGGGGGACAGTTTCTGTCCCTGGCTAACTCCTTGGCGGCCTGGCGGTCCTTAGACACTTACTAGGCCCGGGTAGCAGCAACCCGGGCGGCCCCTTTGCTTACGTTGGTGGTGTTCCACCCTGGGACGGTGCCTTTAGGGGGGCAGTTTCTGTCCCTGGCCAACTCCTTGGCGGCCTGGCGGTTCTTAGACGCTTAAGACGTGATTTTCTGGTCCCGTCGCAAGACCACCGTCTCAACCGAGCCGTCGCAAGATCATCACAAGACGGGAAAAACAACACAGGCTTGCTCCAGCCAGCGCACCATTTTACAAATATATAGGCTAGGGTATACAACTTTCATTTCATCGGAATAACATTCACCGTCAATTTAATTATCATAAAGATTATATACATGCAATTCTGATGTGAAAAAACAAACCGTAAATACTTTTAGCATAGGCCTAGTCACAGCTGAGGTTTGTTGTTGCTTCGTGGACAAAATCTAACCAAGCGTACTGTTCGACATTAATTTATTATCAACAATTGGATATTCGTTACTGTGGGCTCTTATTACCCTACTTCCTAATAATAGGCAAGTGAATAATAAGATCATGTTTGGATAAACAAATATACCGAAATAAATTAGAATGAAGAAACCGTAAGTTGAGTGAGATGTTTCAGCTTGCCGTCAACCCAGCTCCTGAGCTCTCTTGCGCAAGAGAATATTGGTGTCTCGCTTGCTAAAGGTGGGCTTGCGACGGGACCGGAAAAACAGTTTTTCAGGTAGATCTTGCGACGGGACCGGAAAAACACCTCTTTACTAGGCCCGGGTAGCAGCAACCCGGGCGGCCCCTTTGCTTACGTTGGTGGTGTTCCACCCTGGGACGGTGCCTTTAGGGGGGCAGTTTCTGTCCCTGGCCAACTCCTTGGCGGCCTGGCGGTTCTTAGACGCTTACTAGGCCCGGGTAGCAGCAACCTGGGAGGTCCCTTTGCTTACGTTGGTGGTGTTCCACCCTGGGACGGTGCCTTTAGGGGGGCAGTTTCTGACCCTGGCCAACTCCTTGGCGACCTGGCGGTTCTTAGACGCTTACTAGGCCCGGGTAGCAGCAACCCGGGCGGCCCCTTTGCTTACGTTGGTGGTGTTCCACCCTGGGACGGTGCCTTTAGGGGGCAGTTTCTGTCCCTGGCCAACTCCTTGGCGGCCTGGAGGTTCTTAGACGCTTACTAGGGCCGGGTAGCAGCAACCCGGGAGGCCCCTTTGCTTACGTTGGTGGTGTTCCACCCTGGGACTGTGCCTTTAGGGGGGCAGTTTCTGTCCTTGGCCAACTCCTTGGCGGCCTGGTGGTCCTTAGACGCCTACTAGGCCCCCTCCTTGGTAACACGGGTGCTGTTCCACTCCCGCATGGTAGTGGTGCCCTTAGTAGTTAGACCCCTCCCTGCTGTAGCACACTCCACTCCACCCTTACCAGTAACCAATGCTGTACTACCGAGACACATTGTTTTTTCGATCGATTTTTTTATTTTATTTTTTTATTAATGTTTAGTCACGCGTTGAATCACTTTTTGAATAATTATATTTCTGCTGTGACCATCTGTTATTGGTTGTTTAGGATGGTAAGTTTAGAAATGTGGTTGTGGCACATGCATAGGCTATAATTATCTGAAAGGTTAACCCTTTGGTGATTATGACGCATTTTGACAGTTTATTCTGGCTATCATTACCCGATTTAAAGGGGAGGTACTCGCTTTTTTTGAACACCCTTCTCCCTCATGTTTAGCATAATAGTTTTTAGATTTTAAGACGTTCGTTCCGTTAGTTTGGCGATTTTAAAACGTTTCACCTAATTTTAAAACCTTTCGTGCCATTTAGGAGTCGATTGGAGTCGATGGCCAGCGATAGCGAGCCTTTACTTTTGGAAGAAACCAGCCATCGGCCGGGATTTTTTTTTACCAAAAATTGTACAAATTTATCCTGAAAGTGGGTCTAGGGGGTATATTTTTAAGCTTGATGGAGGTCTAAGATAGCCAGAAGAGAAAAGTGCTGTTTTTTTTTTGTTTTTTTTCAGCTGATGTTAAGTTTAATAATTTTTGGCAGCTGATTTCTCGATACTTAACCCCTTCTGTGCCGGCGACGTCTTTTTAGTTCTATTCTAACTATATTTAATCGAATTTATTCAGTATAAACAGGGCCTCAAGCAAGAAACAGGCTTCGAACTATCTCACTTAACCCTGTTAACTACCACAGATCCTTCTCAAACTGCACAAAATAGTATGAATATAGCTAAAATATAATTGAAAAGACATCCTGGTACAGAAGGGGTTAATGGAAATATTCTGGTTACCATTGAATTATTTGTTTTAGTATAACATCTACCTCTAGGACTCAAATGGGTAAATACGATCTCAATAAACTCTCTAATAATATAGGTCCTTCTTAAGCTGCATAAAACCAATTAATTTGAGCCCGAATCAAAGGTAGAAATTAGGCGTCATGGTGCTAAAGGGGTTAAGTAATCAAGAGGAGGACATGACACTATAGGCTACCATCAGCTGAACACAGAATATTCCACCTTCACAATTTCAGTTTAATTATTCTCTCTTGGTGCAAAAAATATATATTCCTATATACGACTTGCGAGTTTTAGGCTATAAGGAAGTTGGAGCCGTAAACATCCATATTTAGCAGAAATAAAAGCAATATAATAATGAGTTTGTTATGATTGGAAAGTTTGCAAAAATATGTTATGTATGTATATACACTAAAACCGTAGTTTACCTGGTAATTCTGCAAAAAAAAAAAAAATAAAAAAAAAAATAAATAAAAAAAATCCAACTTACTTATAGCCTGAACCTCGCAAGTGGTCAATCAAAAAAGCTTATGATTAGATACTATATTCGTTTGCATGTTAATATTTTGATGTTAATATAATTGATGTTAATATTTTTACTGGAAAGATTATTAGCACTGTAATTATGGAGCTTGAATAATACGACTTTTTAGGGTGAATGTGCATGAGGAGAGAGAGAGAGAGAGAGAGTGTGTATACGTGTGCTTGTTTGTGTGGAGTGTGTGTGTGTGCGTGTGTGTTTGAGAGAGATAACCTGTGTGTGTGTGTGTGTGTGTGTGTGTGAGAGAGAGAGGGAGGAAGGGAAAGATGGAGGTAATGTCGGTCTCACAAGAGCTCAGCGGGGTGCCAGCCTTCCTGACAGCATATTAACCGCACCTCACCTTAACTTTGCTGTACCCCCCACCACTACCACCACCAACCCCTATTTTACCCATCCTTCCCCTGCCTCTACTCCTACCCCTGCCCCTGCCCCTGCTCCAGTCACTACATCTGCTTCTAACCCTACCCCACCTCACCTTAACTTTGCTGCACCCCCCACCACTACCACCTATTTTACCCATCCTACCCCTGCCCCTGCCCCTGATCCAGTCACTACCCCAGCTGCTAACCCTCGTGCTTGTTCTTCCCTTTGTTTCCCCCGAGTCCCACATTAACTTTGCTACACCCCTACCACCAACCCCTATTTTACCCATCCTACCCCTGACCCAGCCCCTACCTCTACATCTACCCTATCTTCTATTCCGATCCCTGCATCTGGTCTCTCATCTTGTGTCCTTTACCCATAACCTCACCATGCGTTTCCCCTGTGCTATATCTTTGTTTCTATTGTACCTTGATCGATAACCCCAACCCCTACCCTGCCCCAACCCCTTGCCCATGACACTATACCTAGTTCCACTCCTACCCCTGCATCTGATACCCCTATCCCCTGTTCCCCCTGCCACCACCTCTGCCTCTATCTTCCCCTCTCCCCTCTCTGTTATCCCTTGCCCGTCCCCTCCCTCCACCGCTGACTCTGTTACCCCTTACTCTCCCCTCCCCCTCTCCCTCCTATCCCTACCTGTATATCTCCCCCCTCCACCTCTGCTACCCCTTGGCCCCCTTCCTTCCTATCCCTGTTTTTAGTTTCCCCCCTCCCCTCTCTGCTTCCTCTTGTTATCCCTACCCCTCCTTCCCACCCCTGCATCTATCTCTCCTCCCTGCTTCCTCTTGCTATCCCTCCCCTCTCCCTCCCACCCCTACCTCTATCTCCCCCTCCCCCTCTGCTACCTTTTCTCTACCTTCCCTTCCACCCTTACCTCTTCTTTCTCCCCCCCCTCCCTTCCACCTCTGCCTCTATCTCTACCCCTTTCCCTTCCACCCCTACCTCTATCTCCCCCTCCCCCTCTGCTACCCCTTTTTCTACCCTCCCTTCCACCCCTGCCTCTATCTCTACCCCTTTCCCTTCCACCCCTACCTCTATCTCATCCTCCCCCTCCCCCTCTGCTACCCCTTTATCTCCCCTCCCTTCCACCTCTGCCTCTATCTCTACCCCTTTCCCTTCCACCCCTACCTCTATCTTCCCCTCCCCCTCTGCTACCCCTTTCTCTACCCTCCCTTCCACCTCTGCCTCTATCTCTACCCCTTTCCCTTCCACCCCTACCTCTATCTCCCCTCCCCTCCCTCTGCTACCCCTTTCTCTACCCTCCCTTCCACCCCAGCCTCTATCTCTACCCCTTTCCCTTCCACCCTACCTCTATCTCCCCTCCCCCTCTGCTACCCTTTCTCTACCCTCCCTTCCACCCCTGCCTCTATCTCTACCCCTTTCCCTTCCACCCCTACCACTATCTCCCCCTCCCCCTCTGCTACCCCTTTCTCTTCCCTCCCTTCCACCCCTGCCTCTATCTCTACCTTTCCCCCCCTCCCTCTGCTACCTCTTACTATCCCTCTCCACTCCCACCCCCCACCCTCACCGCCCATCTCTCATCATCGTGAGTCTACCCTCATCTATCTCATACCATATTATGTGCTGCATAAATTATATTACGCTACTCATATACATATTAATTCATATATCAATCAAATTACATGCATGTTCGTAGGAAGGAATATATTTTATGTGCAGTATGTATGTATGTATGTATGTATGTGTGTGTGTATGTATGTATGTATGTATGTATGTATGTATGTATGTATGTATGTATGTATGTATGTATGTATGTACGTATTTGTGCTCTACATATATGAATCCTATTATTTATGCATATATTACAATATATGTAGGGATATTTTATGTATGCATGCATGTGTATATACAAATATGAACACATGCATATGTCTATTTATTAATGTTAGTATGCATAGTACAAAATAACTGCGCACAATACAAATGTTTAGCTTCTTTTCATAATGCACTTATCACCAAATTTGCATACAATTATTTCTACACAATAGCTAACACATGATATAAAAGGTGCAACAAGCCAACGAGTAAGGCTATAACTTGTAAAGAAAGTGAAATGTAACGGGGAAAAACAAACTTGAGGCCTAAATGAGAGACACGATCCCCGACTCTTGTGTTGTGTCTAATGGGTGGGTGGCGTGTGTGTGTGTGTGTGTGAGTGAGAGAGAGAGAGAGAGAGAGAGAGAGAGAGAGAGAGAGAGAGAGAGAGAGAGAGAGAGAGAGAGAGAGAGAGAGAGAGAGAGTTTTAGTTAGCTAGTGGGTATGTGTGTCTGTTCTACAATGTTTGCTTGTGTGTGTGTAAATGTATGAGTGTAAATGTACTATATGTGCATGAGTGT
This sequence comes from Paralithodes platypus, assembly GCA_032716605.1. Taxonomy (NCBI): domain Eukaryota; kingdom Metazoa; phylum Arthropoda; class Malacostraca; order Decapoda; family Lithodidae; genus Paralithodes; species Paralithodes platypus. Next base: position 60,479,859 of record CM064573.1, read on the forward strand.
ATGTATAGTGTTGCAGTGTGTCTTAGTGTATGTGTGTGTCACTGTATGCGTGTGTGTTTTGGCCAGTATGTGTGTGTATGCAAGTGTGTGTGTGTGTGTGTGTGTGTGTGTGTGTGTGAGAGAGTGAGTGTGTGTTTGTGTGTATCCGTGTGTGTGTCTGTGTGTGCATCAGGGTCTCTCTGTGTGTATATGTATAAGTGTGTATGTGTACGTGTGTGTTGTTATGAGACTATTGCGTGTAACCAAGACAATTTATACCTTTCTGCGAGTAGGTTATGTTGACTCTTAATAATATACTGTTTGTGTTTTTGCATGACTAAGCTCCGTTACTGGGATTGTTTACTTATATCAATTTGTAGGAATGCTTTATTGTGTTTTATATTAATATGCTCTCTCTCTCTCTCTCTCTCTCTCTCTCTCTCTCTCTCTCTCTCTCTCTCTCCTTCTCTCTCTCTCTCTCTCTCTCTCTCTCTCTCTCTCTCTCTCTCTCTCTCTCTCTCTCTCTCTCTCTCTCTCTCTCTCTCTCTCTCTCTCTCTCTCTCTCTCATCGATTATTATTCTATTAAGTAGGATCTCCTAGTTTGCTGATGGCATGGAGCTTGCTTGGAATGAATGTGAAAGACCCCAAAGGGGTTGAATAGTTGGGGATGGGCCTCAATAGACTGGGTGAATGGTCAGAGACATGGCAGATGCCTCTAAACTTGAAAAAAGTGCAAGGTGTTGCATATCGGCAAAGCGAACCCGAAGTCAGGGTATTCACTATTGGGAATGCCTCTGGAAGTGACTGAAGCAGTGCATTGAAGTAAAAAACATAGCTAAGAATTTATTGGGCTATATTAAGAGGCAATGTAAGTATAGAAATAAGGAAATAGTCCTCACACTTAACAATGTTCTGATACGGCCTCTCCTTGTGTATGCTGTTCAATTCTGGTCTTCAGCACTCAGGAAAGATGTAGTGCGACTGGAAAAATTACAAGCTAGGGCTACTCTTATTCCATCGCTTATAAGACTGAGCTATGAGGACAGGTTGAGAGCTATTGATAGCTTTTCGTTGGAAAAACCCAGGCTAGGAGGTCAGCTCATTGAAATTTTTAAAATACTTAATGGATTTGACAATGTGGATTATAGCAAAATAATTAACCTCAATATGAATACAACACGCAACCATGGCTGGAAGTTAGAATTGAAAATGCTCAGCACTAGTTTTTGTGGAAACTGTTTCACATATAAGATCAGTTTTACCTGGAACAAACTTCCCATAGAAGGTGTAAACAGTTTTTCAATGGAAGAGTTCAAGAAGAGAGTAGAGAGTATTTTGAACACTCTGTAATGAGTGTACTAAGCAAGCTCTGTCTATCTATTACGAGTATCTCCCCGGAATGGACCACCAAGTCTTTGACATATTAACTATGGAATACAGTATTTAACCCTTTTAGTACCAGCAACGTGCGTAATATTGTATTCTAGCTATATTTAGACGATATTATGCATCTTAGGAAGTATCTGTGGTAGTTAAAAGGGTTGGTTGAGAAAGTGTGAAGCCTTATTACTGCTAGAGGTCCTTCCTAAGCTGAATGAAGTAGCATAATAGTTGCCAGAATACGATGAAAAAGGCGTCACTGATACTGTACGGGTTAATACTTATGTTCAATAAGCACATACCGGGTTCACCATCAGCACCCCCACATCCTCCACCAACCTCACCAACACATACATTTATCAACCTATGCACGTACTAAAGTATATATATATATATATATATATATATATATATATATATATATATATATATATATATATATTGAATACGGTACAACATTATCTCCCCCATCCCCCCATATCCTCCACCAACATCACCGACACATCAACTTGACTGACAGGACCCAAGATGCACATTACACTTTTTTTTTCTTTCTAGTATCTCTTATTTTTTATTTATTGTTATTTTTTTTTAAGTGGCCAGTCTAATCTTAATTGTGGACCACCCCGGGGCCACGAGAACAACACCGGGGGAGGGAATTAAGGCAGGATAAGAGAGGAGAATTTTTATCGGACTTAAATTAGAAGCGGGAAGGTTCTGGGAATTCTCACGCTCGTAGCCAGAGTCACATGTTCGCGATTTCCGATAATTTGTTTAGGCATTTTTAACACGTGACCGTGTTAACTCCGAGGCGCGTGGCGCGACGCACATTTGTATTTAAATTGGACTCTGTTACGGCCTAGAGGATAGATCAGATTATATGCATGTGAAAGATAATTTAATTTAGTTCAATAAAAATAACCGAGAAATAGAATTTTTCAACAAGGGTCGCCCTAACAACAAAAACAAGAATAACAACAACGACATGCGTAAGCCCTTGAGGTCCTAAGTTTCGCACGCGAACGTAACAACGTTAAAAACTTTACCAACCGACCTGCCTTCAAATTGTTGATAATGGGGAAAAGGAATAGCCTAGAAATATTGACCGAACAACATGATTGCATAACAAAAAATGCATGAAGCGCTTTATGTCAGAATAAAGAGGAATGTAATTGGTTGCAAGATAAAAGAGGGAATTTTCTGATAATGTATCCCCGTCAACGAAGCTGAAAGTCACCACCGTGTGTTTTGTTTGGAGTTTACAATATATCACTAATATATTTTCGAATTTAAGTAGATTTTTATAGCAAACAATTTCGCGATATAGAATGCCATTATAAAATATACAGTATATAGGTTGTTGCTTGCTTTTACCGAAATGTAAAAATCATCTTTATTTGATACTCTCTCTCTCTCTCTCTGTTCATCTCCTTTCAAGCTTCACCACTCCTCCCATCTGCCTTTATCAATTCACGCCTATTTCTCTTTCATTAGCTCGCTCTCTCTCTCTCTCTCTCTCTCTCTCTCTCTCTCCCCCCTACCTGACCAACATGACAGAGTGACGTGAGGGTAGGAAGGGGCGTCGGTAATGAACTCTCCCAGCTCCGCCCTCTTCTCTCCTCCTATAACAGCTTGTTTTTGTGTCCCTACCTTCCTTCATCACCCTCCACCACCACCCACCACCCTCCACCATCACCACCAGCATCAACCTTCATCCTCCACCATCATCCTCACCACCATTATCATCCTCCTCCATCACCACCATCATCCTACCACCACCACCATCCTCCCACCATCACCACCCTCCATCATCCTCCTCCACCACCACCACTGTCACCATCAGCCTTCATCCTCCACCACCACCACCACCACTACCCACCACTATCGTGACCATCACATTCTATACCCTCCTGCTCAACAACCCCTCCCCCCCACCCCATACCAGCTACCCTACCTCCCTCACCATACTCACAATCTACCCTCATCCCTCCTATCCAAGCATTCCCCCATCTCCCTCACCCAGCCCTCATTCTACTCTCCGCCCCCTACCCACTCCCCACCTCCCTCACCAAGCCCTCATTCCCCCTACCCAAGCACTCCCACACCTCCCTTGCCATGCTCACAATCTACCCTCCTCCCTCATACCCAAGCACACCCCCATCTCCCTCACCCAGCCCTCATTCTACTCTCCGCCCCCTACCCACTCCCCACCTCCCTCACCAAGCCCTCCCACTCCCACCTCCCTTGCCATGCTCACAATCTACCCTCCTCCCTCATACCCAAGCACACACCCATCTCCCTCACCCAGCCCTCATTCTACTCTCCGCTCCCCTACCCACTCCCCGACTTCCCTCACCCATCCCCCATTCTACCCTCCTCCCTCATACCCAAGCACACCCCCATCTCCCTCACACAACCCTCATTCTAACCTCCTCCCCCCGACTCACTACCCCACCTTCCTCACCATGCTCTCATTCTACCCTCCTCCCCTCTACCCAAGCATTTTTTTCTATGTGAGTGAGGGAGACAAAAGGCAGAACTGCCTGTAGCGAGTGCCTCCCCATAGTTGAAAGAGCGACAGGGCCAAAATCAAGGGAAGTTCGAGTAAAAATGCCTGGACACACGGAGTTTAAAGCAATTTAAGTCATATGAGGAGGGAAGGACAGATTCTGGGAGAGAGTTCCAGAGCTCAGATGTTGCATAGAAGAAAGACAATAACATTTCACTCTTGGGTTGGAGAGTTGCACAGAGTAGGGGTGGGATTGTGTTGCAAGATGGGTACTACGTACCCGACGTAGAGGAGGTGATATACACTGGGAGAGCTCTGAGGAACACTGATTATTGTAGTAGCGATAGAATAGCGAGAGAGATGCAACATTGCGGCGAAGAGAGAGAGAGTTTGCAAAGAGTTGGTGAGTGGGCGGGAATTAATGATACGACAGGCCTTTTCTTTCTACTTCATCTACGAGTGCGGTGTGAGAGGATCCTCCCCACACATGTGAACAATACTCAATACAAGGACGTACTGTGCCCCTGTACAGAGCAAGAAGCTGTGCAGGGGTAAAGAACCCCTTGAGGCGGTTGAGCACACCCAGCTTCTGGGAGGCTGCCTTAGCAAGACTGGTAATATGGTCCTTCCAAGTGAGAGCTCTCATTCTACTCTCCGCCCCCTACCCAACCACTCCCCCACCTCCCTCACCGAACCCTCATTCTACCCCTCCATCCCTCATTCTACCCCCCCCACACCCAAGCACTCCCCATCTCCCTCATCCATCCTTCATTCTACCACCCAAGCACTCTCCCATCTCCCTCATCCATCCCTCATTCTACCCTCCCCCACCCAAGCACTCCCCCATCTCCCTCATCCATCCTTCATTCTACCCCCACCACCCAAGCACTCCCCATCTCCCTCATCCATCCTTCATTCTACCCCTCCCCCACCCAAGCACTCCCCCATCTCCCTTATCCATCCCTCATTCTACCACCCGCACCCAAGCACTCTCCCATCTCCCCCACCCAAGCATTCCCCATCTCCCTCATCCCTCCTTCATTCTACACCTCCCCCACCCAAGCAGTCCCCCCTCCATCCCTCATTCTATCCCCCCCCCCCCACCCAAGCACTCCGCTTCTCCCTCATCCATCCCTCATTCTACCCCCCCCCACCCAAGCACCCACCCATCTACCTCACATTCTACCCTCCTACCCCCTACTCACTACCCCACCTCCCTCACCCAGCTCTCATTCTACCCCCCTAACACACATTACTCCTCTTTACCTAGCAGGAACGTGATACCTTTGCCTGCCGTATCTACTTCTACAACGACCACTGTCAATCAACATTCTTCCGTGACCAAATCTACCTTCATACCACTTTCTCTACTCCTACCAAGACTATAGCCACACACACTACCCTAATTGAAGAGGAGGTTTTTAGTGTGCTCCCTAGACCTCCATCAAACTTAGAATTATTACACCCTCTTGACCCCCTTTCAAGATTAATTTGTAAATTTTTCGGTAGAAAATTGTCCTGGCCATAGGCCGGTAAATTACAGGTTCGCTATCGCTCGTCATGAAAAAATTGACACTTAAATGGCACGAAACTTCTTAAAATTGACAGAAATGGGGCGAAACTTCTTAATATCGCCAAACTAATGAGTTGAACGTCTTAAAATTTCAAAAGCAATGGGCTAAACATGAGGGAGAAAGGGGTCAAGAAATATATCCCTCAAGTGGAAATCTCTCCTTAATACCATTAAAATCCTGGTATTGATTTACAGAAGTTAGGAGTCACGATTTCGGGCCTACCTATTTGTTACACCTAAATGGCACGAAAGGTCTTAATATTGACAACGAAATGGGGCAAAAGGTCTTAAAATCGACAAACTAATGAAACGATCGTCTTAAAATCTCAAAACTAATATACTAAAGGTGAGGGAGAAGGAGATTCAGAAAAAACGACTACCTCCCCCTTAACACCACCACCAACAACAATACAAAATTACCTTCTCTGCTCTCCCCATCTTTACCTCCTAATTATATATTTATCTACATACTCTTACCACCACCACCATCATAATATTTGTACTCTTTTCCATATCACTCTTAAATATTATGACTGTTTACTCTCCATCACGCTTACTAAAATATAACCTACCGCTAATCACATCACATTCCACATCTCACCTCGAACATTATAACCTCATACTTTCTACCACCCTTACCACCACAACAACATCTGCCACCAACAACATGATCGTGACCACATTCTTCCCTCTCCCCCCCCCCCCCCCACCCACCGCCTATAAACGCTCTGACCCCCCCCCCCCTCCCCCCCCACCTCCATGCTACCTTTACCACCACACCTTAACTACCACACCCATCTTCATCAGCGTGACCACATCCCTTACTTTCACTTCTCCCACCCAACGCTATCCCTACATTCCCTACATTATTACTGGTCTACTTAAGGGGAGACAGACCGCTTTTCTGGACCCCCTTCTCCCTAATGTTTGGCCCCACTAGTTTTGAAATTATAAGACGTTCAGCCCATTAGTTTGGCGATTTTAACACCTTTCGCCCCATTTCGTTGTCAATTTTAAGACCTTTCGTGCCATTTAGGTGTCGAATATTTCCTGGCTAGTGATAGCGAGCCTGCAATTTTAAGAGGAACCGGCCTTCGGCCGGCACATTTTTCTACCGAATAATGTATAAATTTATCTTGAAGGGGGGTCTAGGGGGTGTTTTTCTATGCTTGATGGAGGTCTAGGGTGGAAACTAAAAAAAATATATGAATAAATGAATTAATAGACCAAACAAACGGCCAGTCTCCCCTTAACTACCAATCAACTGTCTCTTTTCCTGTACTACATTTCCTTCTACTGTAGGTGCTGGCGAGATCGCACAATTGGGTGGCACTGCAAGGGGGGCCGATGATTCCCTCCCCCGGTGCCCTCTCAGAGACATATTTCATATCACCCTGCTTCGGGGGCCCGAGCAACTGGAGCTGCTTCGGTCTACCGGACTCGGGACTAGTCGTTCGGCCAAACAGAGAGGGAGAGAAAGAGAAAAAAAAAGCGAGGTGGGCCCCCTTAATACAGACAGACAAACACACTCAACAAGCATACAATTACTCCCATCCTGAAATAGTGTTAAGGGAGCCCACCTCGCTTTTTTTCTCTTTCTCTCCCTTTCTCTTTGGCTTGTATCCATTTGGCCCCATCCAGCCTACTGTTTTAAGACGTTTACCCCCATTCAGGTGTTAATATTTTCCTGGTGAGCGGTAGCGTGCCAGCATATATATATTTTTGTTTTGACAGCAAGCTAAATCTGTACATTTTTCGATAGAACAATGTCTCCGGCGAAGCCGGATTTCTTCATACAATGCTGGCTCGCTATCGCTCGCCAGGAAGAAATTGACACCTGGATGGGGATAAACGTCTTAAAACAGTTGGCTGAATGGGGCCGAATGGATACAAGCCAGGGAAAGAGAGAAAAGGAGAGAAAGATAAAAAAAGACAGGTGACCCCCCTTAACATTATGCTGTCAATTG
>CM064573.1:60487367-60507995 GCA_032716605.1 Paralithodes platypus
CTCCCCTTTCTAGTTCTTCCTTTTCTTTCTTTCGTTTTTCATATCTTCTCCTTTCTGTCCTTTTTCCTTCTCTTTTTTCAGATTCTCTTTCTGGCGTTTCTCTCCTCTGTTTTTTATAAATTTTACCGTCCCTTTCTGGGCGTGTCTTTTTTTTCATATTACTTTTTTTTTTTTTTTTTTTTTTTTTTTTTCTTTCCCCCCCTTTTTTCTTTTTTTTTCTGTTTTTATCTCCCTTTCTGTTGTTATCTCCCTTTCTATCGTTCTTTCTGTTTTAATCTCCCTTTCTATCGTTCTCTGTTTTTCATATCTCTTTCTGTCGTTCTCTCTGTTTTTGATCTCCCTTTCTGTCGTTCTTTGTTTTTATCTCCCTTTCTGTCGTTCTTTCTGTTTTTATCTCCCTTTCTATCGTTCTTTCTGTTTTATCTCCCTTTCTGTCGTTCTTTCTGTTTTTATCTCCCTTTCTATCGTTCTTTCTGTTTTTATCTCCCTTTCTATCGTTCTCTCTGTTTTTCATATCTCTTTCTGTCGTTCTTTCTGGTTTTTTATCTCCCTTTCTGGCGTTCTTTGTTTTTTATCTCCCTTTCTGGCGTTCTTTCTGTTTTTTATCTCCCTTTCTATCGTTCTCTCTGTTGTTCATCTCTCTTTCTGTCGTTCTCTCTGTTGTTCATCTCTCTTTCTGGCGTTCTCTGTTTTTTATCTCCCTTTCTGTCGTTCTCTCTGTTATTATCTTCTTTTATGTCTGTCTCTTTGGCTGTCTCTCTGTCTGTCTATCTGCATATGTGGGTCTTTATGTATTTGGTTGATTCGTATTGCCAGTCTGTCTTCGTCATTCCACTTATTAGTTCTATCTCTCTGTTATACACATGCGCTTACTACCTCTCCAATGTTATCTTTCTGAGTAATGCGTCTGATTGCTCTCTCTCTCTCTCTCTCTCTCTCCTGTTTATGTGTCTCAGTTTCACTCACATACTCTCTCTCTCTCTCTCTCTCTCTCTTTCTTTCTGTTTCTTTATCACCCCTGTTTATGTGTCTCTCAGTTTCACTCACATACTCTCTCTCTCTCTCTCTTTCCTTCTGCTTCTTTATCACTCCCTGTGTCTGTGTCTCTCAGTTTCACTCACTCACATACTCTCTCTCTGTCTGTCTCTCTCTCTCTCTCTCCCCCGGTACTTCACAGGTCTCGGGGTCATACCTGTCAGCGGGGTGATGACGGGGTGGACAGGTAGAGTGGTCACGCTGATTACAGGTGTGTGCGCTAAGGGGGGGGGGGGGGGGGGGGTTATACACAACGACTGGTATGTCTGTTTATTTCCCTTCTCTCGTTATTAACCCTATTTGGGCCGAGGGAGGTCTTTTTGGAGCCCCCCCCCCCCCTCCTCCTTGTTTCGCTCCATTAGTTTGGTGAATATACTGTAAGTTGTTTCATTCCAAATAGTTTGAAGCTATTGAGACGGCTCACTCCATTCAAGTGTTGATTTATTACTGGGCGAGCGATAGCGAATGTGTGTGTGTGTGTGTGTGTGTGTGTGTGTGTGTGTGTGTGTGTGTGTGTGTGTGTGTGTGTGTGTGTGTGTGTGTGTGTGTGTAACCCTTCAATATTATGACACGCTGGTTCACTATAGTATGACGAATACTTTGCCGATTTTCCCTAACCTTAAAAGCTCTTCTAGGAATCGAAGAAGGAATGCTAGTCTCAATTATAGTAGTTTACTATTTGTTAGAGGAAATTAAATATAAATCTCCCTCTAAAGAAAACAATATCGTACCTCGAAGCTTGGGGTTTGGATCCAACAATTATTACTTGGTGAGAGTGATTAACGTCGTCTACCTCCATATCTTTAAACTTTTGATTACGAGAATACGTCCTCGCGAATATAAAAATCGTCTAATGTAAGCCAAATAATAGTAAATCGAGGCGTAATAATACTGAGGTAGCTTTAAGGGGAGGCTTTTAGTTTGTTCCCGAGACCTCCATCAAACTTAAAATTACACATCCTAGACCCTTTTCAAGATATGTTTGTAAATTTTTCGGTAGATAAATGTCCTGGCCGAAGGCCGGTTCCTCTTAAATTACAGGGTCGTTATTGCTCGCCAGGAAAAATTCGACACCTAAATGGATCGAAAGATCTTAAAATTGACAGAAATGGGGCGAAATTTCTTAAAATCGTCGTCAAGCTACTGGGGCGAACGTCTTAAAATATCAAAAGCAATGGTGCTAAACATGAGGGAGAAAGGGGTCAAGAAAACAATCCCTCAAGTGGAAATCTCCCCTTGACCATCCTCACGAAATTTTCTGAGTTGCTGCTCAAAGACATTTCTGAGAACATCCAAAAATACAAAGATCTGTGTAGACATTCCCATTATGATCATGATGTGCAAGTTTTTATCATCATGAGTTAATGCTACTTTCTCCATTATTTGGAAAACAAGACAGCTTTTCACACGGGCTAGTGCTTAACGTGCGGTGAAGATTATTAAGCTGAAAATTATGTGTAATTTTTATCTTTATGCTTAAAAATTCATTTATATTATATGTTCTTTAGGCAGGGGAGACACTTGTTGCAGGCAGCTTCGTCTTATGTCTTCTGTACAATCGGGGGTATTAAGTATTGTCATAGATTCCAGTGATTTTCGCTCAAACAGTGTTATTGGTATCTTTATAGTTACTGGGAAAAGTGCTTATCCCTCAGAGTATTAGTCAATGTCCGAAACTTTGTGAAATATATGACAACACTTATAACCTCGACCGTACATACATTAAAAAATAAATAAAAATAAGACATACTTACACATACATGTTAGTGAACACCTACATACACATAAGCTCACACCTTTACACATATACAGTCGGCAAAATTTCCAGCTGGTCCAAGACTTCTTTTATTTGAGGTATTTAAACTATTTACACATATTAAAATGAGAAATACAAACGACAGAAATAAACAAACTGCACATTTTGTTTGCCGTTACTCTACTTCATAGTTCAAATAGGACTTCAGAGGCTACCTTATGTATCTATAATGACATAAACACAATTAGTACTGAGCCACTAGGAAATTTGTCCTGGTGTACACTAACACAAACGCTAGTACAAATAAAAACACACATGCAGTTGTATACGTCCACAGTTGTACACACACATACTGTATGTGCGTAAAACATATACTTTATGACCACAATCTATTAATGTCCTATTATGTTGTATATTAAAATATAAGTAATATAATACCGAAATCAAATCAAATGTTCAACAAATGATTGCTTAAAAAACGGGCAGTGCTGGGATTAGTGTTATTGCTCTGTGATAAACTGCGTCTAGGTTTTTGTATGTGTTTATATAAGTATGGGGACCAGAAGTGTACGGCATATTTAAGATGAGGCCTAACCATGCTTATATATAATTAGTCCGGGATCAACCCTACCAAATTGTTAATTTCCGTCGTCCATGTAAGTGAAGTTAAAAAATAGTTTCAAATTACTAATTAGAAAAATAGACAAGCTCGAAATATATGTACCTTAACTAAATATATGGGGGCATTCACATACAAAATATATTATTTTTTAGACTGTTGCCATTTGAGCAAATTCGTCTTCCCTTTTAATTCGTAACAAGTCTTATTTCTACATTATTTGATTTTTACAGTACTGCCATTTTTGACCAAATAAACTGTGTATCATACTAATTGTCTTGTAGTTTACAATTAACCTATATTCAAATAACTTTGTGAAAATTAAATAATTGTGTTATCACTGTTTTGGCTACGAAAACTCCAGATGAAGCACAGCCATACGTGCTGATGTGTCCGTAAGCCACGTGCGTGGCTTACGGACACCTCCGCACGTATGGCAGTCAGTATGTACCACTCAGTAGTAGCAGGTTAGTACCGTTCCGCACCCAAGTCGGGTACTGAAGGGTGCTAAACAAAGAGGTCCTTTCTTACACTACCTGCCTTGCAGATTGGACCGCTCCGCAATAGTAGGAAGGGTAATAAATACAGCAGACCTTTATTATACGCTACCTGCCTTGCAGATTGGAGCCAGGAGGCTACAATTATACTGCTTCAGTCACCCATAATAAGTAATAACAAACCGTTTTCTTCTATATATAATTTAACTAATATCTTAAAACATTCAAAATAGCGTCTTCAAATGTAACTAATTAGTTATGCTAAAATATTATCTACAAAACTGTAATACAAAAACGCAACATTCACAAGTAATTAGGAATTTAAATCAAAGACATTTTTTGAGGAGTAACTAAAATATTCAAAATCTGTTTTCAAATATATCTCTTAAATACAGTCAATTTCGAAGTTACGATTTTTGCATTATATGTCTAAAAATTATACTCTTTCTATATAACTTTACAAATTTAAGTCACAATGGTATGGATGAGGTTGATTTTATCTAGACACAATTTGCGGCCTATGCTCCCGGACTAAATGGCAAGATTATATTCGCATGTTTTAACCCCTTCATTACCGGTGCCGTCCTTTGAACTTTATTCTGGCTACTATTAGATGATTATATTCAGTATACAAAAAAAGAGCCTTCAGCAATTAACAGGCTTCAAACTTTCTCATTTAACCCCTTTTACTACCCCAGATCCTTCTTATAGTACACAAAATCGTCTAAATATAGCTAGAAATATTGTTTTCAATCGTTGCCGGCACAAAAGGGGTTAAGTAAGAGTTCTATTAATAAGTCACAATGCTCTGTTTGCTATGTTTGCTGCTGCTGAACTATGAATTGGTGTTTTAAAGGTTTCCGAGATGAGTATGACCAAATCTATAACTGGTAATTAATATTGTCTATGACTGCCAACCATTTCGTAATCATAGTTTGTTTTCTTTCCGCGAGAGAGAGAGAGAGAGAGAGAGAGAGAGAGAGAGAGATAGGGGGTGGGGGGAGGTGACTGGTCCTGTATCTCTCACTCCCTAATACCTATAGGTAATAAGACACTCTCACATACACTCTCACTCTCTCTCTCTCTCTCCATATATATATATATATATATATATATATATATATATATATCTATCTCTTTCTCTCTCTCACTTTCACACTATCTATGTGTATATATATCTATCTCTTGCTCTCTCTCACACTATCTATCTATTTATCTATCTATCTATCTATCCATCTATATCTTGCTCTCTCACTCTCACACTCTATCTATGTATTTATCTATCTATTCCCCACTCACTAATACCCTGGTAATAAGACATGGGTCACTGGTTCCCTACAGTCGGGGGTCGACTGGTAACTGCCTAAATCTGCTACCCCACCCACACCCATAATCTCTCTCTCTCTCTCTCTCTCTCTCTCTCTCTCTCTCTCTCTCTCTCTCTCTCTCTCTCTCTCTCTCTCTCTCTCCACAACCACCACAGCCAACCCGTAATACATGTAGGCAACGACATCGAACATACCGATCAACCACACAACAAAAACAACCACAACAACCTCAGTCTAATGAACATAAAGGGTTAATATGTGGGAGCTGATTTTCCCAGGCTTCTCCACAACCCCCATATATCAACCACTACAATATAGATCTAAACCACCATAACAACCACAGTTTTATGAAAATGACGAGCCTATAATAAGGGAAGAATTAATCACTCAAACCTTCTCCACAACCACCATTGATCAACCACTAACATATATATCTAAACAACCATACACAATCACAACCACAACAACCACAATAAGAGGCTATTTATACAAAAATTAATCAGCCCAGGATTCTCCACAACCCACATACTGTATATCAACCATTAGTATATACAGTATATGTAAACAACCATACAACCATAACAACCATACAACCATAACAACCATACAACCATAACAACCATACACCCATAACAACCATACAACCATAACAACCATACAACCATAACAACCATACAACCATACAACCATAACAACCATACAACCATAACAACCATACAACCATAACAACCATACAACCATGACAACCATAACAACCATAACAACCATAACAACCATACCAACCATACAACCATACAACCATAACAACCATACAACAATAACAACCATACAACCATAACAACCATAACAACCATACAACCATAACAACCATACAACCATAACAACCATAACAACCATACAACCATAACAACCATACAACCATAACAACCATAACAACCATACAACCATAACAACCATAACAACCAGAACAACCATACAACCATAACCATAACAACCATAACAACCATACAACCATAACAACCATACAACCATAACAACCATACAACCATAACAACCATACCACCATAACAACCATAACAACCATACAACTATACCAACCATAACAACCATACCAACCATACAACCATAACCACCATAACAACCATACAACCATAACCACCATACAACCATAACCACCATACAACCATAACCACCATACAACCATACAACCATACAACCATAACAACCATACAACCAGAACAACCATAACCATAACAACCATACAACCATAACAACCATAACAACCATACAACCATAACAACCATACAACCACTACAACCATAACAACCATAACAACCATTCAACCATACAACCATAACAACCATACAACCATAACAACCATAACAACCATAACAACCATAACAACCATACAACCATAACAACCATACAACCATAACAACCATACAACCATTACAACCATAACAACCATACCACCATAACAACCATAACAACCATAACAACCATACAACTATACCAACCATAACAACCATACAACCATAACCACCATAACAACCATAACCACCATACAACCATACAACCATAACAACCATACAACCAGAACAACCATACAACCATAACAACCATACAACCATATAACCATAACAACCATACAACCATAACAACCATACAACCATAACAACCATAACAACCATACAACCATATAACCATAACAACCATACAACCATAACAACCATACAACCATACAACCATAACAACCATAACAACCATACAACCATAACAACCATAACAACCATACAACCATAACAACCATACAACCATATAACCATAACAACCATAACAACCATAACAACCATAACAACCATACAACCATATAACCATAACAACCATAACAACCATAACAACCATACAACCATAACAACCATACAACCATACAACCATAACAACAATAACAACCATATAACCATACAACCATAACAACCATACAACCATAACAACCATACAACCATAACAACCATACAACCATAACAACCATACAACCATAACAACCATACAACCATATAACCATATAACCATAACAACCATACAACCATAACAACCATACAACCATAACAACCATACAACCATAACAACCATAACAACCATAACAACCATAGCAACCATACAACCATAACAACCATAACAACCATACAACCATAACAACCATACAACCATATAACCATACAACCATAACAACCATACAACCATAACAACCATACAACCATAACAACCATACAACCATACAACCATAACAACCATAACAACCATACAACCATAACAACCATAACAACCATACAACCATAACAACCATACAACCATACAACCATAACAACCATACAACCATAACAACCATACAACCATAACAACCATACAACCATACAACCATAACAACCATACAACCATAACAACCATACAACCATAACAACCATAACAACCATACAACCATACAACCATAACAACCATACAACCATAACAACCATAACAACCATACAACCATAACAACCATACAACCATACAACCATAACAACCATACAACCATAACAACCATACAACCACTACAACCATAACAACCATAACAACCATAACAACCATACAACCATAACAACCATTCAACCATACAACCATAACAACCATAAAACCATAACAACCATAAAAACAACCATAACAACCATAAAAACAACCATAACAACCATAAAAACAACCATAAAAACAACCATAACAACCATAACAACCATAACAACCATACAACCATAACAACCATACAACCATAACAACCATACCACCATAACAACCATAACAACCATAACAACCATACAACTATACCAACCATAACAACCATACCAACCATACAACCATAACCACCATAACAACCATAACCACCATACAACCATACAACCAGAACAACCATACAACCATAACAACCATACAACCATATAACCATAACAACCATAACAACCATACAACCATAACAACCATAACAACCATACAACCATAACAACCATACAACCATACAACCATATAACCATAACAACCATACAACCATAACAACCATACAACCATACAACCATAACAACCATACAACCATATAACCATAACAACCATAACAACCATACAACCATATAACCATAACAACCATAACAACCATACAACCATATAACCCTAACAACCATAACAACCATAACAACCATAACAACCATACAACCATAACAACCATACAACCATAACAACCATACAACCATACAACCATACAACCATAACAACCATACAACCATATAACCATAACAACCATAACAACCATAACAACCATACAACCATATAACCATAACAACCATAACAACCATAACAACCATACAACCATAACAACCATAACAACCATACAACCAAAACCATACAACCACTACAACCATAACAACCATAACAACCATACAACCATAACAACCATACAACCATACAACCATAACAACCATACAACCATAACAACCATACAACCATACAACCATAACAACCATACAACCATATAACCATAACAACCATAACAACCATACAACCATAACAACCATAACAACCATACAACCATACAACCATACAACCATAACAACCATAACAACCATAACAACCATACAACCATAACAACCATACAACCATAACAACCATACAACCATAACAACCATACAACCATAACAACCATACAACCATAACAACCATACAACCATACAACCATAACAACCATACAACCATACAACCATACAACCATAACAACCATAACAACCATAACAACCATACAACCATAACAACCATACAACCATAACAACCATACAACCATAACAACCATAACAACCATACAACCATAACAACCTATATGTACCGGTGACGTCATTTATATTTGATTTCAGATACATTAAGACGATTTAATTAAGCTTAAGGGGAGGTTTCCACTTGAGGGATTTTCTTTCGAACTTCCTTCTCCCTCGTGTTTAGCCCCATTGCTTTTGAGATTGTAAGACGTTTGCCCCATTAGTTTGGCGATTTTAATAACTTTCGCCCCATTTCTGTCAATTTTAAGACCTTTCGTACCATTTAGGTGTCGATTTTATCCTGGCGAGCGATAGTGAGCCTGTAATTAAAGAGGAACCGGCTTTCAACCGGGACATTTTTCTACCGAAAAATGTACAAATTAATCTTGAAAGGGGCTCAAAGGGGTGTAATTTTAAGCTTGATGGAGGTCTAAGCAACACACTAGAAACCTCCCCTTAAGATGGATATATGGTAGCTAAAAGAATGAACGGAGATAGTGTGTAGACTTTTCATTGCAAGATGTCCTTCCTAGGCTGAATACAATCGTCTAAAAAGAAGCTACAAAAAAAACATCGCTGGTACAGAAGGGGTTAATGGAAAAATATGAATCATCTATACATCTGCGTTGTATTAATGCCACGTTTTCGTAATTAACGATATATATTACCACAAAATCGACGTAATAGCTGAGCAACCATGATAGTAACATGGCAATTTACCATCAGCTGGGGAAAAATAGACTAGTAACCATGCACAGTCACAACCACAACAACCATTACAGTTCTGAACATAACAAGGCTTATTACAAGGGAACTAATCACCCCCAGCTTCTCCCCACAACCATTAACCCCCAGAGAGGAGGACCACCCCCACAACCATTAACCCCCAGAGAGGAGGACCACCCCCACAACCATTAACCCCCAGAGAGGAGGACCACCCCCACAACCATTAACCCCCAGAGAGGACCACCCCCACAACCATTTACCCCCAGAGAGGAGGACCACCCCCACAACCAACCCCAGAGAGGAGGACCACCCCCACAACCATTAACCCCCAGAGAGGAGGACCACCCCCACAACCATTAACCCCCAGAGAGGAGGACCACCCCCACAACCATTAACCCCCAGAGAGAGGACCACCCCCACAACCATTAACCCCCAGAGAGGAGGACCCCCACAACCATTAACCCCCAGAGAGGAGGACCACCCCCACAACCATTAACCCCAGAGAGGAGACCACCCCCACAACCATTAACCCCAGAGAGAGGACCACCCCCACAACCATTAACCCCCAGAGAGGACCACACCACAACCATTACCCCCAGAGAGGAGGACCACCCCCACAACCATTAACCCCCAGAGAGGAGGACCACCCCCACAACCATTAACCAGAGAGGAGGACCACCCCCACAACTCATTAAAGAGGAGGACCACCCCCACAACCATTAACCCCCAGAGAGGACCACCCCCACAACCATTAACCCCCAAGAGGAGGACCACCCCCACAACCATTAACCCCAGAGAGGAGGACCACCCCCACAACCATAGAGGAGGACCACCCCCACAACCATTAACCCCCAGAGAGGAGGACCACCCCCACAACTCATTAACCCCCAGAGAGGAGGACCACCCCCACAACCATTTCCGTGCGTGCTTCTAGTTAACAGGTCCTAATGAGGCGGCCTTAAGGGGGGTGACCTGCTTTTAGTTATTTCTGTCCTTTTCTCTCTTACTCTGGCTTGTATCCATTCGGCCCCATTCAGCCAACTATTTTAAGACGTTTATCCCCATCTAGGTGTCGATTTCTTCCTGGCGAGCGATAGCGAGTCCGCATTATATGAAGAAATCCTGCTTCGCCGGAGAAATTTTTCTATCGAAAAATGTACAAATTAAGCCTGCTGTCAAACAAAAATAAAAAATATGCTGGCTCGCTACCGCTCACCAGTAAAAAATTGACACCTGGATGGGGATAAACGTCTTAAAACAGTAGGCTGAATGGAGCCAAATGGATACAAGCCAGAGAAAGATAGAAAAGGACAGAACAAAAACAGGTCACCCCCCTTAAACGGGGAGGCAGTGCCAGTGGTACCGTGGAAGAATTTAGACAGAAGAGAAAGAATGAAAGAAAGGACAGACAGAGAGAGAGAGCAAAACAAAAACATCATACTTAAAGCAAAGCAGTACGATTTGCCCCACGAAATGTTGTATACAAGACACAAATCAACAATACAAAAACAAACAAATACAAACTAAAAAAAAAAAAAAAAAAAATCACACACACAAGGCAGAATATAATGCTATGAATAGAATGTTTTGCATATCCTTTTCTTGATAATTAACACGTAAGAAAGCTTGCCTTTTATGTTTAGCATTCGAGCTAAAACCAATCGAACTCTTAGCCTAGGTACTGTAAAGAGAGCGAAGCCAATGAGAGAACTATAAAACAGGATTTATAGTGAGGAAGTAAACACTGAATGGGAAAATGAGGCCCTAATAAAATTCAAATGAGACCAAGATCACCTTATCAATGTAATATTAACCCCTTCGGTACCGTTGACGACATTTCCATTATATTCTGGTAACTATTTGACGATTTTATTCAGCTTAGGAAGGACGTCGATCAATGAAAAACCTACAGCCTATGCCAATTAAACCTACAGCCTCTGCCAATTAAACCTACAGCCTCTGCCAATTAAACCTACAGCCTCTGCCAATTAAACCTTATAGCTACCCTATAATATCTGCCCTAAGCATTCTAATATCGTCTAAATGTAGCCCAAATAAATTAAGGGGAGATTTCCACTTGAGGGATTTTTTTTTCTGGACCCCTTTCTCCCTCATGTTTAGCCCCATTGCTTTTGATATTTTAAGACATTCGCACCATAATTAAGAACTTTCGCCCCATTTCTGTCAATTTTAAGACCTTTCGTGCAATTTAGGTGTCGATGTTTTCCTGGCGAGCGATAGCGAGCCTGTATTTTCAGAGGAACCGGCCTTTGGCCGGGAAATTTTTCTACCGAAAAATGTACACATTCATCTTGAAAGGGGGCCTAGAGGGTGTAATTTTAAGCTTGATGGAGGTCTAGGGAACTAACTAAAAACCTCCCCTTAAGAGAAACGTCGCCGGTACTGTAAGGGTTACCTAGAGAATACATAACTGAATACCAATAATAAAGATCCATCAATTGAGACAACCAGGCGCATATTATATATAAATATGAAAATAAGCAATACAAAACAAGGTATTGATATGATCCTTCGCATTGGAAATGATACTAAAGGGGCATTCGGTAAACAGCGTAACCCTGCCTACGCTGGCTGGCTTTTTACCATTTAAGGGGAGATTTTTAGTTTGCTTCCTAGACCTCCATCAAGCTTTACAAAAATACCATCAAGATCCCCTTCGATACATATGTGTACGTTTTTCGGTAGAGAAATGTCGCGGCCAAAGGCCGGTTCCTCTTATATTACAGGCTCGCTATCGCTCGCCAGGAAAAATCGACACCTAAATGGCAAGAAAGGTTTTTAAAATTGACAGTACAAAGGAGTACAAAGGAAGGAAGGACAGTAATATGGCGAAAGGTCTTAAGGGGGCTCATGGGTTGAGGTAAACATGGACAAATAATCGACAACCTGCATATAATTATCTTGTAAAATGCAATGTCACTGAAATAATTATTTACAATGGTATAAAGGATTTTGCGGATCGTCTATACCGGGCCTGTGACGTCATAGTGACGTCACACCAGTATCCTTAGCCTAGACTGGATGGTGGACTTACACTCTTGTGACGTCATAGGCCCGGTATAGACGATCCACAAAACCCTTTATACCATTGTTAATAATTATTTCAGTGCCATTGCATTTTGCAAGATAATTATGTACAGCTTGGCGATTATCATTCCATGTTTATCTCAACCCATGACCCCCACCTTTAACATCGTCAAACTAATGGGGCGAACGTTTTAACATCTCAAAACTAATGGGGCTAAAGATGATGGAGTAAGGGATTAAGAAAAAAATCCCTCAAGTGGAAATCTTCCCTTAAATCATAGGCCTACACTTTCTTCTTGATCTGGGTTCCAAGATATGGTCTAGATCGCCTCTTAAATTGAATACCTTCTTGTTTGGCGTATATCGTATCTGCACACCAATTTTCGTGAAAAATCCCCGATCGCTCCCCAAATTGGATCGCTTCTTCCTAGGCACATACCCTACCTGCCCACCGCATTTCGTGTGAAAATCGGTTCATAACTTTGTGAAATATCTTGCTTACAAACAGACAAACTAATGGAGGCGAAAACATAACCTACCTCCACACAACAACGATATCATAATAATACAGAAACTAAAGATCTTAATAGCAAAAACATAGATCGTCCCAAGCCAAAAACTGGATGTGAGTGAGCAGCCTACAAGCTATTTAAGGGGGTTGACCTGCTTTTTGTTATTTCTGTCCTTTTCTCTCTTTCTCTGGCTTGTATCCATTCGGCCCCATTCAGCCAACTATTTTAAGACGTTTATCCCCATCTAGGTGTCGATTTCTTTCTGGCGAGCGATAACGAGCCAGCATTATATGAAGAAATCCGGCTTCGCCGGAGAAATTTTTCTATCGAAAAATGTACAAATTTAGCCTGCTGTCAAACAAAAATAAAAAATATGCTGGCTCGCTACCGCTCACCAGTAAAAAAATTGACACCTGGATGGGGATAAACGTCTTAAAACAGTAGGCTGAATGGGGCCGAATGGATACAAGCCAGAGAAAGATAGAAAAGGACAGAACCAAAACAGGTCACCCCCCTTAAAGCGGTGTAGTGCTGTTTATTGGTCTGAGTATTTATTTATTTATTATTTTTTAATTTCCTCGCTAGACCTCCATCAAGCTTAGAATAACACTTACTAGATCCCCCTTTCAAGATAAATTTGTACATTTATCGGCAGAAAAAATGTCCCGGCCGAAGGCAGATTCCTTCTAAGTTTACAGGCTCGCTATCGCTCGTCAGGAAATAATAGACACCTAAATGGCACGAAAGGTCTTAATATTGACAAAGAAATGGGGCGAAAGATCTTAAAATCGCCAAAATAATGAACTGAACGTCTTAAAATCAGGAAACTACCGGGGGCTAAACATGAGGAAGAAGGGGGGACCAGAAAAACGCCCCATCTCCCCTTAATGGGCAAAAACAGAGATCGTCCGAAGCCCAAAAAGGTGGATGTCAGTGAGCAGCCTCTATACAAGCTATTTTAGGAGAGATTTCCACTTGAGGGACTTTTTTCTGGACCCCTTTCTCCCTCATGTCTAGCCCCATTGCTTTTGAGATTTTAAGACGTTTGCCCCATTAGTTGGGTGATTTTAAGAATTTCCGCCCCCATTCTGTCAATTTTAAGACCTTTCGTGCCATTTAGGTGTCGACTTTACCCTGGCGAGCGATAGCGAGCCTGTAATTTAAGAGTTATCGGCCTTCGGCCGGGACATTATTCTACCGAAAAATGTACAAATTTATCTTGAAAGGGGATCAAGGGGGTGAACTTTTAAGATTGCTGGAGGAGTAGGAAACAAACTAAAAACCTCCCCTTAAGAAGCTATTAAAATGTTGGCACGGGAGGAATTTAGATCGGGAGTCTGACTGTGGGTGGCGTCTTGGGATGTGCGGTAACTTCGCCTCATGGACATTTCGCCTAAAACTCAATATATGCCAACCATTTTCCCTTCCACGTATTTAAACGGGGGATGGTTGATTTTCTGGCACCTCTTCTTCCTCGGGTTTAGCCCCATTAGTTTTCAGAATTTAAGACGTTCGGCACATTAGCTTGGCGATTTTAAGACCATTCACGACATTTGTCAATATTAAGACCCTTTGTACAACTTAGGTGTCGATGTTTTCCTGGCGAGCGATAGCGATCCTGTAATATAATATTAACCGACCTTCAGCCGTCAAATTTCTCTATCGAAAAATATACAATTTTTTTTTTAAGCTTGATGGAGGTCTAGGGTTGAAACTAAAAAAATATTAATTATATATATATATAAATATATGTAAATAAATACGCCCATCCCCCCTAAAGCATTCTGATCTGACGCGGTTGTTATTCTTATGTATCATTATTTTTATACTAGTTATTATTAAACGGCTTTTGCTTAGGAAGGAAATCTAGGGATCGAGTGCGGTACAAACTATCTTAAGGGGAGGTATTTAGTTTGTTCACTAGACCTCCATCAACCTTAAAATTACACCCCTTTGAGTCCCTTTCAAGATAAATTTGTACATTTTTCGGTAGAAAAATTTACCGGCCGAAGGCCGGTTCCTCTTAAATTACAGGCTCGCTATCGCTCGCCAGGATAAAATCGACACCTAAATGGCACGAAAGGTCTTAATATGGGGTGACAGTTCTTAAAATCGCTAAACTAATGGGGCAAACATTTTACAATATCAAAAGCAATGGGGCTAAACATGATGGAGAAAGGGGTCAAGAAAAAAATCCCTCAAGTGGAGATCTCCCCTTAACGCCTTCTGTGCCGGCGACGTCTTTTGTATTGTATTCTAGCTATATTTAGACGATTTTGTGCAGCTTACAAATGATTACTAAAGAGAGGGTTAATTAAGATAGTTCGGCGCCTGTTAATTGCAGGAGGTCCTTCTTAAACTGAATACTATCGTCTGTTATTAGCCAGTATGTATTGAAATGGACAAAACTAGTGGGTTAATTAATATTATAACCCCCCCACATATTAATATTATAACCCCCCCACATATTCATACCAATCACTGTGCAATTGTATAATGCTAGCAAGATCAACATTAAGAGAAGTGTTCTAATACTGAAATGCTCAATATCTATTCTTCATAATTACATTCAGTTGTTGTTGTTGTTGTTGTTGTTCCCCAAGCTGCCTGGCCGAACAGCCCCAAGGCCCCGAGCAAGGCCAATGCCATAATCAAGCGCCCCCAAAGAACCCTCCCTGCCGACCACAATAAAGCCTGGGTGACCAAAGCCACTCCATGGCGGGGAGCTGAGGAGCGTGCGGAAACGCCCGGGAAACCAAAGCCCCACCCAGGGCCCTGTGCCCCTCAGCAATTATGAAGAGAAAGTTGAGGGGCAAAGGAAAAATGTGACGCTTTGGCTTCCAATCTTGGTAGATTGGGAGGTCAATCCACGGAAGAGACGCCGTCACTTGAGATCCAGAAAATATATAAGTAAAAGGAACAGTCAGAGTAAGCTATGGATATGGCAGAGATCGCTCAGTTCTCACTCTGATAGACCAGCCCATCACCACTTTCAGTTAATAATAATGGCTGAGGCAAATTAACCCTCTGAGATCGATGACACACTTCTTTTCTGTTTGCTGCTATTATTCAACGATTTCATTCAGATTAGGAAGGGTATATGGAAGCCAGAGGGTTAATTGAGCTACTCTTTACTCATTGCATTCCCACTGATCCTTCATTAGCAGTAATTACTCGTTTAATTATAACCAGAAGAAATGGTCAAAATCCGTCATGGACCTCAAAGGGTTAAGCCAAAATAAAGTGGTATACTCCGTTCATTCTAGGTGGGGCAGAAATCGTAAACTCTAACCTCTGTAACTCAAAAAGGGCTAGAACAAATGAGCTGTGAATTTCCACACCTATTCCCTAGCCAAGTCTTCCTAGGTGGTAGAAATATTAGCTCGATTGCTCTAGTCTTTTTTGAGTTATGAGAGGTTATAGGTTACGATGTCTGCCCAACCTGGAGCGAAATGACCACCTTCCCGTGTGGTTGATGGGGCGATGAGATGGAGGGAGATAGAGACAGAGATAGAAAGGGAAGTACAAACAGAATGGGCTGGGAGTTGAGTTTGAAGAAATAGTTTTGGTTAGCTTAATGGGGGATGGATTTTGTTCTGCCTCCTCTTTCTTCTTCATGTTTAGCGTCATTACTTTTCAAATATTAAGACGTTCGGCCTATTTGTTTGGCGATTTTAACAACTTTCACACTATTTTGTGTGAATAATAATACCTTTCGTATAATACTATTATTTAGGTGTCGATAATTTTGCCTGACGAGCGATAAGAGACCCCGGCACGTACCCCACAGCTGGGGGTGGCCAAGGTCTTGGGGGTGCCCGACTTGAGACAGAGCCCGAACAGAAACAACATTTAAAGTTCCAATTCTTAGGGTCCGGGACCACTTCCACGTTCCCTCATCCCTTAATCTGTCTCGTCTAGTCGGTAAATTTTACAAGGGGAGGAGGATTCCAATTCTCCCACGCCCTGAAAACTTTAAGAGACTGGATTTCTCGAAAAGGAACTCCAGTAGTGACTCTAGTTCTTACTTACAGTGTGCTGGCTTAATAATCCAGAAGGGTTGATAGTAGCCTCTGAAGTCCTATTTTCACGTCCTGGCTTAATAATCCAGAAGGGTTGATAGCCTCTGAAGTCCTATTTTCACGTGCTGGCTTAATAATCCAGAAGGGTTGATAGCCTCTGAAGTCCTATTTTCACGTGCTGGCTTAATAATCCAGAAGGGTTGATAGCCTCTGAAGTCCTATTTTCACGTGCTGGCTTAATAATCCAGAAGGGTTGATAGCCTCTGAAGTCCTATTTTCACGTCCTGGCTTAATAATCCAGAAGGGTTGATAGCCTCTGAAGTCCTATTTTCACGTGCTGGCTTAATAATCCAGAAGGGTTGATAGCCTCTGAAGTCCTATTTTCACGTGCTGGCTTAATAATCCAGAAGGGTTGATAGCCTCTGAAGTCCTATTTTCACGTGCTGGCTTAATAATCCAGAAGGGTTGATAGCCTCTGAAGTCCTATTTTCACGTCCTGGCTTAATAATCCAGAAGGGTTGATAGCCTCTGAAGTCCTATTTTCACGTGCTGGCTTAATAATCCAGAAGGGTTGATAGTAGCCTCTGAAGTCCTATTTTCACGTCCTGGCTTAATAATCCAGAAGGACTGATAGCCTCTGAAGTCCTATTTTCACGTCCTGGCTTAATAATCCAGAAGGACTGATAGCCTCTGAAGTCCTATTTTCACTAACTAAATAATTGATCGGAGTGCCATTCAACAAAACCATAACGTACTGATCATACATATTGTATCATATGCATGTTATGTATTGCATCATAATATGTACAATCATATGTGTTGATCATATGATTGTTGTGGTCATATGATTCTTGAACAACACCTTATGATATAAAAAAAGACGGTGAATATTAAGGGAGCCCACCTCGCGTTTTTTTCTCTTTCTCTCCCTCTCTCTTTGGCTTGTATCCATTCGGCCCCATTCAGCCTACTGTTTCCCATCCAGGTATTAACATTTTCTTGGCGAGCGGTAGCGAGCCAGCATACATATTTTTTGTTTTGACAGCAAGCTAAATGTGTACATTTTTCGATGGAATAATGTCTCCGGTGAAGCCGGATTTTTCCATACAATGCTGGATCGCTATCACTCGCCAAGATAAAATCGACACCTGGATGGGGATAAACGTCTTAAAACAGTTGGCTGAATGGGGCCGAATGAATACAAGCCAGGGGAAGAGAGAAAAGGAGAGAAAGATTTAAAAAAAAACGGTGACCCCCCTTAAACTAGAAAACCCGGCAATTTGATATTTATCGGTCATAAAGTTAACACAATAGTTCAGCAGTGTATCACATTTACGTCTATATCAAAAAATAGTCCAGAAACTCCTGTCCGGAACTAAGCCCGTTTCGTTACAGTATAATATGTGTGTTAGTAGACACACACCAATTTCACAGGATAACTCGCTAAGCAATCACTCACAGGATAACTCACAGGATAACTCACAGGATAACTCGCTAAGCAATCACTCACAGACCAACACTGTAAATGTGTATTGCAATATTGAACACACTGTAATAAAACTGGTGCGCAAAATAAGTTTGAATATATATACAGTATATAATATATATATATATATATATATATATATATATAATTATATATATATATATATATATATATATACTGTATATATATAAATTAAAATATAACAATTATCACACTATAATGTACTAGATATACTACAATACAGATCAGGCGAACACAAACACATTTTATAATGAGAACACTAATCAATGACGAATAATTAACAGATTGAAAGCAATAGCAGGCACTCACGAACACTGAAACACCCACCCACCTACCTACTAATATACACACACACGTACACAGAATACGCACCAAATTGAATAAATGCTCACACACACACACACACACACACACACACACACACACACACACACACACACACACACACACACACACAGCCAAAACAGGTAAAAGGTTTGAATATCAGTATTTTCACCACAACGATCCATGTCCGCTCCGCTAAACCAATGAAATGCTCTAATTGCCCCCCTCAGAGGTCATTAAGAGACCCCCCCCTTCCCCCCCTTTTTTTGCCAATTAACACAGGGGGGCATTGAGTGGTTTGGAGCTAGATAGATAGATAGATAGATAGAGATATAGATAGATAGATATAGATAGATAGATAGATAGAGATATAGATAGATAGATAGATAGATAGATAGATAGATAGATAGATATAGATAGATAGATAGAGATAGAGAGATAGAGAGAGAGAGAGAGAGAGAGAGAGAGAGAGAGAGAGAGAGAGAGAGAGAGAGAGAGAGAGAGAGATAAATAGAGAGGGGTGATGGAGGGGGATAGAGAGGGGGGGGGTGCAAGGGATGTGTGGGGAAGAGAGTCAAGAGGTGAGGAAGTGAGCTTAATAACCCATTCAGTCCCAGTAACATTCCTTTCATTATGGCAACTGTTAGACGATGGTATTCAGCTTAAAAAGAACCTCCCAACAATTAACAGGGCACCACAATAGATCTTGCTTAAGGGGAGATCTCCACTTGCGGGATGTTTTTCTTGACCCCTTTCTCCCTCATGTTTAGCCCCATTGCTTTTGATATTATAAAACGTTCGCCCCATTAGTTTAGCGATTTTAAGAACTTTCACCCCATATTAAGACCTTTCGTGCAATTCAGGTGTCTATTTTATCCTGGCGAGCGATAGCGAGCCTGTAATTTAAGAGGAACCGGCCTTCGGCCGGGGACATTTTTCTACCGAAAAATGTACACATTTATTTTGAAAGGGACTCAAGGGGGTGTAATTTTAAGCTTGATGGAGGTCTAGGGAACAAACTAAATACCTCTCCTTAAAAAAACTCCAACAATTAACAGGGAACTACAATAGATCTTGCTTAAACCTGCACCAAATCGTCTAACCACAGCAAAACTAAAACGAATAAGACGTCGCCGGTACAGAAGGGGTTAAAAGGAGAGGGGTTGTTTTTTCTAGATCACCTTCTCCCTCATGTTTAGCCCCATTTTTTTCAGATTTTAAGATGTCTGTCCCATTAGTTTGTCGATTTTAAGGCCTTCCGCCCCATTTCCTTGTCAATATTATAAGACCTTTCGTGCTATTTAGGTGTCGATTTTATTTCTGGCGAACGATAGTGAGCCTGTAATTTCGGAAGAACCGTCCCGGCCGAATTTTATTACAAATTTATCT
The DNA here is from genome assembly GCA_032716605.1 of Paralithodes platypus. NCBI lineage: Eukaryota > Metazoa > Arthropoda > Malacostraca > Decapoda > Lithodidae > Paralithodes > Paralithodes platypus. Next base: position 60,507,961 of record CM064573.1, read on the forward strand.
AGAAGGGAGATCTAATGGATGTCTTGTTTAAGCTT
>CM064573.1:60508095-60573095 GCA_032716605.1 Paralithodes platypus
TAGTTTATCAGAACGCCCCAGCCAGCAATCCCTTAACGTTAAACGTAATGAAGCCATAGAACTCTTAAATTCTGATCTAAATACTATCTCCAATTGGGGCAGAGAAAACCTCGTTACCTTTAATGCTTCCAAAACCCAATTTCTCCATCTATCTACCCATCAGGATCTCCCAGCGGACTATCCCTTATTCTTTAACAATTCAAAAATCAACCCTTCATCTTCTCTCAATATTCTTGGTGTCTCTTTTTCTTCTGCTCTCATTTGGAAGGACCATATTACCAGTCTTGTTAAGGCAGCCTCCCAGAAGCTGGGTGTGCTCAACCACCTTAGGGGGTTCTTTTCCCCAGCACAGCTTCTTGCTCTGTACAGGGGCATAGTGCGTCCTTGTATTGAGTATTGTTTACATGTGTGGGGAGGTTCCTCTCACACCGCTCTCCTAGACAAAGTTGAAAGGAAGGCCTTTCGTTTCATTAACTCCCGTCCACTCACCAACTCTCTGCAATCTCTCTCTCTCCGCTGCAATGTTGCATCTCTCTCGCTATTCTATCGCTACTATAATAATCAGTGTTCCTCAGAGCTTTCCCAGTGCATACCACCTCCTTTACGTAGGGCACGTGGTACCCGTTTTGCAACTCAATCCCACCCCTACTCTGTGCAACTCTCTAACCCAAGAGTGAAACGTTACTCTCAAACTTTCTTCTACTCAACAGCTGAGCTCTGGAACTCTCTCCCAGAATCAGTCTTTCCCTCTTCCTATGACTTAAATTGCTTCAAACTCCGTGTGTCCAGGCATTTTGGCTCGATCGTCCCTTGATTTTGGCCCTGTCACTCTTTCAACTATGGGGGAGGCACTCGCTATAGGCAATTCTGCCTTTTGCCTCCGTCAATCACATAGAAGAAGAAAAAAAAAAAAAAAAAAAAAGATAGTGTACTTACAGCTGATAGAAATTCAAGCTGATGTGTGTACACGTGTGTGTTATTTTGTTTTATTTATTTGTATACATAGTAATATTATGCCTTTGTTAATACCATTGCAATTTTCATATATTTAATATATTGGAATAAGGTAAAGTAGCTCAGAACTTTTGGCGTATTTCCTGCGTGTAAAAGCGTAAGCGAGTTGTGTGAGTGTAAATCAATATGATGTTACACGAGCCCTTTTTCCGGCAATTTTTGATAAGCAAGTTTTTCGTTGGTAATATTTTGAGGCTCTTTAGCATTGGATTCATAGACTTAAGGTAAATTTATGTTAGGTGGCTGAGTGTTGATACCGTTTGAAATTTGAAGCTGTCAGACTACAATTGCTCGTATAAATAGGCGGGAAATCGCTCGTGTGACACTGCCATAAGTGTGTGGTAGAAGTGAGATTAGAAAGGCCAAAACGAGAGGAGGAAGGTGGAAATCTCATCACCTGAAGGAGGGAAGGAGGAGAAGGGGGAGGTAACTTCGAGAGGAGGAAGGGAGGTGGAGAGGGAGAGAAGGAACGGGGAAGGAAGGATGGAGGGAGAGATCGAAAAGAGGAAAGGGTGGGGGGGAGGGGGAGTGGGGATGTGGGGAGGTAACATTGGGAGCAGAGGAAGAGAGGAGGGATGGATAAGCTAGTATCAAGGTAAGGGGGTTGGGGATGTCGGAGTGAAACATTGAGAGGAGGTAAGGAGGGGGGAGGGGGATAACATCGAGGTAAAGGGGATGTGGGAGTGAAATATTGAGGGAGGAAGGTGGAAGGAGGGTGGGGGGATGCAACATAGAGGTAAAGGGGGAGGGGGATGTGGAAAAGAAACATTGAGAGGAGGTAAGGAGAGGGGAGGGGGTGGAGGGGGATGTGGGAGAGGAACATTGAGAGGAGGAAGGGGGTAACATGGGGGATGTAGGAAGGCAACATCGAAAGGAGGTAAGGGATGGCAGGAGGGGAGGGATCGAAAGGAAGTAAGGGTGGAGTAGGTAGCATCGAAGTAAGGGGGATGAGGATGTGGGAAAGAAACATTAAGAGGAGGAGGGGGGATGCAACATAGAGGTAAGGGGTGGGGGGGGTAGGGGCGGGGCGCGAACGCTGAGAGGAGGGAGGAGACGTACGGGCAGGGTGTGTGTGTGTGTGGGGGGGGGGGGGGTGAAACATAGAGCTACGAGGGGGGGGGGGGGGAGGAGGAAGGTGAAAATCTGTTCTATGTGCCGTAGTGATAATTGGACCATAATGACAGACACCCGAGGGCCCATTGTTGCAGCACCGCACCTCCTTCTTCCTGCCTGTCTCAACAACACCGTCATCTCTCTTTAACGCCCATCTTATACGAGCACGTTCTCCAGATGTTTTGTTTCTACGTACACCTTGGTTTCTAAGCTTTTGAATTGAAGCTTGATAACATTTCAGCCAACCACACCAAAGTAACGCGTCAAGTTGCCGACAACAATAGCAAAGTACCCCCAATTGCTGCTACAATTAAAGCAGTTGATCGAAAATTTCTGAAAAGTAACTGCTCGTGTGACAGTCTCAATAATTATTCCTGGAGCGAGGCTGCCAGGGCTTCCTGTGTGTAGCAGGGATCAATTGGTACTTCACTGACGCCATTACCTGATTCTTAAAATTGTTCATCTCCACTGACATAAGTGAAAAAAAAAAAAAAAATCTGTAGCTTACAGTATGGATAGTAAACTTGTTAATTTTCAGCCTCAAAAATTGCATTAATATATATATATATATAATATATATTGCAATTACTATAGGAAACAGTATCGCTTATATAATTCTTCAATTCATCACTTTTCCATTTTATGTATTGCAAATTTACTTTATACGTTCACTTTTAAGCTTCTAATATGCCTTACGAAGATGCTGAGACTCTTTGGATTAAGGAGATTTTTTTTCTGAACCCCTTGCGCCCTCATCTTTAGCCCCAATAGTTTCCAAATGTTAACAGTTTCGGCCATTTTTTTGTCAATATTTAAACCTTTCGTGCCATTTAGGTGTCGATTTTCTCTTAGCTATTGATATATTTCCGTTGGAAACACAAAGACTACGAGGTAAGATCATTGAAGTTTTCTTTTTAAATACTTAATGGGTTTGACAATGTGGATATTAACAAAATGCTTAGCCTCAATATAAATACAACACGCAACCATGTCTGGAAGCTAAATTTTAAAGGTTCAGCACTAGTACTTGTGGAAACTTTTACACATATAAGATCTGTTCTACCTGGAATAATCTCCTCTCAGAATGTGTTAGCACTTTTTTAGTACAGTAGTTCAAGAAGAGAGTAGATAGTAATTTGCACACTGTAATGAGTGTAGTGCAGTAAATAGAGAGATCCTGCCACTTGGAGTATCTGTCTTGAGATACTAACTAGTCCTCGTAACTCTTTGTAACTCTCCAACAGACCCAGCACCACCATGAAGCCAGTAGCAGCAGCCTCCGCCGGAAACCAACCAACCAACACACACACACACACACTCTCTCACCCCCCCCTCCCTCTCCCTACCCCCCCCCCCTCCCTCCCTCCCTCTCTCTCTCTCTCTCTCTCTCTCTCTCTCTTCCCCTCCCTCTCTATCCCCTCTCCCTCTCTCTCCTACAGATCCACGGGCACCACCCAGCCAGCAGCCTCCGCCGGAAGCCCCCGATCATCCACCGCACGCGACCTGCACCCGCCCTAGGTCACAGGGGGTCACCAGGGGCACGCCAGGGGTCGGGTCGTACTGCCGGGGGATGCTGGGGTACGAGAGATCGGACTTATTTATATCTTTTTCCTTTTCGATGCCGTTGTGATACCGATATTATGAAACGGTGGGCTGATACTTGATTCGTGCCCATGTAAGAAATATCAGATTTGATTACATATTTTTCCTTTTCGCTGCCATATTGGTTCCGTAATCATCAAACATTGAGTTCATATTGTATTCATGATCATGTAGAATTTCTATCCGAAGACACAAATATATTTCCTGTTCCAAAATTGACGAAAAGTTAATATGAGTACAGACGTATATGAGTGCAAAGAGGCGAATGGCAGCAGAGGCACCGATAGGACTTATAGGTTGGCTCAAGGGTTGGGTGATCTCTTTTACTCTAGGGCCTATACTTGGCGGTGGTGACGACGCAGCACAAGCCTTTCCCATCATTACCACGGGGGGATGGAAGGGGGAGGGAGGGGGATGAAGGTATTACTCTGAGGCGGTGGTAGTGTGGTGAAAGGTGGGGGAGGGGCAGGGGCAGGGGGAGGAGAGAGAGAGAGAGAGGTAAAAACAAGGGGCAGCATAATTTGGTGACAGAACATCTGAAACGGACGGATGCGACAGGTAGGAAGGGATAGAACAGGTGGAGAGGAGAGACAGGGAGGGAGGCTGAGGAGGGAAGAAAAATAAATAGAAGGAGGAAAGGAGAGAGAGAGAGACAAAGAGAAAGCGGGGGGGGGGGGGGTTGATATCCTTCCTTCTCCTTGGTTCCCTGTTTAACTACGAAGATATGGAGAATGACCTTTTCCTCCTCTCTCTCTCTCTCTTTCTCTACCTTTCACCGCACCACCACCGCTTTCTCTGTCTCTTTTGACAAATAGAGAGCAATAAAACTGATCCCAGTATCATACAACGGATAAATAAAGAAATGAAAGTCAGGAAAGGGATGTGAAATTTATATACTGATCATACACAAAATAATATAACTAAAGTAGAAAGTTCACCTAACGAATGAGACGAATGTTGAAAATAGACATGTTCTAATCCACCGAGTAATCAAAAAATAAATAAATATTAAATACAAAAAAAAAAAAAAAAAAAAAGGCTAAAATTAAATTACGTACCACAAGATCTTTTGTTCCCAATTACAAGATCATGGTAATTAAAGCGGAAGGCATTATAGACTGAACACTAAACTAGATATACACGGAAGATACCCAAGCACTCTATGAAATCAAGTCACGTACCTTTGGAGTGCCCGCAATTGGGGAAATTAGTTTGGGAATTGCAATGGAAAGCAGGCGTACTCAATAAAGCTTTCTGTTCAACCTTATACAGGGTGTTCCAGTAATGCTTTTCATAAATTATATGGTGGACTCATCAGACAAAAATAAGAATACATTACTCTATGAACATGAGGTTGAGTATTTATAATAACGGAGTTATTACACGATTTAAGTTAACGATAGATACAATGCCATTCAGTCCAAGGGGTAATGTTGCCATTTTAGTGGATTATATCCATTTGGCCTTCGCTATCGCTTGCTAGCCTCAAGATAGTGAGCAGTAGCGATCTGACTTTTCGGTAGAAAAATATGTCCGGCTTCGCCGGATTTGATTTTCCTACCGAAAACATCAGCTCGCTACCGCTCGCTAACCTGAAGAGAGAACGCCGATTGGATACAAAAGTCAGATCGCTACTGCTCACTATCTTGAGGCTAGCAAGCGATAGCGAAGGCCAAATGGATATAATCCACTAAAATGGCAACATTACCCCTTGGACTGAATGGCATTGTATCTATCGTTAACTTAAATCGTGTAATAACTCCGTTATTATAAATACTCAACCTCATGTTCATAGAGTAATGTATTCTTATTTTTGTCTGATGAGTCCACCATATAATTTATGAAAAGCATTACTGGAACACCCTGTATAAATGTTACAATCAGGGGTATTAAGTGTGGTCATAGATTCCAGTGGTTTTCGCTCAAAAAGTGTTATTGGTATCTTTATAGTTACTGAGAAAAGTGTTTATCCCTCCGAGTATTGGTCAGTGTCCGTAACTTTGTGAAATATCTGACAACACTTATTAACCTCGACTGTACATATAATATGTACCTGAATAACACTCGGTTTATGTGTTTCTTTAGGGGGTTTTCTGGATCCCCTTCTTCCTCCGGTTTAACTCCATTAGCTTTGAGATTTTATAATGTTCATTATATTAGTTTGGACGTTTCGCAAGAATCCTGTCCATTTTAAGGCCATTTAGGTGTCGATTTTGTTTTTCCGACGAGCGAAAGCGAGTCTGTAATTTAGATAGAACCGGGCATTTTTCTACCGAAAATCTCACGTAAACTGCACCAAATCGTCTAAATATAGCTAGAATAAAACTAAAGAGACGTCGCCTGTACAGAATGGGTTAAATCAAACCACGTACCACAATAATTAATGTTATCAAGTACAAGAGCATGCTAACTGAAGCGGAAAACATTACAGAAAGAATATGAAATTAAATATACACGAAAGATCCGCAAGTAATTCCTTAAATCCTGTCACGTACCTCGAGAGTACATGTTATTAGGCAAATGATCGTGAAAATTACAAGGAAAGACACAAGCCAACTGTAACCATTTTCGTGTTCAACTGTAATCGCAATGGTACTCTCGAATGCCACTTATAAGAATTCGTGGATTCCCCATGCTTTTATTTAAGCAATGATAACTAAGTGGATTTTTGTTTTTTGTTTTTTTTGTATAGAACTTGCTTTTCACTAAATAGTATATTTAGTTTAGTAATTGAAGCATAGAAAAATATATTCATATATTTGTTCCCGATATATACTTACATTTAGATATAGGCGAAGTCTACGAATATTCATGAGTGGGCTACATACTATGGCATCCAAGTGTACAAACAAAATCAACAATGCACCGCCACTGTAGTAGAGTACAACCAAAAATATACCCAATGGCATAATGGTATTCTAACCTTTATATAGTGTCGCCAATTTAGCTACTTTCCCGCTAGATCTAGAGGTATTTACTTCGATCTAGCGGCAAATATGTACATCTAGCGACATGAATTGAGCGATACTTTGGAGATTTGAGCCATTTTTGAGCGATATATTAGTGATTGTGGCATTATTCTAGATATTTTCGGCGTATATCAACTATCTATCGGACTTGATGTGTTAACCCTGCATCTTATAAGTGACCCCTTCAGTACCGGGGATGTCTTTTGTACTTGATATCAGCTACATTTAGATGATTTTATGAAGCTTGGGAAGCATATATGGTAGCTTAAAGGATTAAGTGAGATAGTTTGTAGGCTTTTAATGGGTAGACGTCCTTCCTAAGCTGAATAACATCGTCTAATAGTTGTCAGAATATACTGAAAAGGACGTCACCGGAACTGAATGAGTTAACCCCTTCAGGGAGTTCTTTCTTTGTATAAGTGATTAATGAATATGAAACAATATTCTCAAGTAAGCAATACTGTTATATCGTGTTCCCTCTGTTTACAACAAAAGAGAGAGAGAGAGAGAGAGAGAGAGAGAGAGAGAGAGAGAGAGAGAGAGAGAGAGAGAGAGAGAGAGAGAGAGAGAGAGAGAGAGAGAGAGAGAGAGAGAGAGAGAGAGAGAGAGAGAGAGAGAGAGAGAGAGAGAGAGAGAGAGAGAGAGAGAGAGGTGTGTCATTACGTACAATATACACGTAACTTCTCGTACCATAATTGCTTCTAAATAACGTCTTTACCAACTCATCTTTTTACCTGCGCCAGAAACGCGGGTTAAGGGGGGGATGGGGGGTTTTCTGGCCCCCCTTCTTCCTCCTGCTTAGCCCCATTAGTTTTCAGATTTTAAGACGTTTGGTTTATTGGTTTGACGATTTTAAGACCTTTAAACTCCATTGCTCTGTCAATATTAAGACCTTTCGTGCTATTTAGATGTCGATTTTTTCCTGGGGAGCGATAGCGAGTCTGTAATTTAAGAGGAACCGGTCTTCGGCCGGGACATTTTTCTACCTAACAATTTACACATTTATCTAGAAGGGGGATCTCGGGGATTTCTTTTTAAGCTTGATGGAGGTCTTTTTAAGCTTGATGGAGGTCTTTTTAAGCTTGATGGAGGTCTTTTTAAGCTTGATGGAGGTCTTTTTAAGCTTGATGGAGGTCTAGGGAGTAAAGTAAAAGCATAATAAATAAATATACAGTACATATCGACCAATAAATTAATCCTTCCCCCTTAAATAACGCCATTAATTGTTATTGTGGCAGTTATTCTTTGTGTTATTGTGTCTCCCTTTGTTGAGGAAATACATTTTAAATTCGTGGACGTGTTTATTGAAATATTGAGCTGAAATTTGGACCTATACAAAAAAAAAAAAAAAATTTGTATTTTATATTTTGCTGAGGTCAATAAACCATCTATCTATCTATCTATCTATCTATCTATCTATCTATCTGTCTGTCTAATCTATCTATCTATTTAATCTGAAGGAAATCCACAAGCAATCCTTTGTCTACTTGTTTTGTTTATTGTGTAACCATTGTTGTTTTGTTTATTGTGTAACCATTGTTGTTTTGTTTATTGTGTAACCATTGTTGTTTTGTTTATTGTGTAACCATTGTTGTTTTTGTTTATTGTGTAACCATTGTTGTTTTGTTTATTGTGTAACCATTGTTGTTTTGTTTATTGTGTAACCATTGTTGTTTTGTTTATTGTGTAACCATTGTTGTTTTGTTTATTATGTAACCATTGTTGTTTTGTTTATTGTGTAACCATTGTTGTTTTGTTTATTGAGTAACCATTGTTGTTTTGTTTATTGTGTAACCATTGTTGTTTTGTTTATTGTGTAACCATTGTTGTTTTGTTTATTGTGTAACCATTGTTGTTTTGTCGGTGGTGTTCTTGGGTTGGGGTGATGGGGGGGGGGGAGGGAGGGAGAGATGTCGAGCTTATACCCTGTCCCAAATAAGTAGGCCGAAACTCATGAACATTAAGGGGAGATTTCCACTTGAGGGACTTTTTTCTTGACCCCTTTCTCCCTCATGTCTAGCCCCATTGCTTTTGAGATTTTAAGACGTTTGCCCCATTAGTTTGGTGATTTTTAAGAATTTCCGCACCATTCTGTCAATTTTAAGACCTTTCGTGCCATTTAGGTGTCGATTTTATCCTGGCGAGCGATAGCGAGCCTGTAATTTAAGAGTAATCGGCCTTCGGCCGGGACATTTTTCTCCCGAAAAATGTAAAAATTTATCTTGAAAGGGGGTCAAGGGGGTGAAATTTTAAGATTGCTGGAGGAGTAGGAAACAAACTAGAAACCTTCCCTTAATCTGTATAACTCACAAACGACTAGTAGAGTAATGGAGCTAACATTTCTACCATTTGAGGGGAGGGGAGGGGTCGGGCAGGGAATAGGTATGGACATTGAACAGCCCATTTGCTCTAGCCCTTTTCGCGTTAAAGAGGTTTCCAGACTTACCTATTTGGAACAGGGTATAGTTGTTATAGTAGATTTGTATTTTATTTTATTTTATTTTTATTTTTATTTATTGTTTATTTTTATTGGTGGGTCTTCAGTTTATTGGATTTTGAGGGGAATAATGGTCAATATGGAGTAAAGGAGAGTACGTACTACATAGTTTTTTTTAAGGAGGGGGGTGACCTGCTTTTGTTTGTATTTCTCGCCTTTTCTCTCTTTCTCTGGCTTGTATCCATTCGGCCGCATTCAGCCAACTATTTTAAGAAGTTTATCCCCATCTAGGTGTCGATTTCTTCATGGTGAGCGATAGCAAGCCAGCATTATATGAAGACCTCGGGCTTCACCGGAGAAATTTTTCTATCGAAAAAATATACAAATTTAGCCTGCTGTCAAAACAAAATAATAATAATATGCTGGCTCGCTACCGCTCACCAGTAAAAAATGTACACCTGGATGGGGATAAACGTCTTAGAACAGTAGGCTGAATGGGGCCGAATGGATACAAGCCAGAGAAAGAGAGAAAATGTAACGAAGCAATATCCAGTCTAACTTAGTATAATAAAGCAACTGGAGATACAGTTTAATTTATGATATTCTTATAATATTAAGTTGCTCAATATACTGTACAATATCATATTATAAAACACAATAAAAATAAATATATAAATTAAATTGCATAATGTCTAACACACAGACACACACACACAAACTAACACACACACACACACACACATACTAACACATGCTAACACACACAAACACACATACTAACACACACAAACACACATACTAACACACTAACACACACACACTAACACTAACACACACGCACACACACTAACACACACGCACACACATTAACACACAAACACAAACACACACACACACCTATACACACCTACACACACCTACACACACACACACACACACACACACACAGACACAAACACACACACCTACTTGTTCGCAGCACCAAATATAGACTCCCTGAATGACTTGGAGGAATCTTAATCTTGTTGATCTTACTAGTCAGTTTGTTGACGGAGGTGGTAGTACAAGTGGTTAGGGTTGGTAGTACAAGTGGTTAGGGTTGGTAGTACAAGTGATTAGGGTTGGTAGTACAAGTGATTAGGGTTGGTAGTACAAGTGGTTAGGGTTGGTAGTACAAGTGGTTAGGGTTGGTAGTACAAGTGGTTAGGGTTGGTAGTACAAGTGGTTAGGGTTGGTAGTACAAGTGGTTAGGGTTGGTAGTACAAGTGGTTAGGGTTGGTTGTATTTAGGGGGAAGGGTTCTTTTCTGGACCCCTTTCTCCCTAATGTTTAGCCCCATTGCTTTTGAGATTTTAAGGCGTTCGCCTCATTTGCTTGCGATTTTAAGACATTTTGCCCTATATTTTTTGCCAATATAAAGACCTATCGTGTCATTTAGGTGTCGATGTTTTCCTGGCGAGCGATAGCGAGCCTGTAACTCTAAGTGGAATCGGCCTTTGGCCGGAGCAGTTTTTTACCGAAAAATTAACAAATTTATCTTGAAGGGGGGGGTCTAGGAGGTGTTTTTTTTTAAAGATTGATGGAGGTGTATCTAGGAAACTATAAAATAAATAAATAGACCAAATAATAACCACTACTCCCTTAAGTGGCCTTAAATGACCTACAAGTGGTCATGGTTGTTGTTGTTGTTCTTCCCAAAGCTGCCTGGCCGAACAGCCCCAAGGCCCCGAGCAAGGCCAAGGCCATAACCGAGTGCCCCCACAGAACCCTCCCTGCCGACCACAATAAAGCCTGGGTGACCAAAGCCACTCCACGGCGGTGAGCCGAGGAGGGTGCGGAAACGCCCGGGAAACCAAAGCCTCACCCAGGGCCCTGTGCCCCTCAGCAATTATGAAGAGAAAGTTGAGGGGCAAAGGGAAAATGTGACGCTTTGGCTTCCAATCTTGGTAGATTGGGAGGTCAATCCACGGAAAAGACGCCGTCACTTGAGATCTAGAAAATATATAAGTAAAAGGAACAGTCAGAGTAAGCTATGGGTATGGCAGAGATCGCTCAGTTCTCACTCTGATAGACCAGCCCATCACCACATGACTAGAACCCAATCCTTTCGGCATCAGCTAGGAAAGGCCCTAGAAAGCCGCCTTTGGCGGGGGGATAGCTCCCCTATTTCAACACCTTTCGGGGTTGGGCACCCGCCATGGTCATGGTTGGCAGTGTTGCTGATAGGAAGAATGGGGGCAATTGATCACTTGCGATTTTCAAGTTATTTATACCCGGTATCACACGAGAGCATAATTTTATAGTCAATATTCGATCATCAAAACATTTCTGGCAACATTTCTGGAGTACTTTGCCTTGGTATCGGAAACTAGACTGATGGTAGATGAATTCAGGTGTCCAACATACTATGCATGTTGACCTCATAAGCTGCCAGACCAGTGTTGAGGATAAATGTTGTGGGAAAACGTGCTCGTGCTTAACCCGTTCAGTACCGGCGACGTCTTTTTCATTACATTCCGGCAACTATTAGAAGATGTTATACAGTTTAGGAAAGATCTCTAGCAATTATTATAAGGCTTCAAACTATCTCAATCAACCCTTTTAGATAGATCCTTCCTAAGCTGCATTAAAATCATCATAATATAGCTAGAATAAAGTATAACAGACGTCGCTGGTACAGAAAGGGTTAAGTGAGTTGGAGGCACAGACATCGATATTTAACAGAATTAGCATTAAAGTACGGTCGTAGTACAGTCGGTCAAATAAGTGATATCTCGGCAAAGTATATTTTGATCAATAATTGGTATCTGGATTATCTAAACTTACTTCATTCATTTCAAGTGAGATATACAAACATGTTCCTACATTTATCCACACTATTCAACATCAGACAGACATTAATACAGCACAGAGCGAACCAAACGTAATGACAGCTGAGAGATGACTTATTAGCGCCACCGTACATATTATAAATACATTAAAGCAACTTCAACATACCTCCTATCCATCAGAGGCCTACATTATTATTGCATTTCTGTTTTTTTAATATTTATGATTTTACGGCTCCAACTTCCTTATAGCCTGAAACTCGAAAGTGGTCAATTATAATAGGACAAGTAAAGGTGTTGGCAGTAACAATTAAGGGCGAGGTAGCTGCTTTTTCTGGACACCTCTCCCTCATGTTTAGCATATTATTTTTGAGATTATAAGACGTTCGTTCCATTAATTTGACGAATTTTAGACCTTTCGCCCCATTCTTTTGTCAATATTAAGACCTTTCGTGTCATTTAGGTATCGATTGTTTCCTGGCGAGCGATAACGAGACTGTGATTTTAAAAGGAACTGGCCTTCGGCCAGCATATTTTTCTACCGAAAAATGTACAAATTTATCTTGAAAGGGGGTCTAGGGGTTGATTTTGTAAGTTTGATAGAGGCCTAGCAAAGAACCTAAAAATACAGTATACTGTATATATATATATATATATATATATATATATATATATATATTGATAAAAAACCAAGCACTGCCCCCATAAGGCAAAGTTTTTGTTATGCTCCATAGACCTCCATCAACCTTGTAAACATGTTACTCCCAACATCCCCCCTTCGAGATAAATGTGTATATTTTTCGGTATCAAAATGTCTCGGCCTTTGGCCGATTCCTCTTAAAATTGCAGGCTCGCTATCGCTCGCCACGAAAAAGTAGCTATTTCAAGACCTTTCGCCCCGTTTATTTGTTAATATCAAGAATGTTCGTGTTATTTAGATGTCCATATTTTCCTAGCGAGCGATAGCGAGCCTGTAATTTAGGAAGCATTTTTCTACCGAAAAATTCAAACATTTATCTTGAAGGAGAGTATTAAAGGTAGTTTGTTAAAGCTCTAGGGAGAACACTAGAATAATAACAATCACATCAATTCATAATCATTATTTACTAATATCGTTCTTAAGGGGAGATTTCCACTTGAGGGATTTTTTTCTTTACCCCTTTCTCCCTCATGTTTAGCCCCATTGCTTTTGATATTTTAAGACGTTCGCCCCATTAGTTTGGCGATTTTAAGAACTTTCACCCCAATTATGTCACTTTAAGACCTTTCGTCCAATTTAGGTGTCGATTTTGTCTTGGCGAGCGATAGCGAGCCTGTAATTTAAGAGGAGCCGGAAAAAATTTCTACCGAAAAATACAAATTAATCTTGAAAGGGGGGTGTAATTTCAATCTTGATGGAAGTCTAGGAAACACACTAAAAACCTCCCCTTAACCCCAATAACTCCCAATGAAATTATTGAGCGCATATGGTCCTCTTGGGATTCGAAACCAGGACAGCAGATACAGAACTTACACGCTACCACCAAGACGTCCCTCCCTAACCCCTTCAGTACCAGCGACTTATTTTTAATTTAATTCCAGTTATATTAGACGATTTTGTGCAGTTTAAGAAGAATGTGTGGTAGTAAATGGGGTTAAGTGAGATAGTTGGCAGCTTGTTAATTGAACTGAAGGACCTTTTAATATTGAATACAATCTTCTAACAGTAGCTAGATTGGAATTAAAGAGACGTCGCCGGTACAGAAGGGGTTAAGGGGAGATCTCCACTTGAGGGATTTTTTTCTGGACCCCTTTCTCCCTCATGTTTAGCCCCATTGCTGTTGATATTATAAAACGTTTGCCCCATTAGTTTAGCGATTTTAAGAACTTTCACCCCATATTAAGACCTTTCGTGCCATTCAGGTGTCGATTTTATCCTGGCGAGCGATAGCGAGCCTGTAATTTAAGAGGAACCGGCCTTTGGCCGGGACATTTTTCTACCGAAAAATGTACAAATTTATCTTGAAAGGGACTCAAGGGGGTGTAATTTTAAGCTTGATGGAAGTCTAGGGAACAAACTAAATACCTCCCCTTAAGGGTGGGCGTATTTATTTCCTCATTTATGTATCTGTTTATAATTTGTATTTATTTGTTCCCTAGACCTCCATCAAGCTTAAAATTACTCCCCCTTAACCCCCTTTCAAGATAAATTTGTACATTTTTCGGTAGAAAAATTTCCCGGCCGAAGGCCGGTTCCCCTTAAATTACAGGCTCGCTATCGCTCGCCAGGAAAAAATCGACACCTAAATGGCACGAATGGTCTTAAAATTGACAGAAATGGGGCGAGGGTTCTTAAAATCGCTAAACTAATGGGGCAAGCGTCTTTAAATCTCACAAGCAATGGGGTTAAACATGAGGGAGAAAGGAGTCAAGAAAAAAATCCCTCAAGTGGAATCTCCCCTTAACACAACAATAATATAACACTTCAAGACCCACCTTCCAAGATTAATTTTCTATTTTTTCGATAAGAAATGTCCCGGCCGAATTCCGGTTTCTCTTTAATTACAGGCTCGCTATCGCTCGCCAGGAAAAAATTGACACCTAATTGACACTAAAAGTCTTAATATTGACTAACACATGGGGCGAAAAGTCGTAAACTCGCCAAACTAATGGCCCGAACGTCATAAAATATAAAAACTAATGGGGCTAAACATGATGAAGGTGGACCAGAAAAAACAACCATGCCTCCTTAACAGGCTTCGAATTATCTCACTTAACCCATTCTCCTACCACAAATCCTTCCTAAGCTGCAAAAAGTCGTCTAAAGATAGCGAACATAAAATAGGAAAAGACGTCGCCGGTACAGAAGGGGGTAACCCTCTAACCCCCCCCCCCCCTCCCCCCTTCCCCCTCATTTGAGTTCGCCGCCTCCTCACCAGTTAACCCTTTGAACATTGTGACGCATTTTGACAGTTGATTCTGGCTATCATTAGGCGATGTTATACAGCTTAAGAAGAATCTGTAGGAATGAAAAGGGTATAAACGATCTCAATTAACCCTCTGACTTCCGCAAAGCATTCTTAATTTGATCTATTCAAAATCTCCCCCACCCCCCTTCTCTCTCGCTCTCTCTCTCTCTCTCTCGCTCGCTCTCAGAATGTCATGTACCCTTCCTAATCTGAATAAAATTGTGTAATAATAGCCAGAGAACAGAGAAGGAATGCATATTGGCTCTTCAAAGGGTTCCGAGCGCCTCGTTACGCTGAACTGGGGACGGGGGTAAAAAGCCACATTAGTATTGTGGGTTAAGTGGGTAATGGTGGTGCTCCTGTTATGATGGTGGGGAGTGAGTGAGTGAGTGAGTGAGTGAGTGAGTGAGTGAGAGAGAGAGAGTTACACAGATACTCAGACCACACAAACCTTGCAGTCCCAACAAGGTGGTCCGGCCTTAATACTACTATACAGGGACAGTTTATAGTAGAAGAATAGGACAGCAAAGTAGAAGGCTCCCTCCACTCTCTTCGTACCGGAAAAATAGGATAAGTGTAACCTTATGGACCAGGGTCAGGAAATGCCCACAAGGAAAGTTTTTATAGAGTATAGAAAGAAATGAGTTTGAAAGGGAAATTACACATACCTACTGATTAATTCATATTAATCCAGAGAGAGAGAGAGAGAGAGAGAGAGAGAGAGAGAGAGAGAGAGAGAGAGAGAGAGAGAGAGAGAGAGAGAGAGAGAGAGAGAGAGAGAGAGAAGGTTGAGAGAAGAAATAGATAGTTTAAAGAGCATAGCCCATGAGGTCAGCTATCTTCATTATCATCAATGTTCGTGTACAATATACCTCCTCTGTGCAATAATAGCAGTCCGAGTTTCTTATAAATGTAAATATAATTAAATTAGTGTTTTGGACGGTGGTGGCGAGAGGCATTTCCGACCTGTCATGACATATAAAGAGGCATTAGGGTAGGCTACCCATAGAATAACACAATCGGTCAAAGAGTTTCAGGAGTCAGGTCACTGGCCACCATTTTGGTTCTCAGTCTCTCTGTTAAATACTCCATGCTGTGAAAGCAGTTACAAGGATGGACAAATATTTATAAGAGGAGTATGAGAAATTATATGAGCAGCATGAGCTTAAGAATGAAATTTAGAAATAAGGGCAAGCTATCGAATAATGCACTGTGAACGTGAATAATGCACTGTGAACGTGAATAATGCACTGTGAACGTGAATAATGCACTGTGAACGTGAATATCAAGATGGAATATGTTGATAGGTTGAACGTACGCTGTTGTACTAAAGTAGCCTACCTGTGTAACGTCAGAGTAAACAGTAGGGAGAAAACTAAACAACAAATAATAATAAATAAATAAATCGACCAATAAGTATAACCTACCCGCTTAAGGGGAGATCTCCACTTGAGGGATTTTTTTCTTGACCCCTTTCTCCCTCATGTTTAGCCCCATTGCTTTTGATATTATGAAACGTTTGCCCCATTAGTTTAGCGATTTTAAGAACTTTCACCCCATATTAAGACCTTTCGTGCAATTCAGGTGTCGATATTATCCTGGCGAGCGATAGCGAGCCTGTAATTTAAGAGGAACCGGCCTTTGGCCGGGACATTTTTCTACCGAAAAATGTACAAATTTATCTTGAAAGGGACTCAAGGGGATGTAATTTTAAGCTTGATGGAGGTGTAGGGAACAAACTAAATACCTCCCCTTAACTATCCTTGTCAGTTTCTCTCCATCTCTCCAATGAGGAAGGCGACAGTTGTCACCGAAACTGCTTGGAATCATTTGTTTTCGTTAGTTATACCTTGTCCAAATAGGTAGGCCTAAAATTGTTAACCCTAACCTCTATAACTGAAAAATGGGCTAGAGAAAATGGGCTGTAATATTCACACCTATTCCCTGGTTGACCCTTCCCACATGGTAGAAGTATTAGCTCGCTTAATCTAGTTGTTTGTGTGTTTTGGCGTACTTATTTGGAACAGGGCATAGTGTCGGTTGCATCTCCATTTCCAACGATCACGCCAGTGTGTTTTTCCGGCCAAATACATATAGAGATAAAGAAGAACTAACTAAGATAGAGCGGTCCAAGTTATTTGTTTGAATTTGCGTTAGTTTTACATATTAAGATCAATTAATGTAAACAAATAGAGCCATGAGAAAATATAATAATAATTTTAGCTTGCATTTTTGTTTAACAGACTGGGAATCTGTAACAACTATAGACGTCTATCTACAGTATATATCTATTGCCGGACGCCGCGATCCACAAAGGGGTGTTCACGAACAAATCGCCCCATGCATCTCTGTCCCCAGTCATTTGATGCCCCTCCTTCCATCCAGCATTGCGTTCACGCATATACTTCTTAACTCCATCTTTCCACCTCTCTCACGGTTTACCTCTCCTTCTCTGTCCTTCCACTTCACTCTCGTTCACTATCTTAGTCATTATCTCGCTGCTCATACGTTCCACATGACCGATCCATCTCAAGGTGTTCCTTTTAGCACTTTTCAGCACATCAACACTACACCGCTCTCGTACTTCCTCATTCGTATGTCTATGTGACGTACGTTACATACAAATTTACGCAAACTGTTTTTGTTTTGTTTGCGGTTACTTAATGAGAAGTAGCGCACATCTCAATGTAAAGCACAATAAACAAGTAGTTTTGCGAGAACAAACAAAAGTCTAAACGTAATTGAAATGTAAATAAAAAGGGTAACTCTTAAGATGACTAGTGCCGCACTATAAGAAACAATTTATTAGGGATAATAGGACATGTACGTATCGACTCGTAATGATGTTTTCAATATCGTTTGCATGGCAGATTTGTGATATCAACAATTGCAAAAAAAAAAAAATGAAAGGACCTAAACAAAATAAAGGTCACGCGCATAAACGAACATAATTTCATGGACGTTATTCGTAAGGGTTGTGTTAGTGGCCGTCTATTCGCTTTGTTTACAATACTCCTATGCTCGTGGATATGTCCCCCTCTAATTTGACTTTTTGTCCCTAAATTATCCCACGGCCAGCTGTTATTTGTCCCCTGCTGGCATTGTGTATGATTATGACAATATGTCACGAGGGGAGGGGGGGGGGGGGGGGAGACCACTATTGACAGGACACATACGGGCGCACTATTTCGAGTTTTCACTGTGTTTTCCATTATTATTCTTTGTTACAAGTGTCTTTGTTACAAGTGTCTTTGTTACAAGTGTCTTTGTTACAAGTGTCTTTGTTACAAGTGTCTTTTAACTTCACATTGTGTTGTTTGCCTAAACAATATTAAAATATTTACCCCGATAGGTGGGGAGGGCATGAAATATATCAGGGAAAGAGAGGGGTTGAAAAACTCTATGGATAGAAAAACCTGTGGTGGCCAAGGGTGGTGGTCGTGTGCATCCGAACACATTCACAGTCGAGAAAGCGTCTGTGATTGGCTGGAAGGAATGAGTATCGTGATGTCACGCCCACTATGAGTGGCGGGCGTATTTAAATAACCCTGATCACCTACCGAGTTTGATATTGTTGAGGCAAACAATAATGGAAAGGCAAAACCCACTTGTAACAAAGAAAATTAATGGGAAATGCTAGTGAAAACTCAAAATAGTGCATCCATTACTATATGTGTGCTGTCAATAGTGGTGCGACCGATAGCCTATTTGAACTTTACTACCGCTACTACGATTGTTGTTTCTGAGACCTACTGTAGTACTGTATATTAACCTAACCAAACAAAACAACCCAACCTAACCTAACCTAGACCTAGTACTTGGGATACAAAACTAGCACTTGCATGCCAGCTACTGCGAGTTGCTAGTACCCAGTACGTAAGATACAAAACTAACCCTTGCATGCCAGCTACTGCGAGTTGCTAGTACCCAGTACGTAAGATACAAAACTAACCCTTGCATGCCAGCTACTGCGAGTTGCTAGTACCCAGTACGTAAGATACAAAACTAGCCCTTGCATGCCAGCTACTGCGAGTTGCTAGTACCCAGTACGTAAGATACAAAACTAGCCCTTGCATGCCAGCTACTGCGAGTTGCTAGTACCTAGTACGTGGAATACAAAACTAGCCCTTGCATGCCAGCTACTGTGGGTTTTTGCATTTTCGAGACCTAGCCTATGTTATAAAAATCGAGTCGACATTAGCCTAACCTAACAACCTTACCTAACCTATCCTAGTATTATAGGTGGGGGCTGCCGCCCCCAGTGCCCCCAAAAACACAGTATTATGGGATATACCTTACTTCAGCAACGAGTGGCAGCGAGAGATTCGCAACAATAACTGAGCTGTGATGCGGCTCGTAAATATTATCCAAAACTAGCCCTTCCATGTCAGCTAGTAAGCTTTACCAAACAGCTACTAACGATTATCTTACAGCTACTAACCTATATCTAGCAGCTACTAACCTTTACCAAATGTTGTGATGAGTTGATGTCCTCAGAAAATACATTAACTTCGCGAATCTTAAGACAGTTACCTTAACACCCCTATTCCACACTCGTTCAAATGACAACCTGGTTGAACTGACCAAAAAAATAATAAATTACTGGATGATATGATGAGCAGGTTTGGCAAACAAAAGAACATCAATAATAATCACTCAAATGCGCAACCCGTGACTATAGATACTATTCGCATACTAGCACTTATATTCTAGATGACGTCACGATAAACCCTGTGTTCGGATGTCTGCATAGCGACTTGAAGCGTATATCGACTCTGGGTTTGTTTACATGTTGGCGAAGAGAAGAGTGGTAGAGGAGGACTGTATTTACAGGTATATGTACACTTATACATATTCTGCCACATACTTAATTGTATATCAAGGTGTAGACGATCTTTCAAACTACAAGATGTGGGTTTAAATATGGAATTACAATACACACAAAGGAAATAATGTGTACGCCCACTACTCCTAATCATACCCAATATTGTAAAGACCCCCTTTAACCTATTATTGTATCCCATGGCCGTTATGTGATAGCTAGTGCAACCCCTACTCTGTGAAACTCTCCAACCCAAGAGTGAAACTTTACTCAGACTTTCTTCTATCCAACAGCTGAGCTCTAGAACTCTCTCCCAGAATCAGTCTTTCCCTCTTCCTATGACTTAAATTGCTTCAAACTCCTTGTGTCCAGGCATTTTGGCTCAAACATCCCTTGATTTTGGCCCTGTCACTCTTTCAACTATGGGGGAGGCACTCGCTACAGGCAGTTCTGCCTTTTGCCTCCCTCACTCACAGACTAAAAAGACAAAATCCTCCATTCACTGAATGATAAACAATATAACACTGTATTCCTTGAGAAAACAAGAACAAAAATGTCTTGGTAAATAAGCCAAATGACGTGGTCATTTGGAGTAAGGGGTCGGGCGCAAGTTGGACTAGATAATAGTCCATCAGGCGCCTGGCCCGGGGAGACGATTAATATGAAGGGTGCGCCTGGAAGTGTGGTGGGAGGGCTTGTGGCTTTGGCTCCGCTGCATGTCTGCCTGCAGAGATCGGAACCTCTCCGGGTGGTCGGGGGCCGGGGGAGTGTTGGAGCGACATTGGTGACCCTGGTCTCTGGGTCTTCTCCTGGGTGACCTGGATGTGTGTGAGTTTGTGCTTTTTATCTGTGTTTATTTGTTGTTTTTGTGTTTTCCCTGTTCTTGCTCTGTCTTGAGTCTACTACCCCCAAAATGGGGATTGGGCCTGAGCATATAGATAGATAGATAGAAATAAGCCGGTATAACTGATATTAAATGGCATAATCTATGTTTTGTGTTGGTAAAGAATATACAAGTTTAGCTCATTCAGTACTATGCCGCCATATTTAAATTAATTTTAGTTATCTTTAGACTATATTACTTATTTTGGGAGAGACCTGTGAGAGTCGAAAGAAATATCTTGGATCTACTAGAGGTAAATCTTATGCTAAATAAATGTTCATCTATGTTGCCAGTGGTGGGCCAAAACCTCATGTTCCCTAAACGAACCTAATGTTAGATCATACCCATTTCCCAGTTATTGCTATATAAAACCACAATATCTGGGGGAAAAAAATAGTAAAAACAAACTATATATAATAAAAATAGTTGCTAACATCAAGATCGTACCTAAAAGTCAGTAATACCAAAGTCGGTCACGTAGAGCTAGAATACAATTAAAACTATTGTAATCATAATAAAATGGTTAATAATTATAATTTGAATAACACTCACATCTCCTCAGGCAGCATGGCGGGTCCGAAAGCGGACGTCACCAATGTCAACAAACCGCCGACCAATCAGCTGGCAGAATGGAGAAGGGGGGCGTGGCCAGTCCTCCATAGCGCACCACCGGAAGGAAGCCACACACACACACACACACACTTCCTGAAAATGGCCGACAATGGTAACAATGGCGAGGAGATAATACAAATAACACAAAAATTCATGCCCGATTTAATCTGTCATATCGAATAAACCCTTTCAGTACCGGCGACGTCCTTTTAATTTTATTCTAGCTATACTAAGACGATTTTGTGCAGATTAAGAAGGATCTGTGGTAATAAACAGTGTTAAAGTGAAATATTTCGAAGCCTGTTAATTGCTAAAGGGGTCAATTTAAAGATGATGTAATTAAATTGCTAAAAAATCGTTTCGATTGTTTTTACGAAGTGGCTACGGGACACCACCAGTGGTGTCCCGTAGCCCAGCCTCACTGGCTGGGCTGCGTGACACCACTGGTGGTGTCCCGTAGCCACTTCGTTGTTTTTATGTAGTTTAGAGTTGTGTAAGGGTGTTTTGATGTGTGAAAATAGGCGTAAATGCATATTTACCCATTATACAACAATCTAAAAACACGTCCCTTCACTCGCGAAAAATAACTATTTGGCCATAACCGTTTGCCGTTGGATACAAAATACCCCCCCCCCCCAAGATTTATTGAAATCGTCATATATTTAAACAGTAGGGGGCAAAAACCAAATTTTCCCCAACGCTTCTTCTTCTTCTTCTTCTTCGCGGCGGATGTAAACAAAGCCTCTTGCGACGTAGGCGATATAGAGGATATTTTGTTTTTTTCAGGATCAGTAATACATTTGTACGCGCATTTAGACATATATAGGAATGAAATACATGGTATAAGAAACCTGTAGGCCACGATAAAATCGATGTATGAATTTAATTACATCATCTTTATATTGTCCGCTAAAGGTCCTTTTTAAGTTGAATACAATCATCAGTTCTAATAGTTGGCAGAATGTAACGAAAAGGGCGTCACCGGGATAGAATGGGTTAAACATTGGCGTATGGGGAGCCGAGAAAACAATTAAGAAACTAAACCCTATACTCCCTATTACCTCTCCTACCGATTTAATGTTCACCCACTTTTTCTTTCCTATCTTAGTCTCCCTTAACCCATTCAGTACCGATGCCTTCCTTTTACCTATATTCTGGCTGTTATTAGACGATTTTATTCCGTTTTAAAAGGGCCAATAGTAATTAAGATACTTCGAACTATTCTCTTAACCCTTTTTACTACCACAGATCCTTCTTAAACAACACAAAATCGTCTTAATATAGCTAGAATTAAATGACAAAGGTGACATCGGTCAACATAATTAATCTAATATATAATTAATCACATGAAAGATGAAAAACTAATACCGCTACTCACGATAGTACTTGATGCACGGGGGTCTTGGTGGACACTGAATTTATGTTTGTTTTCGAGGTTGAGTTGCCAATGAATAAATTTAACATATAAACTAGAAAACCAACGAAAAAAAGTTAATTTTAAGCAGTAAATTGGTAAAATGCATGATGTATTAAAGAAAATTTGCAGTATTCTATTTAGTTACACCGAACACAAAGCAGTAGGTATTACTACATATGCATAACTTAAGTATGCATGTGTACATTTGCGCGCGCAAGCCTACTTGTACTGCCATCTAGTGGACATGGAAGTTACCAATGCTTCAAGCGGTTCACTGTCTCGAGGAATCCAAAGCAGCAAACCAATGTGTTCGGTGAATTGTAAGTTTCTAGTTCGAGTTAATGAACCTAATCTACGTGAATGTGGCCCCGACTCTACACCAACTCAAAATAATTGTTCTACATTATTTATATAATATTGTATACAGAGATAAATATATTTGTAGTACTTGACAAAGCCAATATGGTTCAGTAGAATACGACTTATACCCTATTAACTTAAGGGGTAGAGTATACTTTTTGGTCTATTTGTTATCTATAAATTTATGTATTTATTGGTTTACTCGCTAGACCTCCATGAAGATTGAAAACAAAAAATACCCCCTAGAACCCCCTTCGAGATAAATTTGACATATTTTCAATAGAAAAATTTCCCGGCCGCCTCCAAAACTTAATTACAAGCTTGCTATCGCTCGCCAGGAAAATGTCGACACCTAAATGACACGAGAAGTCCAAATGTCGACATAGAAATGGGTCAAAAGGCCTTAAAATCGTCAAAATAATAGCTCAAACGTCTTATAAACTAAAAACTAATGGGGCTAAGCATGAGGAAGAAGGGGGACCAGAAAAAGACCCATCTCCCCTTGACCCTAACATTTGATATCAATAATATGGCGCAATAAATTAGCAGTCTTCAACAATCAAAATAAACGGTAGTTATATAGTAGGTGGGTTTTTTGTTCTCCAACCGATGGTAAATTGAATCCTTTAAGGGGAGATTTCCACTTGAGGGATTTTTTTTCTTTGCCCCTTTCTCCCTCATGTTTAGCCCTATTGCTTTTGAAATTTTAAGACGTTCGCCCCATTAGTTTGGCGATTTTAAGAAGTTTCACCCCTTTTATGTCACTGTTAAGACCTTTCGTCCCATTTAGGTGTCGATTTTTTCCTGGCGAGCGATAGCGAGCCTGTAATTTAAGAGGAACCGGCCTTTGGCCGGGAAATTTGTCTACCGAAAAATGTATAAATTTATCTTGAAAGGGGGTCAAGGGGGTGTAATTTCAAGCTTGATGGAAGTCTAGGAAACACACTAAAAACCTCCCCTTAAGGGGAGGTATTTAGTTTGTTCCCTACGTTTTCATAAAGCTTGAAATTACACCCCCTAGATAAATTTGTACATTTTTCGGTAGAAAAATGTCCCGGCCGGAGACCGATTGCTCTTAAATTACAGGCTCGCTATCGCTCGTCAGGAAAAAATCGACACCTTAATGGCACGAAAGGTCTTAAAATTGACAGAAATTGGGCAAAATGTCTTAAAATGTCTAAACTACTAGGGCGAACGTCTTAAAATCTCAAAAGCAATGGGGCTAAACATGGGGGGAGAAAGGGGTCCAGAAAAAAAAAACTCAAGTGGCTATCTCCCCTTAACAACTGCTTTATCGACACTTTATGGAAATATATGTAACTATATAGGTAGAGAGCCAACCAACTTGACAAACAATAATCTTGACCCTTTATAACGTCTTCTAACTCAACATGAATGAAAGCAATTGGGCTGAAATGACTCCTTTGGTAAGAGTCCACTAGATAATAGGTGTGGATATTTAGAAGCCAGTTTGCTCTAGTCCCTTTTGAGTTACAATAGTCTGCATCATACAAATACCAAGTTTTCTTAATTAACAACATATTTCACTTCAAAATGTTCGTAATAACTTAAGAGGAGGTATTTAGTTTCTTCCCTAAAACTCCATCAATCTTAAAATTACTCCCCCTTGACCCCCTTTCAAGATAAATTTGTACATTTTTCGGTAGAAAAATGTCCCGGCCGAAGGCCGGTTCCCCTTAAATTACAGGCTCGCTATCGCTCGCCAGGAAAAAATCGACACCTAAATGGCGCGAATAGTCTTAAAATTGACAGAAATGGGGCGAGGGTTCTTAAAATCGCCAAACAAATAAGGCAAGCGTCTTTAAATCTTACAAGCAATGAGGGAGAAAGAGGTTCAGAAAAAAATCCTCCAGGTGGAAATCTCCTCTTAAAGCCAGTTTGCTCTAGTCCCTTTTGAGTTACAATGAGGTCAGGGATCGAAATTATTGTCAAGTTCGTTGGTGATACTTATAACGTGTGTCTGCATCATACAAATACCAAGTTTTCATAATTAAAGTTTTCATAATTAAAGTTTTCATAATTAAGTTTTCATAATTAAAGTTTTCATAATTAAAGTTTTCATAATTAAAGTTTTCATAATTAAAGTTTTCATAATTAAAGTTTTCATAATTAAAGTTTTCATAATTAAAGTTTTCATAATTAAAGTTTTCATAATTAAAGTTTTTTATAATTAAAGTTTTTTATAATTAAAGTTTTCATAATTAAAATTTTCATAATTAAAGTTTTCATAATTAAAGTTTTCATAATTAAAGTTTTCATAATTAAAGTTTTCATAATTAAAGTTTTCATAATTAAAGTTTTCATAATTAACAACATATTTCGCTTCAAAATCTTCGTAATAACTTAAGGGGAGGTATTTAGTTTCTTCCCTAGAACTCCATCAAACTTAAAATTACACCCCCTAGACCCCCTTTCAAGATAAATTTGTAAATTTTTCGGTAGAAAAATGTCCCGGCTGAAGGCCGGTTCCTCTCAAATTACAGGCTCGCTACCGCTCGCCAGGAAAAAATCGACACCTAAATGGCACGAAAGTTCTTAAAATTGACAGAAATGGGGCGAAAGTTCTTAAAATCGCCAAACTAAAGTGGGCGAGCGTCTTAAAATCTAAAAAGCAATGGGGCTAAACATGAGAGAGAAAGGGGTCCAGAAAAAAATCCCTCAAGTGGAAATCCCCCCTTAATAAACAAATTGAAGATATGACAATTTACCATCAGCTGAAAATACACCGACTATAGGGTGTGGCAATTAGCATTTATTAACCCATTCTATACCGGTAAGTAGTTGGGTATTTGATGTCAGCTACATTTAGACAACTTTACGAAGCTTAGGAAGGATATGTGGTAGCTAAAAGGATTAATGAAGACAGTCGGTAGCCTTTTTCATTGGTAGACGTCCTTCCTAAGCTGAATAAAAAAATTCAAATGTTGCTGAAATCGAATACAAACTACGTCGCCGGTACAGAAGGGGTTAACCGGGAAGTGCATCAGCGAGACTGTAGGAAAGCGCAACTATTTGCCTTAAGGGGAGGTTTTTAGTTTGGTCCCTAGATATCCTTCAAGCTTAAGATTACACCCCCTTGAGCCCCTTTCAAGATAAATTTGTACATTTTTCGGTAGAAAAATGTCCCGGCTGAAAGCCGGTTCCTCTTAAATTACAGGCTCGCTATCGCTCGCCAGGATAAAATAGACACCTAAATGGCACGAAAGGTCTTAAAATTGACAGAAATGGGTTGAAAGTTCTTAAAATCGTCAAAATAATGGGGCGAACGTCTTAAAATTAGAAAAGCAATGGGGCTAAACATGAGGGAGAAAGGAGCCAAGAAAAAAAATCCCTCAAGTGGACATCTCCCCTTAACCCCTTCTGTAATGGCGACGTCTTTTTTTTCTAGCTATATTTAGACGATCTTGTGCAGCTTTTTAAGGATCTGTGTTAGTAAAATTGGTTAAGTGAGATCGTTCGAAGCCTGTTAACCCTTTCAAGCACCAATAGCGTTTCTGTTCTGTTTCTGGCTACTATAAGACTATTTTATTCAGATTAGTAACGGTATATGGAAGTCAAAGGGTTGATTGAGATAGTATTTACCCTTTTAATACCCACAGATAATTCCTAAGCTACATAAAATTGTCTAATGATAGCCAAAATACACTGCTAAAACGCGTCAGAGCTTCAAAGGGTTAATTGTTGGAGGCCTTTTATAAACTGAATAAACTAATTCAATAGTAGCCAAAATAAAGTAAAAAAAGACGTCGCCGGTACAGAAGGGGTTAAACTTTCGAAGTTATCCGGAACTGAATCGAATTTTCTCATTTAATTGTTTACGAAATATCTACATTTCGAAGGTTCACATTGCTGTTTAAGGGGAGGTATGTCGTTTTTATAGACCCCCTTCTTTCTCATGTATAGCTAGTCCCATTAGTTTGTCGATTATAAGAACTTTTGCCCTATATCTTATATTTCGTGCCATTTAATTGTCGACTTGTTTTTCCTGGCGAGCGATAGCAAGCCTGTCATTTAGGAGGAACCGGAAAATATACAAATTTATCTGGCAGGGCGATCTTGAGAATGTGTTTATCTGGCAGGGGGATCTTGAGGATGTGTTTATTTGGCAGGGGGATCTTGAGGATGTGTTTATCTGGCAGGGGGATCTTGAGGATGTGTTTATCTGGCAGGGGGAATCTTGAGGGGAGGGTTTATCTGCATGGGGGATCTTGAGGATTGTGGTTTTTCTGGCAGGGGGATCTTGAGGATGTGTTTATCTGGCAGGGGGATCTTGAGGATGTGTTTATCTGGCAGGGGGATCTTGAGGATGTGTTTATCTGGCAGGGGGATCTTGAGGATTTGTGTTTATCTGGCAGGGGGGATCTTGAGGATGTGTTATCTGGGCAGGGGGATCTGAGGATGTGTTTAGCTGGCGGGGGGATCTTGAGGATGTGTTTATCTGGCAGGGGGATCTTGAGGATGTGTTTATCTGGCAGGGGATCTGGCAGAGGGGATCTATCTTGAGGTTTATGTGTGTTTATCTGGCAGGGGGATCTTGAGGATGTGTTTATCTGGCAGGGGGATCTTGAGGATGTGTTTATCTGGCAGGGGGATCTTGAGGATGTGTTTATCTGGCAGGGGGATCTTGAGGATGTGTTTATCTGGCTAGAGGATCTTGAGGATGTGGTTATCTGGCAGGAGGATCTTGAGGATATGTTATCTGGCAGGGGGATCTTGAGGATGTGTTTTATCTGGCAGGGGGATCTTGAGGATGTGTTATCTGGCAGGGTGATCTTGATGTTGTGTTTATCTGGCAGGGGTTTCTTGAGGATGTGTTTATCTGGCAGGGGGATCTTGAGGATGTGTTTATCTGGCAGGGGGATCTTGAGGATGTGTTTATCTGGGAGGGGGATCTTGAGGATGTGTTTATCTGGCAGGGGGATCTTGAGGATGTGTTTATCTGGCAGGGGGATCTTGAGGATGTGTTTATCTGGCAGGGGGATCTTGAGGATGTGTTTTTTAAGCTTGATGGAGGTCTAGGGAGGGAAAACAAAAATATTAATACAATGATAAATAAATAAACAAATAGGCTAAATAATACGCCCATCCCCCTTTAACCCCTTCAGTACCGGTGATATACGTTTCATTATATTCTGGCGACTATTAGACGATTTTGCAAAGCTTAGGAAGGCCGTCTACTCATTAAAAGGCTACAGACTACCTCAATTAAGCCTTTTACCTACCATATATCCTTCCTAAGGTTCATAAAATCGTCTAAATGTAGGTGAAATCAAATAAAAAAAGACATAGCCGGTAAAGAAGGGGTTAAGGGATCATATGGGGTTTCTTAGAGTGTAACTTTCTTCTAACTGCCTCGTAATTCCTGGAGTTTCTTTAGGATTCATGGATGGATACCGTAATAGACAATAGCCGACAGGTAAAGGCGGCACAGTCACTAATAACAATTCATGGACCACACATATTTCTAATTATGGAAGTATATCTCTGGAAGCAAAGTTATGAATATACTTGTCTACACATCAACTACAGAACTACATCAACTATTTTGTTTCAAGCAACGACATATTTTCAAAGCAAATATTCAATAATAGCCATTTACAATTATGATTTATGGTAGAAAGTAGATCATTAAGTATTAACGATTTCCATACACGAAACTGTTAGATGAAATTGTGAAGAGATGTTTTACTAGCTTTCACGATATTTGATCACCCAGTCAACAGCTTTCTTTGGATCGTCTTTAGATCTTATATGTCTCGGTTGAAAAAAGTTGTATTTACAACAAAATTCTGAACCAAAACTAGCGTACGATTATGGTATGTTCCAGTAAATTGATAGTATGGTTATTGAAGAAGAGAAACAAATAGTTAAAAACATAAATAGGTGCAGTGTATATAGAAAAGAGAGAGAGAGAGAGAGAGAGAGAGAGAGAGAGAGAGAGAGAGAGAGAGAGAGAGAGAGAGAGAGAGAGAGAGAGAGAGAGAGATGAGGATGATAGGAGGTGCTAAAACCCAGCGGGGGAGCTCTTGAGTAAGCTGACCCCTACACCCTGATGCCTACCTACCTACCTGCCCCTCTCTCTCTCTCTGAGTCACGTATTTACGATTTAACCGTGGAGTCATCTTTTCCTAAATTAATTCCATTCATCGGTATTTTATTATTATATTTCTATCCAACTATTTATTTCCATGTAATATATACTGTATATATACCCTTAAGGGGAGGTTTTTAGTTTGGTCCGTAGATATCCTTCAAGCTTAAGATTACACCCCCTTGAGCCCCTTTCAAGATAAGTTTGTAAATTTTTCGGTAGAAAAATGTCCTGGCTGAAAGCCGGTTCCTCTTAAATTACAGGCTCGCTATCGCTCGCCCGGATAAAATCGACACCTAAATGGCACGAAAGGTCTTAAAATTGACAGAAATGGGTTGAAAGTTCTTAAAATCGTCAAAATAATGGGGCGAACGTCTTAACATTAGGAAAACAATGGGGCTAAACATGAGGGAGAAAGGAGTCCAGACAAAAAATCCCTCAAGTGGATATCTCCCCTTAATATTATATATATATACCTGTTTACCTGTTTACCTGTTTACCTGTTTATATATGTATCTGTCTATCTTGAGGTTATTGTCTTTAAGGGGAGATATCCACATGAGGGATTTTTTTTTCTTTACCCCTCTCTCCCTCATTTTAAGCCCCATTGTTTTTGAGATTTTAAGACGTTCGCCCCATTAGTTTGGCGATTTTAAGAACCCTCGCCCCATTGCTGTCAATTTTAAGACTATTAGCGCTATTTAGGTGTCGATTTGTTCCTGACGAGCGATAGCGAGCCTGTAATTTAAGGGGAACCGGCCTTCGGCCGGGACATTTTTCTACCGAAAAATGTACAAATTTATCTTGAAAGGGGATCTAGGGGGAATAATTTTAAGCTTGATGGAAGTCTAGGGAATCAACTAAAAAACTCCCCTTAATCCACTGATAAGCATGAGGCAAAGTATTGCTTATCCAAGTAATAGATTCAGGAACGTATTATTGATAGAGTTCTTATGTGCACCTTATGCTCATCTATCAAAATAAAGGAATTTATTACTACCAATATCTTAATACACCGTAATTCCAAATATCACCCTCCCACTCTACCAGGTAATTATATGCATAATTCCAGTTTACCTTCACGAATCATGTTAATATTGTATTCTTCAGCAACACACACACACACACACACACACACACACACACACACACACACACACACACACAGGAATGCAGATTTGTCTCTTTTTCTTCACTCCTATGAGTTTAGTGTCAGATGGTGTATACCATATGCCATAAGAAAACTTAACCTAAATAAAGCTTGTGGGCTGGATGGTATATATGCAGAACATCTTAAATATGCAGATAAGTTGTTAATAGATAAACTTAGTTCTTGCATCACCAGTCTATTTACGCATGGTGTCCTGCCGGAGTCTATGATATCCGTAATACTTGTTCCTGTCATTAAAGATAAATCAGGTAAAATTACAGCAAAAGACAACTACCGCCCAGTAGCACTTGCTAGTGTGGTGAGTAAGGTAGTTGAAATGATAATGCTAGAAAGAATGTCTGCATATATTGTCACCAGCAGCAATCAGTTTGGCTTTAAGAAAAATCACGGCACAGACCAATGCATATATGTGCTGAAAGAAGTGATTGATACATACAACAAACTAAATAGCTCAATTTTCTCTTGTTTTCTTGATGCAAGTAAGGCTTTTGATAGGGTGTGTCACAAAACCTTATTTGAAAAATTAGTTAACAGGGGAGTGCCTAGCTATATTGTTAGGATACTTATTTTCTGGTATGCTAATCAAAAAATGTGTGTAAGATGGGGCAACATCCTGTCAGGCTCTTTCGCCGTAACCAATGGTGTTAGGCAGGGGGGGATATTGTCTCCGTATCTTTTCAACGTCTACATGGATGATCTTAGTCTGGAGCTGAACAAGACTCGCACTGGGTGCTGTATTGGCAGCACCATTGTAAATCATCTCATGTATGCTGATGACCTAGCCTTAATCGCGCCCTCTGGAGCAGGACTGGATAAATTATTAAGAGTATGTGAAAAATTTGGAATCGAACATTCGGTCAAATTTAATCCTATAAAGAGCAATATCATAATATTTAAATCTAACCTTCTATTGAAATCAAAGCTACCTAAATTCCATTTGTATGAAGAAATTATAGAAGAAGTAAGTAAAGTAAAGTATCTAGGACACTATATTTCATGTGATCGCTCAGATGATGAGGATATGGGTCGTCAGCGAAGGCAACTTTACATGCAGGGAAATTCAATATTAAGAAAATTTCATATGTGCACATGGGATACAAAAATAACATTGTTCAACTCCTACTGCTCACCAATGTATACAGCACAACTATGGTGGAACTATAAGAAAATGACAGTGAATAGACTAAGTATCTCATATCACAATATCATGAAAATGTTTCTGGGGCTCTCAAAATATGAGAGTACAAGTACGCTATGTGCCTATATGAACTTACACTGTTACAAATCACTCATTAGAAAGCTAACATATAAATTCATTCAGCGCCTTAACACTTCTGAGAACAGGATCATTAAAATGCTACAAACTCCAAGCATAGTGTACACCTCCAGGATCCAGGCACACTGGAGGAAGTTGCTCTATATTTAACCTTAAGTAATGATTTCAGGTCTGCTACTCTACAGAATTAGCATACCGGTACTGATCCTCATAGTGCAGTACAGTACCGATATTCCTATACTGTACTGTAGCAACATACTGTACCGGAAGCTAAATGATGTGAGGCATGGTACTGTACACAATTAGGACAGTGGTTTTGGTAACACAGTAGTTTGATGACCACTGTTTTTGGTTGAGGCAGTGCTGTGAACTACATGATAGCAAGCTGGGTATTATTTAATTTCTTTTTATTTTATGTAGCCTATGTACAGTAGCTTATATATATTTATATATATTTATGTTACTGTAAGGTATATATGGACCCCAGTATGGTCCCCTCTGTACTGTGTGAGTCTGAAATAAAGTATTATTATTATTATTATTATACACAAGAGATCACAAAGGGTGTAACAAGACTCATTCGCGTAACAAGTGTGTAATACTTGTTTTGAGTAGCAATTCTATGCTATGTTTTCGATATTTTGGAGCACATTTTTCGTTCGTGTTACAAATGTGGTCTGTAATTAGTAGCAAAATAGTGAAAAGTTCTAAACTATGTTCAAACGATCATGACTCTAGCAGCATGGGTTTTTTTCTATGTGGATGAGGGAGACAAAAGGCAGAACTGCCTGTGATAAGTGCCTCCCCTATAATTGAAAGAGTGACTGACAGAGCCAAACTCAAGGAATGTTCGAGCCAAAATGCCTGAACACACGGAGTTTGAAGCAGCTTAAGTCATAGGATGAGGGGACGATTGATTTAGGGAAAGAGTTCAAGAGCTCAGCTGTCGAATAGAAGAAAGATTGGGAATATCGTTTCACTCTTTGGTTGGAGATTTACACAGACTAGGGGTGCTACGTACTCTACGTACCGTATTATGTATTATTACCGGTATTTATCGGTATGCATTATTATGTATATTTAAGGAGGAAGAGGATGACGAGGGATGTAATAACCATCTTGATATCCTTTTTCGTTATTGTCAAATTTAAATTCAAATTCAAATATTTATTTAGCCTTCATGTATACAATAAGCTCAGAATATTAATACATGGAAGTCAACTGGCTAAGCCTTATGAGAGAAAACTCTCTTTAAGGCACCTTGATGTAACCCGAATTAATTTACATGTTTACATACATATAATATATACTCTTTCAATTCGCACCCATAAACTTACACCACATAAACATACTCAGCACAAAAGTAACTTACAATTTGACGGATGTTTTAATATTTACTCAATAAAAATTATTTGAGGGACATCTTAAAACTAGACAGGGAGGGTTTATCCAGAATATGCCGAGGCAGTGCATTCCAGACCTTTACACCATGATAATGAATCGATTTTTGAGATTGATTTGATGCCAATGATGGAATTTCTTAATCTCTTGTGTTTCTTAAGGTATATCTTTCATTTAAACGAAAATTAAATACATTTATGGAATTGTAATTATTAATGGCTTTATAAACAAAGATAGCAGTGCAATATATGTTTATGTCTTCCCATTGTAAAAGCCTTAGCAATTTAAATAATTAATTTGTGTGATCATATTTTCTTTTGCGGTAGTTTGACTCTCTCTATCTTAGTTTTACCTGCAGTTGCCCAAACTGTGTGACAGTATGAAAAGTAAGGGTACACCAAGGAGTAGTAAAGTTGTTTAAGTACTTCCGAAGGAAAGCAGTTACGAGTTAGATATAATATACCACATTGTTTATTTATCTTGTTTGTTAATGTTTGTATATGTGACTGCCAAGTCAATTGCCTATCCACTACAACACCAAGACATTTTATATTTTGCTCTTCTATTAACATTGAATTTCCCATTTTAATGAAATCTACATTTGGAGGAACATTATTTTTTCTGTGATGAATACTATATTTTGTTTTGTCGATATTTAAGGTTAGCTTATTTGCGGTCATCCAACAATAGACATTATTTAGTTCATTATTCACTGGTTGCACTAGACTCTAGAGTATTTAAATTTATGTGACTGGCATAAAGTGTTGCATCGTCTGCAAACATAATTGTCAAATATTTCGACATTGTTTCATGCCAAAATCAGTGACCTACAAATGGGGAGATTGTAGGCATCAATCGAGTAGGGCAGTACCCAGGGGAGGCCACATAGGTATATGATAAGGAGTTGCTGGAATTCCTGTTTCATTTGCCTGGCTTCCCCAACTGTTTCCATTTGTGCCTCACCTACACAGAGAGTAATCCAGCTAACTCTCACAAACATGTACTCCTCATATTAATTTCACTACACTTGACAAGCACACCAGACATGTTTTCAAAACATCTAAATTACCTATAATGTATCTTGATTTTGGCTTTGTCACTCTTTCAACCTTTGGAGGAAACACTTGTTACAGGCAGTTTTGCCTTTTGTCTCCTTCATACACATAGACAAACAAATACAAAGATAAGAATGTATTAAATTGTGTTTTATTACCGACATAGATCGTAGTCAAATTACAAGTACATGCTAAAACCTAACTCCTCTCGTCTAGGTCATAAATACTAAAACCTAACTCCTCTCGTCTAGGTCATAAATACTAAAACCTAACTTCTCTCGTCTAGGTCATAAATACTAAAACCTAACTCCTCTCGTCTAGGTCATAAATACTAAAACCTAACTCGTCTCGTCTAGGTCATACATACTAAAAACCTAACTCCTCTCGTCTAGGTCATACATACTAAAACCTAACTCCTCTCGTCTAGGTCATAAATACTAAAACCTAACTCCTCTCGTCTAGGTCATAAATACTAAAACCTAACTCCTCTCGTCTAGGTCATAAATACTAAAAACCTAACTCCTCTCGTCTAGGTCATAAATACTAAAACCTAACTCCTCTCGTCTAGGTCATAAATACTAAAAACCTAACTCCTCTCGTCTAGGTCATAAATACTAAAAACCTAACTCCTCTCGTCTAGGTCATCAATACTAAAATCTAACTCCTCTCGTCTAGGTCATAAATACTAAAACCTAACTCCTCTCGTCTAGGTCATAAATACTAAAAACCTAACTCCTCTCGTCTAGGTCATAAATACTAAAACCTAACTCCTCTCGTCTAGGTCATAAATACTAAAACCTAACTCCTCTCGTCTAGGTCATAAATACTAAAACCTAACTCCTCTCGTCTAGGTCATAAATACTAAAACCTAACTCCTCTTGTCTAGGTCATAAATACTAAAAACCTAACTCCTCTCGTCTAGGTCATCAATACTAAAAGATGTCACAAGTTACGGCGAGATAAGAAGCATAACAAAACTATGAATTATTGCCTTATTATCCACGATGCAATAACTTCCTTACATTCATAAAAACTAGAATATTATACACGGAAATCCAAGTTATGGCTTCTTGTATGAGTCTTAAGGGGAGATTTCCACTTGAGGGATTTTTTTCTTGACCCCTTTCTCCCTCATGTTTAGCCCCATTGCTTTTGAAGTTTTAAGATGTTCGCCCCATTAGTTTGGCGATTTTAAGAAGTTTTACCCCATTTATGTCACTCTTAAGATCTTTCATCCCATTTAGGTGTCGATTTTTTCCTGGCGAGCGATAGCGAGCCTGTAATTTAAGAGGAACCGGCCTTCGGCCGGGAAATTTTTCTACCGAAAAATGTACAAATTTATCTTGAAAGGGGGTCAAGGGGGTGTAATTTCAAGCTTGATGGAAGTCTAGGAAACACACTAAAAACCTCCCCTTAACCCCTTGAGGATTATGACGCATTGTGGCAGTTCAATTTGGCTGTCATTAGACGATTTTATACAGCTTAGGAAGGATTTGTGGGCATCACAAGGGTAAGGACTATCTCCATCATTAACCCTCTGCTATATAGTCCGTTCATAATAAGTAGGTCAGTAATCGTGACCTCTGACCTCTGTAACTAAACAAAAAAGACGAGCATAATTGAAGTCATATTTCTACCCGTTAGGAAGGGTCAGCCAGGCAATAGGTATGGCAGACTACAGCCCCTTTGACCCAGCCCTATTTAAGGGGGGATGGTTCATTTTTAGGGCGATTTTTGCATGTATTCATTATTTTTCTATTTTCCTCCCTAGACCTCCATCAAATTAAAAAAAAAAAACATCCATTAGATCCCCCTTCTAGATTAATTTGTACATTTTTCGATAGAAAAATGTCCCTGCCGAAGGCCGCTTCTTCCAACATTACAGGCTCACTATCGTTCGCCAGGGAAAAAATCGACACCTAAATATCACGAAAGGTCTAAATGTTGACGAAAAAATGGGGCGAAAGGTCTTAAAATCGACTAACTAATGGGGCAAACATCTTAACATCTGAAAACTAATGGGGCTAACCATGAGGGAGAAAGTGGTCCAGAAAACCGGCCCATCATGTCCCCTTAAGTTACAGAGGAAATTAGCGGGACATGATTTCTGGCCTACCTATAATGAATAGACTATAGCATTAAGGGGAGGTTTTTAGTTTGGTCCCTAGATATCCTTCAAGCTTAAGATTACACCCCCTTGAGCCCATTTCAAGATAAATTTGTACATTTTTCGGTAGAAAAATGTCCCGGCTGAAAGCCGATTCCTCTTAAATTACAGGCTCGCTATCGCTCGCCAGGATAAAATCGACACCTAAATGGCACGAAAGATCTTAAAATTGACAGAAATGGGTTGAAAGTTCTTAAAATCGTCAAAATAATGGGGCAAACGTCTTAAAATTAGAAAAACAATGGGGCTAAACACGAGGGAGAAAGGAGTCGAGAAAAAAAATCCCTCAAGTGGAAATCTCCCCTTAAGATTGTCGGCATTTAGAATACGACGGTCAGAGGGAGATAAAGGCGCCGTAAATGTACTATCGAATATCCGGTCCCCTGGCTCTTACCTTAAGGGGAGGTTTTTAGTTTGGTCCCTAGATATCCTTCAAGCTTAAGATTACACCTCCTTGAGCCCCTTTCAAGATAAATTTGTGCATTTTTCGGTAGAAAAATGTCCCGGCTGAAAGCCGATTCCTCTTAAATTACAGGCTCGCTATCGCTCGCCAGGATAACATCGACACCTAAATGGCACGAAAGGTCTTAAAATTGACAGAAAAGGGTTGGAAGTTCTTAAAATCGTCAAAATAATGGGGCAAACGTCTTAAAATTAGAAAATCAATGGGGCTAAACATGAGGGAGAAAGGAGTCAAGAAAAAAATCCCTCAAGTGGAAATCTCCCCTTAAGGGGGAGGTAGTCGCTTTTTCTGGTCCTCCTTCTCCCTCATGTTTACCCTATTACTTCTGAGATTTTAAGACGTTCGTTCCATTAGCTTGGCGATATTGAGACCTTTCGCCCCCTTTTTCTTTCTCAATATTAAGACCTTTCGTGCCATTTAGGTGTCGAGTTTTTCCTGGCGAACGATAGCGAGCCTGTAATTTAATAAGGAACCGGCCTTCGGCCAGGACATTTTTCTACCGAAAAATTTACAAAATTTATCTTGAAAGGGCGTCTAGAGTTTTTTTTTTTTTTTTTTTTTTTAAGCTTGATGGAGGTCTAGCAAGGAAACTAAAACACAAAATAATACTAATAATAATTAATATATGGAGCAAACACTACTACCCCCCCCCCTAAACTTTATGCCTGCGGTTCGTAACAGGCCGCAGGAGAGAAAGGTAGATGGATTGTTGATAGTGCGGTTGATAGCAGATAGAGAGATAGGGAGGTGGGAAGAGGAGAGAGAGAGAGATTTACATAGTTACATATAATTACATAGATACACAGACTGCACAGACCTTGCTGTCCCTACTAGGCAGTCCGGATTTAATGCTAAAGTAGAATTTGCTACAAAGTGGAAGGCAACGATAGCAAAGCAGAAGGCTCTCTCCCCACCCACCACTCCCTCCGACCATCCGTCGGCATGAAAGTATAGTTAGGAAAACAAGTCCCCCGGCAGAATGAGACACAATTATACTGGGAAATGAATAGTAAAGAATGAAGTTGAGAAATATGATATACTACTGATGCTTAATTTTGTTTTTGTTTAACTATATTATTGCAACCTCTTCAAAATGGATGTCTAGACTCCCTTAGAATGTGTCAATTGAGAGAGAGAGAGAGAGAGAGAGAGAGAGAGAGAGAGAGAGAGAGAGAGAGAGAGAGAGATAGGGAGGTGGGAAGAGGAGAGAGAGATGAGGGTCTTGGGAATAAGTACTGAAGGTTTGGGTCTTCGCTTAACAGAACTGTGTGAACATTCTGCCTATATGGATGAGCGTGACATAGACCAAGTATCTAGATCACACACACACACACACACACACACACACACACACACACACACACACACACACACAATGTGTATTTAGTTTTCCAATTCACAGTAGGCTATGTTAGAATAAGACATTTCTATGTAATTTAACTTTTGTTTGTAAATAATACAAAAAGATAGGTTAGTGATGTTTTAGCGTGCGGTCTACCGGGCACCCTTGGTCTACTACTACA
Organism: Paralithodes platypus; assembly: GCA_032716605.1. NCBI lineage: Eukaryota > Metazoa > Arthropoda > Malacostraca > Decapoda > Lithodidae > Paralithodes > Paralithodes platypus. Next base: position 60,546,268 of record CM064573.1, read on the forward strand.
GGTTACTTGTGTATCCCATGAACTAGGTAGTAGGAACAAGTACTACCTGGTAGGTAAAGGTAAGTTTTGTGTCCCACCTCAATCCCACCCCTACTCTGTGCAACTCTCCAACCCAAGAGTGAAACGTTACTCTCAAACTTTCTTCTACTCAACATCTGAGCTCTGGAACTCTCTCCCAGAATCGGTCTTTCCCTCTTCCTATGACTTAAATTGCTTCAAACTCCGTGTCTCCAGGCATTTTGGCTCGAACGTCCCTTGATTTTGGCCCTGTCACTCTTTCAACTATGGGGGAGGCACTCGCTATAGGCAGTTATGCCTTTTGCCTCCCTCAATCACATAGAAAAAAAAAAAAAAAAAAAAAAAAACCTACTGGATACTAGGAACCCGCACTAGCTGGTAGGCAAGGGTTAGTTTTGTATTTCATTTACTGGTTACTAGGAACCCAGCTAGTTCTAGGTTAGGTTAGGTTGGGTTGTTTGGTTAGACTAATACTCACACTAGGTCTCATATACAATAATGATAAATAACATGCTTTTAGCATACTTATGGGTGTTTTATTAAGGGGAGATATCCACTTGTGGGACTTTTTTCTGGACCCCTTTCTCTCTCATGTCTAGCCCCATTGCTTTTGAGATTTTAAGATGTTTGCCCCATTAGTTTGGCGATTTTAAGAAGTTTCACCCCATTTATGTCACTTTTAAGACCTTTCGTCCCATTTAGGTGTCGATTTTTTTCTGGCGAGCGATAGCGAGCCTGTAATTTAAGAGGAATCGGCCTTCGGCCGGGACATTTTTCTACCGAAAAATGTACAAATTTATCTTGAAAAGGGGTCAAGGGGGTGTAATTTCAAGCTTGGTGGAAGTCTAGGAAACACACTAAAAACCTCCCCTTAATGTAGGTGACCCGGTAGACCGCAAGCTAAAGAGTGAATGTCCTGGTAGACCGCACACTCAAGTGGCACCGTTAGGTTTTATATACTTGATGAAGTTAATTAAGAATAATTTTACAATTAGTTGAGTTCTTAATGAATACATAAATATTTGGAGTTTCGAACTATATTTATAATCATCTAATAAAAATTAGTTAGGGAAGCATCTATTAATTATTATGTTCCTTCCAACAACCAACTATACTCCTAAAATCGATTAATGAAATTTACAAACACATGTGGCAGTCCGTGGATTCGATTCCAGGATGCTCACACCGAAAATCAACACCTTATGCATCGCACCACGAAGACAGCTAGATCCGACAATCATTTGAAAATGTCAAAGGGTTACCTAAATAAGGAAACTCATAGAATTAATTTTCCGCTATTTCTTAGTAAATCAGCTATGCCATCAGAACCAGTTTCTGGGTCTCTATAATTATAAATTCAGCTAAATTATTCAAGGAGGGGTAGCTGCCTTTCTTCCTAATGTTTAGGCCCATTAGCTTTGAGATTTTAAGTCGTTGGTTCTATTAGTTTGGCGATTTTAGACCGTTATCCCTTTTTTTTTTTTTTTTTAGGTAACTCTAGGAGAAACCGGCCTTTACGGAATAAATCTTGAAAGGGGGCCTAGTGGGTGTTTTTTTTAAGTTTGATGGAGGTCTAGTGATGAAAGCATAATATTAATAAGTAAATATATAAATAGACCCCCCCACAAAACACTACCCCCATGTAACCTTCAACTTAGTTGCTGATACTGATTGTAAAGAACGGCTCGGTTATACCAGACACAAGTTACCGGCTGTAAATCGACGAAAACCAGACAATTGTGTGATTCTGTCTTACCTTGTCATAATATTAGGAACAAGTATGATAGCCTGAACCAGTCATTTTGAAGTTTCCAAAACAAAATCGCTTCAATGGAGTTTTTTGTATTTACAGTATTATGTCTTTATACTTCAGCATATGCCGTAAATACCTTTGTCCTAAACCTACGAATTGACCACTTGCGAGTTTCGTTCTATAAGGAAGTTGGAGCTGTAGACGTTGATATTTAGCAGAATTACCAGCTAAAATACGGTTGTAGTGCATCTATATATACATAAAACCCAATTCAATATACGTTCTATTCATCAAAAACCTACATTATTATTACATTTCGGTTTTATATCCATGTTTACGGCTCCAACTTCCTTATAGCCTGAAACTCGCAAGTGGTCAATTGTACCATCTTATTTTAAAGAAGTACGACCTTCATCAGTAATTAAGTTGACTTAAGGGGAGATCTCCACTTGAGGGATTTTTTCTTGACCCCTTTCTCCCTCATGTTTAGCCCCATTGTTTTTGATATTATAAAACGTTTGCCCCATTAGTTTAGCGATTTTAAGAACTTTCACCCCATATTAAGACCTTTCGTGCAATTCAGGTGTCGATTTTATCCTGGCGAGCGATAGCGAGCCTGTAATTTAAGAGGGAGCGGCCTTCGGCCGGGACATTTTTCTACCGAAAAATGTACAAATTTATCTTGAAAGGGACTCAAGGGGGTGTAATTTTTAGGTTGATGGAGGTCTAGGGAACAAACTAAATACCTCCCCTTAAACTTGCATCAATTAATTCAAATAGTATTTGATGATCATTGTTACCACTCGTTACCTTCCTTCAGTTATTTATGATTAAAATGTAAAACTTGACAAATGAGGCGCAAACCAAAGCCAGAATACGAAATACGAATACGAAATAAAAATACGAATACGAAGCCAAAATACGAATACAAAACAAGAACAGATACGATTTTGTTCCTCCTCAAATGGTGTTTACATTTTTTCCGTCAAATTTTCGGGAGCATAGTTATCAGGAATATTACTGCCGCTAATAATCTACCGTTACTTATTCTCTAAGTCACCGCCCGGCCACCGATGTCCCACTTGTTTACACAGACAAATAGAGCAATAAACAGTCTGACCCGATGGACAAACACCTCAGAGGCGCCGCATAGAGTAATGAAGCCACAATCTAAGCTCCCATCGATATAAAGGAAAATAAGCCTTCGAGGCCTTTACGATAAGGTTGATAATGGCACTTTTCCGATTCTCCCTCATGGTAAAGTAAAAACGCACATTAATCCTGTATACATATGGGCTACATTGGCTTGTTTTGGTTGATAGCGACAAGGTGGCTCCCATTCTCCCTTCTAGTAAGCAAAAAGGCTCTTATTATCTCTATCGATACGGGTTAGAATGGTGTGTTTTCAGGAGGCAATTGGTGATGAGGGACCCATAGATACGTATCGAGAGTAGGTGCGAGAAATTTGTGGATCCCATCGTAGCCCAAGAGAGGTCAGGTTATGGGGGGTATATGGGGTGGGGGTGAGGGAGGGGGGGGTGGGGGGGGGGGAGGGGGGGGGATAAATTACATAGGTAAATAGGGCTTGGTCAGGGAGATGGGATTCGTCAACTGTCTTCATTGTGTTACTTTCCAAAGGCTGTCTAATGTGGACCATTCCTCAACATAAATCTTTCTTTCTCTATCTTTATGTTTCTCTTTCTATCTATCTATCTATCTATCTATCTATACACACGAGTATCCTCCCAGGATATCGTGACCTAATTGCCTTCCACAGCACACTACACTACAAAACAGCCAAGGAACTTCAAAATAGGTATGTGTAATATTGAGGTTGTTGACTGTAACATAATTGGTACTCATCTTAAATGTATATACAGTATCAGAACATATTTTATAAAGCCTCAGCAATTTAACATTCATTCTTGAACGACTTTGTAATATTCATGTAATATTATGTGCTAAAATACCTCTGATTTTTACAGACTGCTTGCGTGTACCCGATTAGTCATAGTTTATTTGTTATATTTTGAAAACACGATTTTTATAGTGCAGAGGTCGAAGAGTGATGGGGTTTGATATACTGTATATACTAACAATGGGCTATAACTAACTGGTTTTTTTTTTTTCCAAGTGATTAAAAAAAAAAAAAAAAAAAATATATATATATATATATATATATATATATTTATATATATATATATATATATATACTGTATGTACATTACAATTGTTACAATAATGACACTCACGTACATTATAATTGTTGGTTTTATGTTGTACATCAATAAAGCAGTATGAAACAGTATAATTTGAAGACTTTCCTATGATTAATATCAAAACATGTAGCCTATATGATCAAGTTAGTGGATACACTATCAAAGTCTTTGAAGGACGGGAGAGGCACACGTATTCTATATTATTCTTTACCTGTTTAGCCTGATAAATCGCAGAATGAGGGGTTGGGTTTAACCCCTTCTGTACCGACGACGTCTTGTTAATTGCATTCTGACTATGATTAGATGATTTTATTCAGTTTAAAAAGGGTCTCCAGCTATTAACAGGCTTCGAACTATCTCACTTAACCCTTTATACTACCACAGATCCTTCTTAAACTGCACAAAATCCTCTAAACTAAACATAGCTAGAATAAAATATAAATGATGTGGTCGGTACAGAAGGGGTTAAGGGCACACAAGACGAAGCATTACAACAAACTATTTTCCCCTAGGCAGATAAGAATGATTAATACAAATGTACTGTACACATTATAATTATACAGTATGACGTCACTATGTAAACACGATATTCCCAAATTTTCTTTTATTCAACAGCTGAGTTCTGGAAATCTCTCCCTTAATCCTTCTTTCCCTCATCCTATGACTTAAATTGCTTCAAACTCCGTGTGTCAGGGAATATTGGATCGTACATTCCTTGATTAAGGCCCTGATACTCTTTCATCTCTGAGGGAGGCACTTGTCACAGGCAGTTTTGCCTTTTGTCTCTTTCATCCACATATAAAAAAAAATATATACGGTACTCCGGAATTATGCATTCTCTGATCGTTATCACAGGCTCTCCCAATGTTCTGCTCCAAAGCCTTATCGAAATTGCTAAATCCTATTAACATCTTCAAACTCATTTACATTAAAAAAAAAAATCAATTTCAAGATCCGATGACGCATTTCGTGTCTGTGTTCTGGCTATTATTGGACGATTTAATCAGATTAGGAACACCATATGGAAGTCATAGGGTTAATTGAGATGGTATTTACCCTTCTATAACTCCCACAGATCATTGAGATGGTATTTACCCTTATAACTCCCACAGATCATTGAGATGGTATTTACCCTTATAACTCCCACAGATCATTGAGATGGTATTTACCCTTATAACTCCCACAGATAATTGAGATGGTATTTACCCTTATAACTCCCACAGATCATTCCTAAACTATACAATCGTCTAATGATAGCCAGAGTACACTGTCAAAATGCGTCACAATCTTCAAAGGGTTAATTACAGTACCATAATTAAATTGTTGTGATATAATTTCGCTTAGGGAAAGGCGAGCCATTATCAAGGGGTTCATAATAATTTCGAGAATATCGTTCAATATAATGACATTGGCTTACATTGTATAAACAGTAAAAATTCCTTGTTAATGGACAATTTTCTTTAGTTTAAGGATGCCATGCAGGAAGGATCTATGGGAACTAAAAGAGTAAAGACCGTCTCAATCAACCCTCTGACTGGGCGGGTGCCCAACCCCGAAAGGGGTTGAAATAGGGGAGCTATCCCCCCGCCAAAGGTGGCTTTCTATGGGCCTTTCCTAGCTGATGCTAAGAGGATTGAGTTCTAGTCATGTGGTGATGGGCTGGTCTATCAGAGTGAGAACTGAGCGATCTCTGCCATACCCATAGCTTACTCCGACTGTTCCTTTTACTTATATATTTTCTGGATCTCGAGTGACGGCGTCTCTTCCGTGGATTGACCTCCCAATCTACCAAGATTGGAAGCCAAAGCGTCACATTTTCCCTTTGCCCCTCAACTTTCTCTTCATAATTGCTGAGGGGCGCAGGGCCCTTGGTTGGGCTTTGGTTTCTCGGGCGTTTCTGCACCCTCCTCAGCTCCCCGCCATGGAGTGGCTTCGGACACCCGGGCTTTATCGTGGTCGGCGGGGAGGGTTCTGTGGAGGCGCTCGGTTGTGGCCTTGGCCTTGCTCGGGGCCTTGGGGCTGTTCGGCCAGGCAGCTTGGGGAACAGCAACAACAACAACAACCCTCTGACTTCCATATACCTTTCATAATCTGAATAAAATAGCTTAATAATAGCCAGAAATCAGAGAATAAATGTGTGTTGGATCTTCAAAGGGTAAAGGTCATCCTAAGGCACCTCAGAGGAAACGAACATCCCCTTGCTACCAATAACTTTTACAATGTTTGATAACGTAACAGTATAATATATACTGTATTTATCCAGAAATATATATATAATACATTTTAAGATTGTGTGCAAAGAATGTGTTAATGTGTTTCTATTGTTTTAAACATGGTTATCTAGCACCTGTTACGTGTCAGTCTACGTAGTCTTACTTGGAAAAAAACAAATGTTAGAGTGTAGTTCTTTCTTTATTTCTCTATCTTTGCTTCACTTTAAACTCTGACAACATTATTCTCCCGTTTCCATCCCACCTACAGTCCAACACAACCCCGGGTAGTTGCCAATGCTAATGTTAACCCTTTCAAGATCCAATATGCATTTAGTTTCGGTTTCCGGCTATTCCTGTATTAGACGATTTTATTCAGATTAGGTACATGGAAGTCAGAGGGTTAATTGAGATAGTCTGTATCCGTATAACTACCACAGATCCTTCTTAAGGGGAGATCTCCACTTGAGGGATTTTTTCTTGACCCCTTTCTCCCTCATGTTTAGCCCCATTGCTTTTGATATTATAAAATGTTTGCCCCATTAGTTTAGCGATTTTAAGAACTTTCACCCCATATTAAGACCTTTCGTGCCATTTAGGTGTCAATTTTATCCTGGCGAGCGATAGCGAGCCTGTAATTTAAGAGGAACCGGCCTTCGGCCGGGACATTTTTCTACCGAAAAATGTACAAATTTATCTTGAAAGGGACTCAAGGGGGTGTAATTTTAAGGTTGATGGAGGTCTAGTGAACAAACTAAATACCTCCCCTTAACCTGTATAATATCGTCGAATGATAGCCAGAATAAACTGTGAAAATGCGTCACAATCTTCAAAGGGTTAAATGCCCAGATATGCAATCAGGAAATAAAAAAAGGTTGCCGTTTGGAAATTGTGGAAATAGTGCTCGCGTGACCAGAGTGTTCTAATACAGCCTCAGCCCCGTTAATACAGCCTCAGCCCCGTTAATACAGCCTCAGCCCCGTTAATACAGCCTCAGCCCCGTTAATACAGCCTCAGCCCCGTTAAGGGGAGGCTGGCCGTTTGTTTGGTCTATTAATTCATGTATTCATATATTTTTTTAGTTTCCTCCCTAGACCTCCATCAAGCTTAGAAAAACACCCCCTAGACCCCCCTTCAAGATGAATTTGTACATATTTCGGTAGAAATATGTCCCGGCCGAAGGCCGGTTCCTCTTAACATTGCAGGCTCGCTATCGCTCGCCAGGAATAATCGACACCTAAATGTCACGAAAGGTCTTAACATTGACAACGAAATGGGGCAAAAGGTGTTAAAATCGCCAAACTAATGTGCCGAACGTCTTATAATCTCAAAACTGGTGGGGGCTCAACATTAGTGAGAAGGGGGTCCAGAAAAACGGTCTGCCTCCCCTTAATAGAGCAGCCCTCGGAGGTGGTTTGTTTGTTTGTTTGTCGGTATTGGTGGTTGTGGTAATGGCGGCCAATGGGTTTAGGAGGGGGGGGGGGGGGGGGGACCGGGGGGGGGGGGGGGGGCGGGAAGGGGAGATGGTCTCGGCCAATCACTACAGTAGATTTGCCTGTCTAATAAGTTAAGTTTCTCTTCTATAAAAACAATCGTGCGAGCTTTCTTCAATTTAAGAACATGATCTCAAGTTATTTACTATAATACTTAAGGGGAGATTTCCACTGGAGGGATTTTTTTCTTGACCCCTTTCTCCCTCATGTTTAGCCCCATTGCTTTTGATATTATAAAACGTTTGCCCCATTAGTTTAGCGATTTTAAGAACTTTCACCCCATATTAAGACCTTTCGTGCAATTCAGGTGTCGATTTTATCCTGGCGAGCGATAGCGAGCCTGTAATTTAAGAGGAAGCGGCCTTCGGCCGGGACATTTTTCTACCGAAAAATTTACAAATTTATCTTGAAAGGGACTCAAGGGGGTGTAATTTTTAGGTTGATGGAGGTCTAGGGAACAAACTAAATACCTCCCCTTGAGTGCAGGGTTCGGTTTTCATTGAATTGCAATATAACATTCGCTCTATTTACGCTATACTGTACACGTGTATATATATATATATATATATATATATATATATATATATATATATATATATTACTAAGCGAGTTTACAGTTTAGCAAGAACCTCTATCGAACAAAGGAGGTAAACTCGATCTCCATTTACCTTTTGACTCTCATATGTCCTTCCTAAGCTTAATAATACACTCTAATAACAGCCTGCATTACAGTGCAAGATGCGGCACGATATACTGAAACTGATAACATTATATATATAAATGACTTAAGGGGAGATCTCCACTTGAGGGATTTTTTTGTTGGCCCCTTTCTCCCTCATGTTTAGCCCCATTGCTTTTGATATTATAAAACGTTTGCCCCATTAGTTTAGCGATTTTAAGAACTTTCACCCCATATTAAGACCTTTCATGCAATTCAGGTGTCGATTTTATCCTGGCGAGCGATAGCGAGCCTGTAATTTAAGAGGAAGCGGCCTTCGGCCGGGACATTTCTCTACCGAAAAATGTACAAATTTATCTTGAAAGGGACTCAAGGGGGTGTAATTTTAAGCTTGATGGAGGTCTAGGGAACAAACTAAATACCTTCCCTTAATGGGGTAGTGCATGGTTTTTGGTCCATATGATTATTTATCAATTTATTTTTGAGTTTCTTCGTTATACCTCCATCAAGCTTAGAAGAACACTGCCTAGACCCCTATTCAAGATGGATTTGTACATTTTTCGGTTCCTTCTGAAATTAGAGGCTCGCTATCGCTCGCCCCGAAAAAATCGACACCTAAATAGCACGAAAGGTCTTAAAATTCATACCTATTTTAATAATCACATATACTGTATATTTGGGCTACTTGAGGGGGTAGTCCTCGCTTTTTTCTGGACCCCCATTCTTTTGTTCGATTTTGTTTTCTTATATTTATAATTTTCTTAGTTTCACCCTAACCTCCAACAAACTGAAAAATACAACCCCAGGATCCCCCTTCAAGATATATTTGTACATTTTTCGGTAGAAAAATTTCCCGGCAGAAGGCCGATTCCTCCTAAATTACAGGTTCGTTATCGCTCACCAGGAAAAAAATCAACACCTAAATTACACGAAGAGTCTTAATATTGACAAAGAAAAGGTCCGAAAGGTCTTAAAATCGCCAAACTAATGGGCCTAACGTCTTAAAAATTTGAAAACTAATGGGACTGAACATGAGGGAGAAAGGGGGCCAGAAAATACCAACCATTAAACTAATAGTATTCCCTAAGATAAACAATACGCCCCAAATGAGCTTGAACCATGAAGCAACTGATCAATAGGCGTATATTATATATATTTGTTTATTTTATAGTAACCTCGCTAGACCTCCATCAAGGTTAAAATATAGCAGCCGCTAGACCTTCTCAAAGATAAATTTGTAGTCTCGGCTGCAGGCCTGTTCCTCCTAGATTTACAGGCTCGCTTTCGCTCGCCAGGAAAAAAATCGACCTATAAATGACACGAAAGGTCTTTATATTGACGAAGGAATGGTGCGAAAGGTCTTAAAAATCGTAATGAAACAAACGTTTTAAAATCTCAAAGCTAATGGGACCAGCACACCGAAATGCCAAAACAAAAATACCCTCATTGTTCCCTGACTAAATAGCATTGTATGAATATTCCCATATTCAAAATATGCTACACGGGGGCAATGCTTAATGAGTTAATTGCTCAATAGGTAGCGTTCTGAGAGTGAGGGTCCGAGCCTAGGGGATGAGACGGTGAAGCACAGAGGCGAAGCAGCTTCAGAGATGGGGTTGCTTCGAGCCGGAATGGGTGCTTCGCATGTCTCACACCCTAAACTGGAACAAGACCTCACGGGCCTTACCGTCTTCAGAGGGAGAGTGTACAGGCTCTCAGCCTATGCCCGAGAGGGAGTAATTGGAACATAGAAACAAAAAAAAACAAAAAAAAAAACATGAGGGAGAAAAAAAATTACCTCCCCCTTAAGTATGTACAAATTGATCTCGAAGGGGGGTCTTGGGGTATTTTTATAAGTTTGATGGAGGTCTAGGGAGAAAAAAACAAAAAACAAAAAACAATAAAAAATAAATAAATAAATAATAAATATGTGAACGTAAACATGGGGCCATCCTATTAGAAGCTATGGAGGATGCTATACCCGAATTATTATATACAGCACTATGATAAAGGTGCTATACCCAACTTATTATATATAGCACTATGATAACGATGCTATACCCGAATTATTATATATAGCACTATGATAACATGCTATACCCCAACTTAATTATATAGCACTATGATAAAGGTGCTATACCCAACTTATATATAGCACTATGATAACGATGCTATACCCAACTTATTATATATAGCACTATGATAACGATGCTATACCCAACTTATTATATATAGCACTATGATAACGATGCTATACCCAACTTATTATATATAGCACTATGATAACGATGCTATACCCAACTTATTATATATAGCACTATGATAACGATGCTATACCCAACTTATTATATAGCCCTATGATCGCGATGCTATACCCAACCTATTATATATCGCACTATGATAACGATGCTATACCCAACTTATTATATATAGCACTGTGATAACGATGCTATACCCAACTTATTATATATAGCACTGTGATAACGATGCTATACCCAACTTATTATATATAGCACTATGATAACGATGCTATACCCAACTTATTATATATAGCACTGTGATAACGATGCTATACCCAAATTATTATATATAGCACTGTGATAACGATGCTATACCCAACTTATTATATATAGCACTATGATAAAGATGCTATACCCAAATTATCATATACAGCACTATGATAACGATGCTATACCCAAATTATCATATACAGCACTATGATAAGGTTCACCCTGGCCGTGTATTTACGTCAGCTGTAAGAAAACCAAGCCAGCACTTACCAATAATGACCTTAATCAATAATTGTCGGATTGTTGCTTTTGTACAGTCGTTCAAAGAATTTCGTGGACCTTGCACATGTTTTCATTATGGAAGTATATTTATGTGGGATAATATACGATTTACATTAAAAGATAAACTAATGATAAATCCGCGCATAGTATATCTTATGAAGCGGACTATATGCAAACATTAAACACTATGGCCATATTTGCACACCGATAGAGAGGCCCACGGATTTTTATGAGTGCCTGTACGCCCCCCCCCCCCCACACACAAAATAATGATATAATTGGCCTGCAATAATGTCGTACCGTAATTGGCGTAATGGTATGTCCTCGGAGGGTAGTAGGTCGTAATTTATGACATCGCATTGCTGCCGCCGGTGAAACTTAAGACGTTGTTGTTGTTGGTGCAGAGAGAGAGAGAGAGAGAGAGAGAGAGAGAGAGAGAGAGAGAGAGAGAGAGAGAGAGAGAGAGAGAGAGAGAGAGAGAGAGAGAGAGAGAGAGAGAGAGAGAGAGAGAGAGAGAGAGAGAGGGAGACAGAGAGAGAGAGGGAGACAGAGAGAGGGAGACGGAGACAGAGATAGAGAGATAGAGAGATAGAGAGAGAGAGAGAGAGACAGAGAGAGAGAGACAGAGAGAGAGAGACAGAGAGAGAGAGAGAGAGAGAGGGAGACAGAGAGAGAGAGGGAGACAGAGAGGGAGACAGAGAGAGAGAGAGAGAGAGAGAGAGAGAGAGAGAGAGAGAGAGAGAGAGAGAGAGAGAGAGAGAATAAAATGTTGAGAGAGTGTGTGTGTTCAATACAAGTCTTTCCTGCAGCAATATATTTCGCCTTAAAGTTGAATAAGGCTCGAATAATACAATAACAAATCTGAAGTCGGTTAGGTTAGATATAATATGGCAATAATTGGTTAGGCTGGTTTATGTTAAAGGGTGATGGCTCACTTTTCGGCCGATTTTGTTTGTATATTGATTATTGTTCTAGTTTCCTCCCTAGCTAGACCTCCATCAAGCTGTAAAAAACAACCCTAGACTCCCCTTCAGGATACGTTTTTATTTTATTTTTGGTAGAAAAATGTCCGGTTATTCTTAAAATTATAGGCTCGTTTTTGCTCGCAAGGAAAAATCGACAACTAAATGGCACAATAAGTCTTAATACTGACAAGGAAATGGGGTGAAAATTCTTAAAGACGCCAAACTTATGAATCGAACGTCATAAAATCTAAAATCAATGGGGCTAAACACGAGGGAGAAGAGGGCCCATAAAAACGAGCCCATCACCCCTAAGGTAGACTAAACAGGCTATTACACTGGACATATTTTTCGTCGCCCTTCGAACTTCATCCATAGATCTTGGGCATGAAATCGTCATCTACCTATCACACCCAAAGTATATATATATATTTTTCCAGCTGATGGTAGATTGCAAAGTTCCCATCAAAAAATGGCAGTTATTTTGAAGATTTTGTAGTGAAATATGGTGTTAATTATTAAGACTTGCCGTTAATAATGGTAGTTTCACATTTGTGTATTCAGTATCGAGACATATGCTGCTCAAGGATTCATTTTACCACCAGCTGAAATAAACCCGATTATAGCAAGTAAACCCACAAGATACTTACATTTATGGAAGCGCGCCGCAATGTGTAAAGCCGCTGTCACACGAGCGCTTTTTCCGGCAATTTTCGACGAGTAAGTTTTTGTTCGTGATATTTTGAGGCTTATTCACATTGGGATCGGAAACTAAACTGAAGGTAGATTATGTTAGGCGGCTGAATTCTGCTAAAGTGTAATTTTTGAAGCTTCCAGACCATAATTGCCAGAAAAATGGCTCGAAAAAGGGCTCGTGTGACTCCGCCCTAAGTCTTGTAAAATTAAGACGTAGGAACATAGGAAGAATGTTTCACTTTGTTTTTCCATTGTTAATTCATACTAGAGAAGCTTTGCATGTGTTATGGCTAGACATTCAAGAAAGCAATCTATTAAGGGGAGATTTCCACTTGAGGAATTTTTTCTTGACTCCTTTCTCCCTCATGTTTAGCCCCATTGCTTTTGAAATTTTAAGACGTTCGCCCCATTAGTTTGGCGATTTTAAGAAGTTTCACCCCATTTATGTCACTTTTAAGACCTTTTGTCCCATTTAGGTGTCGATTTCATCCTGGCGAGCGATAGCGAGCCTGTAATATAAGAGGAACCGGCTTTCAGCCGGGACATTTTTCTACCGAAAAATGTACAAATTTATCTTGAAAGGAGCTCAAGGGGGTGTAATCTTGAGCTTGATGGATATCTAGAGACCAAACTAAAAACCTCCCCTTAAGAACAAGTAGACGGTACTAACTCAAAATTATGATCCTACAATTTTAACTTTGGCCGAACTGTAAATTATCGGGTGCAACGTAAACTTCACAATATTAATTTTCCGTAGGAATTTCAACACTATTTCTGTAGGCCTTTAGAAGCTATATATCTCGGTATAATTCTTATTATGTGTACGGTACTGTATGTTCTATTATCAATGCCAATTTAATTAATCATTTTTAACCCTTACAATATTCGAAGCCAAGTAAATTAATTATATTCTGGCTATTATTAAACGATTTTGTGTAGTTTTGGAAAGATCTCCATTACTTAAAGTAGTGAGAATCATCTAAAGTATGCTCTTGATACTCACAGATCCTTCCTAAGCTGAATAGAATAGTCTAATAATTGCCGGAATACACAGAAACAACGCATCATAATCCTCAAGGGGTTTAAGGGAGCCCACCTCGCTTTTTTTCTTTTTCTCTCCCTCTCTCTCTGGCTTGTATCCATTCGGCCCCATTCAGCCTACTGGTTTAAGACGATTACCCTCATCCAGGTGTCAATATTTTCCTGGTGAGCGGCAGCGAGCCAGCATATATATATATATATATATATATATATATATATATTCTTGTTTTGAGAGCAAGCTAAAATTGTACATTTTTCGATAGAAAACTGTATCCGGCCAAGCCGAATTTCCCTATACAATGCTGGCTCACTATCGCTCGCCAGGAAGATGTCAACACCTGGATGGGGATAAACGTCCTAAAACAGTTGGCTGAATGGGGCCGAATGGATACAAGCCAGAGAAAGAGAGAAAAGGAGAGAAAGATACAAAAAAGCAGGTGACCCCCCTTAAACATATTTGAGTGTTTTAACTCGTTCTGTACCAGTGGCGTCCTTTTCATCATATTCTGTCAACTATTAGACGATTTTAGTCAGCTTAGGAAGGATCTGTGATAGCTATAAGGATTAAATGATAGAATGTAGCCTGTTAATTGCTAGAGGTCCTTCCTAAGCTGAATGAAATCATCTACAAGTTGCCAGAATATAACAAAAAGGACGTCACCAATACTGAAGGGGTAAATAATACAGCTTCCATCCAAAACACATTGACCAATATGCTCCAAATATATGTGCAGGGAAGCTTCAGCAAACAACACATGAATACACAAGAAAACAAGCAACATCAGATCCACTGATTCTTACGTGGCTGATAGTAAACAATGGCTGTAATTCATTTTTGTACTTAGTTAACCCTTTCAAGCTCCAATACGCGTTTCTTTTCTGTTTTCTGGCTAATATTAGACGATTTTATTCAGATTAGTAACGGTATTTGGAGAGGGTTGATTGGGATAGTCTTTACCCTTTTCATTTCCTCAGATCCTTCCTAAGCTGTATTAAATCGTCTACTAATAGCCACAATTAACTGTTCAAACGCGGCATGATCCTCAAAGGGTTAATTGGGTGTAAGAGCGAGATGTTTATTTGTTGACATTTTGGTAATTAATGACACATGTCGGCAGTCAATTTCATAAGATTGTGCCTCGTTTCATAAAATACGGTTATTTCCCATGTGAGTGAAAAGGCTTTCGGTTGATTAAGAACCGTTTCCGCTAATACAATATGAATACCGGTAATCGATTGTGAAATATTTGTTGATATCTACTTTGTCAATGCCTTTTACATAATATAAACATTTATAAACATTTATAAACATTTATAAACATTTATACATGATCATCTTTTAATTAACCTGCGTTTGGTAGACTAACTTGATTAACTTCATTGAACATTTTATTTACGACTTTTTTCTTAATCATGGTCTTTATATACACTGATAAAATGTGCCACTCGTGATAATGTGTATATGTTAAGGGGGGGTCACCGGCTTTTTTTCATCTTACGGTCCTTTTCTCTCTTTCCCTGGTCTGTATCCATTCGGCCCCATTCAGCCAACTGTTGTAAGACGTTTATCCCCATCCAGGTGTCGATTGCTTCCTGGCGAGTGATAGCGAGCCAGCATTGTATGGAGAAATCCGGATTCGCCGGAGACATTTTTCTATCAAATTTTTTTACAAGTTTAGCTTGCTGTCAAAACAAAAACATATATTTGCTGGCTCGCTACCGCTCGCCTGGAAAATATTGACACCTGGATGGGGATGAACGTCTTAAAACAGTAGGCTGAATGGGGCCGAATGGATACAAGCCAAAGAAAAAAAGAAAGATAAAAATAAAAGCGAGGTGGGCTCCCTTAATGCGTATATGCTATATGTACACCCAAAATTGACCCTGTATGCCTATGGGCGTATGTGGGTGGTGTTGACAGGTGGGCGTTACTCTGCAGTGAACCAAACAGAGGAGGGTGTATGGGAAATAAAGTATCATTGTTTATGTTGCTGGAATGATGACTGGCGATATTTGCATAGTACACCGGATGCGTTACGTAAAATGTCAATATACCCTTTGGACACGTTAAATAAGGGAAGATGTGTATATATATATATTTATGTATATATTTATTTATGTGTGTGTGTGTGTGTGTGTGTGTGTATGGATGTATGTATGAATGTATGTATGTATGTATGTGTATGTATGTGTGTGTACTTACTCTAGTTGTATTGCGGGAGTGAGCATGCTCGTTATTTCCCGCCTCCTATATGTGTAGGTGTATATGTATCGTTGGAATGGCTGTGGATGTGTGTGTAGTCTGTATTTTTAGCCAATTGGCGACAACGGAAACGAAGGCTTGGGGTGGATCTGTATGGTACCATTCTCACTATAGACGGTACCGTCTCGCCCGAAGGCTTAGGTAGCCATGAGCTTAGGTGAACCATATGATACCCATCTCGCCTTGTACCATTTTTGCCAACCCCAGATGGGACGTCACAACGTCGTCCACTTATTCCAGGTACCTATTTACAGCTAGGTGAACTGAGGCTAACCCATGAAAGGAGACAAGCCCAATTTGTCTCCGCCCGGCCGGGGATTGAACCCCCGACCCCTCGTGTGTGAGACGAGAGCTCTACCTACTAGGCTACGGGCTGTATGTATGTATGTATGTATGTATGTGTGTGTGTGTGTGTGTGTGTGTGTATGTAAGTATGTATGTATGTATGTGTGTGTGTGTGTGTGTATGTAAGTATGTATGTATGTGTGAGTGTGTGTGTGTGTTTACCTCTCTTGTGCTCCATTAGGCTTTAAATAATAACCTCAAGACACCTTTCGAGATAAAGGTCTTAAATTCACTAAACTTATGCGGCGAATGTCTTATCATCAAAACTAGAGCGGGCTAAACATGAAGGAGAAGGGGATCCCGAAAACACCAAAACAACCTCCGCTCGAGTTTGCTGTCATGATAACTGTCAATATTCACATTTATTCACCAACCCACCAATTAACTTAAACAACCTCCCCTCGAGTTTGCTGTCATGATAACTGTCAATATTCACATTTATTCACCAACCCACCAATTAACTTAAACAACCTCCCCTCGAGTTTGCTGTCATGATAACTGTCAATATTCACATTTATTCACCAACCCACCAATTAACTTAAACAACCTCCCCTCGAGTTTGCTGTCATGATAACTGTCAATATTCACATTTATTCACCAACCCACCAATTAACTTAAACAACCTCCCCTCGAGTTTGCTGTCATGATAACTGTCAATATTCACATTTATTCACCAACCCACCAATTAACTTAAAAAATATACCTAATTAATGAAATCAATGAAACTAATGAGTATATGTGGTACTCCAAGGACTCGAACCTAGGATACTCACACCGAAATTCGGTGCACTAAGCATTAGGCTATCAAGACACAGGATGCGCTATGTAAAATGCCAATAAACCTTTCAGATACGTGACTATTATTAACCCTCTCGGCAACATGGCCCTTTTTCCGCTTATTTATGATTATACTAGACGATGTTGTTCACCTTAGGAAGGATGTCTGTGAATGATTATGTTAAACTATGTTTAACCCCTTCATTACGATGAGGTATAATATCTAATGGGGAGGTGTGGTGGAGTGGTCTTGCCACTGGCCTGGTAATCCAATGGTCCCGGGTTCGAATCCCGATATATCAATGGGAAGATATTATTGGGATGGAATTTGCGCTGTACCTAGTATCAGTGCATTACCATCAGTGCATTACCACAAAGCCCACCGACACGCCAAAAAACTACCCTCATTGTTCCCTGATTAAATAGCACTGTATGAATATTCCCATATTCAAAATATGCTACAGGAGGGCAATACCTAGTGAGTTTATTGCTCAAAAGGTGGCGTTCTGAGAGTGAGGGTCCGAGTCTAGGGGCTGAGACAGTAAAGCACGAAGGCGGAGCAGTTTCAGAGATTCGAGCCATGAGTGGAATTCTAAGTGTTTCATGCGTCTCACTCCCTAGACTGGAACAAGACCTCACAGGCTTCGCCGTGTTGAGCGGTTGGTTGTGCAGGCTCTCAGCCTATGCCCGAGAGGGAGTAGTTGGAATAAAATAGAAAAAAATAACAAGAAAATCATATTTTGGTTACCTCTAGATGATTTTCTCTAGCTTATAAATGTACCTCTAGGATTCAAAGGGGCAAATACGATCTCACTACACCCTCTGCATGACATAGCTCCTTCATAAACTGTATATATGCGTTTAATATCAGCCAGAGTATAATGGAAATGACGTCATAATGTTGAAGGGGTTAATAAAATCATCCAATAATAACCAGAATACCAAGGAGAGGAGTTCGTCATGGTAGACTCAAAGGGTTAACATTTGAGTTTAGCTTTATTTACCAACAAAGTAACACCTTAACCCCTTCTGTACCAGCGACGTCTTTGAAATTGTATTCTACCTATCTTCAGGCGATTTTGTGCAGCTTAAGAAGGATCTGTGGTAGTAAAGGGTTTAGCGAGATAGATCGAAGCCAGTTATAATTATGCTGGAGGCCCTTTTTAAAAACGAAATAAAATCGTGTAATAGTAGCCAGGATAAAACTGAAAGGGCAACACCGGTACTGTAAAGGTTGCAAATTTAAGGGGAGGTTTTCAGTTAGTTCGCTAGACCTCCATCAAGCTTAACATTACAGCCCCTAGACCCCCTTTCAAGATAAATTTGTACATTTTTCGGTAGAAAAAATTCCCGGCCGAAGGCCGGTTCCTCCTAAATTACAGGCTCGCTATCGCTCGCCAGGAAAAAATCGACAACTAAATGGCACGAAAATTCTTAAAATTGACAGAAATGGGGCAAAAGTTCTTAAAATCGCCAAACTAATGGGGCGAACGTCTTAAAATATCAAGAGCAATGGGGCTAACCATGAGGGAGAAAGGGGTCAAGAAAAAAATCCCTCACGTGGAGACCTCCCCTTAAAGGGGGGATGGTTCACTTTTCGGCCGATTTTTTCATTTATTTATTATTTTTCTATGTTCCTCCTTAGACCTCGATCCTTAGACCCCCTTTTAAGATAAATCTGTACATTTTTCGGCAGCAATTAACAGGCTTGAAACTGTTTCCCTTAGCCCCTTTTACTACCAGAGAGCTTTCTTAAACTACACAAAATTGTCTAAATATATAGCTAGAATACAATTAAAAAGATATCGTCGTTACAGAAGGGGTTAACACACTACTTATAAATACAGTCGTGGCAAGGATTTCTAACCCATTTTTGTAAGCGCTTCTATGATACCCTGGTGAACTATTTTGACACACCGCACGATTTGCACAGTCTATATTTCTGGGATTCTCCAGTTGGGAGAGGATTTTAGTTTGTTCCCCAGATCTCCGTCAAGCTTATAATTACACCCCCTTGACTCCCTTTCAAGATATATTTGTACATTTTTGGGTAGAATAATGTCCCGGCAGAAGGCCAGTTCCCCTTAAATTACAGGCTCGCTGTCGCTCGCCAGGAAAAAAATCAACACCTAAATGACACGAAAGGTCTTAAAATTGACAGAAATGAGACAAAACTTCTGAAAATGGCCAAACTAACGGGGCGAGCGTCCTAAATACCCAAAATAAATGGGGCTAAACATGAGGGAGAAAGAGTTCCAGAAAATATTCCCTCGAGTGTAAATCTCCCCTTAACGTTCATTCTCTTGTTTATATCATTAGGAGATGTTAAGGGGACAGTGGTTATTTGTGTGTGGAATATATATTTATATATTTATATATTCATATATTATTTAGTTTCTTCCCTAGACCTCCATCAAACTTAAACATCCATTAGATCCCCCTTCAACATTAATTTGTAAATTTTTCGGTAGAAGGCCGGTTCCTCCACAATTACAGGCTCGCTATCGCTCGCCAGGAAATATATCGACACCTAAAGGGCACAAAAGGTCTTAATATTGACAACGAAATGAGGCGAAAGGTCATTAAATCGACAAAATAATGATGCAAACGTCTTCAAATATTAAAACTAATGGGGATAAACATGAGGAAGAAAGGGGACAAGAAAAACGGCATAACTCCCCTTAATGTATTCATGACCACGACTGGAACCTTTTCGTTAAAATTAAGTGCTCATTTATGCAGTTAATATCTATAGCTACTCTTCATGCCACATATATATATAGATTTTTTTTTTAATTTCTTTCATCCTATAATAAACTTGAAGTCCTCCGATTAGAAGTAATCACTGCAAGCCAATTAACTTTCGCTCGCTAATTACTTATATCGAGAACAATTTGGAGTACAATCCATCAATAATAGTTAATTTGGAGTACAATCCATCAATAATAGTTAATTTGGAGTACAATCCATCAATAATAGTCAATTTGGAGTACAATCCATCAATAATAGTCAATTTGGAGTACAATCCATCAATAATAGTCAATTTGGAGTACAATCCATCAATAATAGTTAATTTGGAGTACAATCCATCAATAATAGTTAATTTGGAGTACAATCCATCAATAATAGTCAATTTGGAGTACAATCCATCAATAATAGTCATTTGGAGTACAATCCATCAATAATAGTTAATTTGGAGTACAATCCATCAATAATAGTCAATTTGGAGTACAATCCATCAATAATAGTCAATTTGGAGTACAATCCATCAATAATAGTTAATTTGGAGTACAATCCATCAATAATAGTTAATTTGGAGTACAATCCATCAATAATAGTCAATTTGGAGTACAATCCATCATAATAGTCAATTTGGAGTACAATCCATCAATAATAGTCAATTTGGAGTACAATCCATCAATAATAGTTAATTTGGAGTACAATCCATCAATAATAGTTAATTTGGAGTACAATCCATCAATAATAGTCAATTTGGAGTACAATCCATCAATAATAGTCAATTTGGAGTACAATCCATCAATAATAGTCAATTTGGAGTACAATCCATCAATAATAGTTAATTTGGAGTACAATCCATCAATAATAGTTAATTTGGAGTACAATCCATCAATAATAGTTAATTTGTGGTCGTTTAATGATTACTGAAGGCTTGAGGGGGAAGTTTCTGGACCACCTTCTCCCTCATGTTTAGCCCCATTAGTTTTGATATTTTAAGACGTTCGCTGCATTTTGTATTCGCGATTTTAACACCTTTCGTGCTATTTAGCTGTCGATTAATTTCCTAGCGAGCCTGCAATCGGAGAGGGATGCGGCCTTTGGCCGGGGCACTTTTCTACCGAAAAATGCATAAATGTATCTTGAAAGGGGGGGGGGGGGTCTTGGGGAATTTTTGTTTAAGCTTGATGGGGGTATAGGAAGGAAACTCGTAAAAATATATATAAAATACAAAACAATACATCACATAAATACATGAACAAATAACTAAAAATCTCCCCTTAAATCAAGAAGACGGGAATACAATCCATCAAAGGAAGCCAATTTATGGTTGTTTAATAATTACTTAAAGCTTGACGACCTCTGAGTAAAATATGTTAACCACTAAATAGAGATATACCCTAACCAACCCGCCCATCTTCTCTGCGGCCTGTTACCCCAAAGACGAGGGAATCAATTCTTCGCCTTTCTCCGCGCTACTAAAAGGCAATCCCTCAAATATTTCGTGGTTATTTTTTTTTCTGGAGGCTAGAGAGAGAGGGTATATTTATTGGTCGATATATTATATACTTATTTATTATTTCATTAGTTTCCCCCCTACTGTAGACCTCCATCAATACCTCTCATGACTAGTGGGGCTAAGCATGAGGAGAAAGGGGTCCAGAAAAGCCAACTATCCCCCCTTAAGGCACAGACAAGGGCAGGTTGACGATGAGGCAAGAGGAAATGGAACACAAACGAAATGGGCGTAAGAGAGAGATAATGGAGGCATCTTTCTCTTCATGGTACACTCGCTGGAAAAACAGTCTTTACACTGGTGAGTAGTATATTTGTGTGAACGGAAGGATCGGGTGAAACAAGGTCTGTATTAGCCTATCACAAAATTTCGACCCACTTCCAAAATGTTTAGTGCGTTAGTGTACTTCCTTGTGTGCCATCTCCTCCTCATTACTGCCCTTCCCATTTTTTTCTAGTTACCCTGACCATCTAAATAACCCATAAACCGAAATGTGGGTAAGTCATCAGGAGAGCCAAATGGTCGCGGCCACACATATCTCTCTTTCTACCTACAACCTCAATCTTCCTAAAAATCAGTGCTCAATAAACGCGATTAGATGCGGCCTGGGATTGGAGATTATAAGGCCCTGTGATTCGTCAAGCCCAGGGGATCAAATGGGGCCTTCAGAATCCAGGGCCGGAGCGAGCCATCGTAAAGGTGGAGTTACACCAGCACTTTAACCGGCAATTATTTTCGATGGTATTGTGGCACACTTTCGGAGCTTATATTTGCATTTGTATCTGAACTATAATACAAATAGTTATATTTGATGTCCTTATCATATACAATATATATATATATATATATATATGCAAGAAAGTCACAGCAACACGTGAACTTATAATATGCTAAATATCCACAGGGAAGGAAGGAAAATAAACACGGAGTCCCAAGCGCTTTCGTGTATTACATCTTCAGGGGACAGAGGACAGACAGAGAATGTCCCCTGAAGATGTAATACACGAAAGCGCTTGGGACTCCGTGTTTATTTTCCTTCCTTCCCTGTGGATATTTAGCATATATATATATATATATATATATATATATATATATATATATATATATATATATATATATATATATATTGCCATATCAACTATACCACTCAATTCACCCCCACTATCACTAGTGTTCTACTATTAACCATAATACGTTAAGAAGAAAAAACTTGGTGTAATATTAAGTCATTCATAAGTTTGGGTATGATAACACTAAAGTCAATATATTTGGTAAACATATTAAACTCTTAGATACAAGTAAGCTTTCCTGTTGTAGAAATGAATCAACATATTCGAGTTTGATTATGGTTAGCTTCCCCAAGATTGAAAACACACGTCAATAGTAAGCAAGGATGTTATAGCAGGCCATAACTATTTCTCTCCATCAAACATAAGCCAGACATCAATGCCATAATATGATAGAACTCACCAAAGACTCATAAGGTACAGTCACTCACAACAATTCGTGGACCTCACCTATTTCTAATTGTGGAAGTATGTCTCTGGAAACGAATTTATGAGTATAATATCCTATGCATCAACTACAAACCTAATTATACTGTCTATTTATAATCAAGTTCCATTCACAATTCAATCCCAAGAGTTATAATTGCATAAAGAATAACAAGGGAGTTCCGCGAATGTTTTTTTAAGTGACTGTACGGTCGCGCTAATAAGTCATGTCCCAGCTGTCATTACGTTTTGCTTGCTCTGTGCTGTATTAATGTTTGTCAGATGTTGAATAGGGTGGGTAAATGTAGGAACATGTTTATATATTTCACTTGATATGACGAAATGAAGCTTAGATATTGCTGTTACCAATTATTGATCAAAACATACTTGGTGCCCAGACATCACTTATTAGCGCGACTGTACCAGGCTTATTCGATTAGCCCCAAGTAGACTCCAGGGACTGTATAAATACGCCCAAATGCAAACGTTCTGCGACAACTATAATGAAAACTCATGCAATTGAAAGAAAAACTCACAAATCTTACAATCTTATAAGAGAAACCAAAGAGCAATAGGAAAATAGGTGATTGTAAACAACTGAAGACTGTCTAAACAAAATGCTCCATCTTCAAATTGCATAGTTTTCCAGTTAAGAGGGACATGGGCCGTTTTTCTGGACCACTTTCTCCCTCATGTTTAGCCCCATTAGTTTTCAGATGTTAAGATGTTTGCCCCATTAGTTAGTCGATTTTAAGACCTTTCGCCCCATTTCTTCGTCAATATTTAGACCTTTCGTGCTGTTTAGGTGTCGATTTCTTCCCTGGCGAACGATAGTGAGCCTGTAATGTTGGAAGAAGCGGCCTTCGGCCGGGAAATTTTTCTACCGAAAAATTTACAAATTAATCTAGAAGGGGGATCCAATGAATGTTTTTTTTTTTATTTGATGGAGGTCTAGGGAGGAAACTAAGAAAATCATAAAAAGATCAATAAAAAGGCAAATAAACGGCCCATCTCCCCTTAAGATCATCACCGAACTATTTATTTCGACTGTGCCTTCAAGAACTGATAGCTTAAGCGATAGCTTAAGCCTGTTGAACGCGTGTGAGCAGAAGTGAAAAGATTTGAACCTCTAAAGGGATTCGAACCCCTTGCAGCTTTGATCGGTCTTAGCGCTCCATAATTTAGGATGAGGAGAATCTTTAGATCATACGGCGTCAACAAATATCGTCCTGATCCCCTGATTGAGAGAGAGAGAGAGAGAGAGAGAGAGAGAGAGAGAGAGAGAGAGAGAGAGAGAGAGAGAGAGAGAGAGAGAGAGAGAGAGAGAGAGAGAGAGAGAGAGAGAGAGAGAGAGAGAGCTGAGTATGTATTAGGAACACTACAGTATGATGAACTTGAGACTGAAATATAATTGATCACGTAATGAACGTGAAATTTATCCAAAATTGGATTAAAACTCTTTTCATTATCCAGGTACAGTCACTCGTAAACATTCGTGTACCACACCTTCTTGTAATTATGGAAGTGTATATTGGGAAACGAATTGATGAATATAATTATATTTACTGATGGATTACGTGCTGGTGACAAGGGACAGATTGTGTAGACTGCTGGATGTGAATGTGCTGAGAGGTGAGGCGGAGGGTACCGGTATGTCGGATCATTACCTGGTAAAGGGAAAGCCAAGAGTTAGGAGTTACAGGAGAATAAGAGACAAGCGTGAAGTAAGAGAGGTAATAAAAGTTAGTGAGTTAGAGAAGAGTGAAAAAGAGAGGGAGTACAAGGAAAGACTAAATGAAAAGTGGATGGAAGTGAGAGAGATGGAAGAGAGAGAAGTAGAGGTTGAATGGCAACAGTTTAAGGAAGGAGTGAAAGCAAGTGCAGAGGTAGTATGCGGTAAAAGGAAAGTAGGAGGCAGAGGTATCAGGAAGGGAAGCGAGTGGTGGAATGATACGGTGAGAAAGGCAGTTGAGGAGAAGAGACAGTGTTTTGAGAGGGTTTTACAGGATGGTAGTGTTGAGGTATGGGAAAGGTACAAGGAGAAAAGGAGAGAGGCAAAACGGAAAATTAGAGAAGCGAAAAAAGATTCAAACGAAAGGTGGGGTCAAAGGTTGAGTGAGAATTTTGAAGAACGAAAGAAGATGTTCTGGAAGGAGGTCAATAGAGTAAGGAAATGAGGATAAAAGAGGGAAGAGTCAGTGAAAGATGCAAATGGAGAATTACTAGTGGAACCAGTTGAAGTGAGGAAAAGATATGCTGAGTATTTTGAATCTTTGTTAAATGCAAGAGATGAAAGAGAAGCAGTGATTGAAGCAGTGGTTGATGGAGATAGGTTACCCAGGCCACCCAGGTGGCAGGGAATAAATGAAAGGAATGAGGAAAATGAGGTGACAGAAGCCGTGAAACAAATGAGAGCGGGAAAAGCAGAAGGTTTGGATGGTATTGCTGTGGAGTGTATAAAGAAGGGTGGAGATGTGATAATAGATTGGTTGGTGAGACTTTTCAATGTGTGCTTTGCTGTGTCAATGGTACCAATAGACTAGAAGAGTGCATGTATTGTGCCGTTGTACAAGGGGAAGGGAGATCGGCAGGAGTGTTCAAGTTATAGAGGTATTAGTTTATTGTCAGTGGTTGGAAAGCTGTATGGCAGGGTGTTGATGGAGAGGATAATAAAGTGTACGGAAGTTGCAATAGGAGAAGAACAGTGCGGTTTTAGGAGGGGAAGAGGGTGCGTGGATCAGATGTTTGCAGTAAGACAGTTATGCGAGAAGTATTTAGAGAAGCATAAGGAGATATTTGGGCTTTTATGGATTTGGAAAAAGCGTATGATCGTGTGGATCGTGAAGCAATGTGGAAGGTGTTAAGGATTTATGAAATTGGAGGAAATTTGTTAGAAGCAGTTAAGAGTTTTTATGAAGGGAGCAGAGCATATGTTAGAGTAGGAAATGGTGAGTTGAGTGAATGGTTTGAGGTAAAGGTAGGTTTGCGACAGGGTTGTGTAATGTCACCATGGCTGTTTAATATGTTTATGGATGGTGTGGTGAGGGAGGTGAAAATGAGAACTATGGGAAGAGGATTGGGTTTAGTAGGAAAGAATGGTAGAGATTGGGAGTTGAATCAGTTGCTGTTCACTGATGACACAGCGTTGGTGGTGGATTCTGAGGAGAAACTGCAGTGGGTAGTCAAAGAGTTTGTTGTGGTTTGTGGAATGAGGAACCTGAAGGTGAACGTCAATAAAAGTTAAGTAATGGTGTGTAATAGGGGTGACCGTAGGGTGAATCTAGATGTGTGGCTGGATGGGGAAATATTGGAACAAGTAGAGTGTTTTAAATATCTAGGAGGAACAAAAAGCAGAAGTGGAGGTATGGAAATGGAGGTAAATTAGAGAGTATGTGAAGGAAGGAAGGTTTTAGGAGCAATGGAAAGTATGTGGAAGACGAGAAATCTCGGAATGCAAGTAAAAAGTGCAATGTATCAAGGAATTGTTGTGCCAACAGTGATGTATGGGGCTGAGACATGGGCTCTGAAGGAAAAGGAGAGAAGAAAGCTGGATGTGATGGAGATGAGCTGCTTGAGAAGTATGTGTTGAGTTCCTCGTAGAGACAGATTGAGGAATGAAGAGATATGTAGGAGAGTGGGGCAGCAGGAACATTTGTCAGCCAGAGTGGACAGAAGGGTGCTGAGCTGGTATGGTCATGTTGAACGAATGGAATATGAAAGGCTTACAAAGAGAATATGTAAGTCAGATACAAGGGGAGATAGAAGGGCAGGAACACCCCCATTGAGATGGAGAGACTGTGTAAGGCAAGATTTGGATGATAGAGGAATTACTATA
>CM064573.1:60578095-60639507 GCA_032716605.1 Paralithodes platypus
CTAGCGCCGGAATCATCCAAGGTGGAGTTTTTAGCAAAGGTTTGAACAAAGAGTTCACCATTGTCAGAGGAAGAGGTGACAGTGGTACCCTCAGAGTGGAAAAGAGGAGGGAAAGACAAGGAAGTGAAATTGTTGGAGAGGTTTTTTGGCTAGATACCAAAAGGCTTGGGAAGAGTTGGAAAGTCCAGAGCATATATTATTTATATTAGCAGAACAGATTTGGCTTGATTCCGGGCAGAAATATAAAATGTATGAAATTATTGAGTTTGAAAGCGATGGTATTTTTTAAATTTTCCTCCTTATTACAGACAGCAGTAGAACAAGCGTGAGTAAACCAAGATTTTTGCGAATTAGTTTGAGAGAAAGAGAATGGGATGTATGCTTCCATGCACGAAAGGATTACCTCAGTAATGCGCTCAGCATTCTCTGAGGGTTCCCAGCAACGGAAGCAAATATAATTCCATGGGAAATCAAAGAAATTTTGCCGCAGAGCCTCCCAGGCGGCAGCGCCAAAATGCCACAAGCACCACCGGATGGGGGGGTCAGAAGGCCTTACTGGAGAGAAAGAACAGGGGGCAGAGATAAGGTTATGATCGGAGGAGCCCAACAGAGGGAGGTCATTTACAGCGTAAGAAGAAGGATTAGAGGTTAGAAAGAAGTAAAACATTTTGGGCCAATTTTCAGGGCGGTCCGTGATACAGGTGGGGTGCTAGCTCTAGGTCATTAGGAATAGAAAGATATATATATATATATATATATATATATATATATATATATATATATATATATATACGGTATATATATATATATATATATATACTGGTATATATATATATATATATATATATATATATATATATATATATATATATATATTATTGTATTTGGAGAGAGAGAGCTACATAGAGCTACATAGATACACAGACCACACAGACCTCAAGGTCCTTACTAGGCAGTCTGGCCTTACAAACTATAGAGAGAGAGAGAGAGAGCGAGAGAGAGAACATAATGATGTCATAATAACTAGAATGGTTGTGAAGCTAAAGCAATACTGTAGCCACTAATAACGATGGTTATAATGAGATAAGTGGTGTTATTGGCGGTGCTAATGATAATAACAGTAATAACTTTGGTATTAACCCTTTATGTACAGTTGGTCAAATAAGTCGTGTCTCCGCTGTCATTACCTTTTGCTCTCTGTGTACTGTATATGCCTGTCAGATGTTGAATATAATGTGTATAGATAGGCACATGATTGTATATATCACTCGAAACGATGAATTAATGCGTAGATAGTGCTGACACCCATTATTGATCAAAATATACTTGGTGCCGCGACATCACTTATTTGGCCGGCTGTACCAGCGATCGACGTGTTGCATATTATATGGTGATGGTGGTGATAGTTGTGGTACTATTGGTGGTGACAACAATGGTGATGCTATTAGTGGTGGTGATCATGGTAATAATATAGTGCTAGTGGTGGTGACAATAATAATGGTAGTGGTGATGGTGGTGATCATTCGGTACTAGAAGTGGTGACAATGGTAATAATAGTAATAGTGGTGGTGGTGGTGGTATGGTGATGATTATAATGATGATGATGATGATAATTTGGTAATAGTAGTGGTGACAATAATGGTGGTAGTGGTGGTGGAGGTGATAATTTAGTACTAGTGGTAGTGACAAAAGTAATGATGATTAAAATAGCACAATTAACAAAGACCCCCCCAACAAATAAAAGGAAAACCCCCGAGGAACGAGGAACGAAACAAATAGGAAAACGCCCCAGGAACAAGGCAGAACTAAAGTAAAACCAACAACGACAAAAGCAGAAAGAACAGGAAAAGAAATAATCAAGATGTCCCACGTTCCAGCGCCCCACATCATCACCGAGAGTAACGAGACCAAGAAGAACAGAAAGCCACAGTTGCTAGCGCGTTTGGGGCTACCAACACGTATTATGAAAAACATGTATCCTCCTTCATTCACTGTCCCCCCCTTCACTCACTCAACCCCACAATTTGCCGGAGGATAACAGGTTTTTCACAATACGTAGACGGAGGTCTTTTAAAAAAAAAAAAGAACAGAGCCAAGTCGCCCACGGAGAAGATAAAGAAAGCGATAGCAGCAGAAGACATAATAATAGTAAAACCACAAGAAAATAACAACCAACGAAAGAGACAAGATGGCCGCCCTGAGAAAACGTGTTCCAAAAGAAGACAAAGGAGAAACTAAAATAAAATCAACAACGCCAAAGAGCGGAGGAATAAAGAATAAGATAAACACGATGCCCCGTATACCAATATTACCCCACATCGCCAACAAGAAAAACGAGAACAAGAATATCCAGCCCGGGACCGAAGATAAGAACATCCGAGCATCAACAACAACAAAAGACACACGCATAGCAAAGCCACGTGTACGGGATCACCAACAGAACTCTACGAATAATACCCGCACAGATATACCAGCTACTATTGCTTCCATGCCCAATGGTGATGGGCTGGTCTATCAGAGTGAGAACTGAGTGATCTCTGCCATACCCATAGCTCACTCTGACTGTTCCTTTTACTTATATATTTTCTAGATCTCAAGTGACAGCGTCTGTCTCTTCCGTGGATTGACCTCCCAATCTACCAAGATTGGAAGCCAAAGCGTCACATTTTTCTTTGCCCCTCAACTTTCTCTTCATAATTGCTGAGGGGCACAGGGCCCTGGGTGGGGCTTTGGTTTCCCGGGCGTTTCCGCACTCTCCTCAGCTCCCCGCCATGGAGTGGCTTCGGTCACCCAGGCTTTATTGTGGTCGGCAGAGAGGGTTCTGTGGGGGCGCTCGGTTATGGCCTTGGCCTTGCTCGGGGCCTTGGGGCTGTTCGGCCAGGCAGCTTGGGGAACAACAACAACAACAACAACTTCCATGCCCTCTACGAACAACAGACGAGACGCCAGAATTGCCACTATTACACCAGAACTTCCAACAACACCAGGAAAGGATATCCCCATAATATCAACACCACACGAAGCTCACAAGTGAAGAAGAATATTCAGCCAGAGACAGAAGGACCAGCATCACCATCAGAAGAGAAGCCACTTACGCCCTACTTCCACCCAAAGGCCGAATCCCCTGCCCGCGAACTTCTAAGGGGCCCTCCTAATCCCCTTTGATCCGCCCCCGACCGGACATATGACCTTTTGACCCCCGCATACCTACCCCGGGACATCTCAGCCAAAGTCGTCACTATCTCGACGAAACCTGAACAAGGCAATCAATTCTAGGGCTTTCATAACACCGAAATATTAGTGGTGATAGTCCTAAAATTATCCTCCCATTCAAGTAAGGATAAAAGGCATGCCTAATATCCTGAAAAGTCTGCTGGAGTAAAACTTCCTATTGAAGAATTGTTGTTAGACATACCATGGTATCGTACTAACATTAAGGTCCACAATAGGTTGCACCTTTAATACTAGAAGTATACTTCACGGACATGTCCGGAACTTACTTTTATTATTAAATACGCACTTCCACAAACTATCAAAGGATACTTGGCATGTCAAGGTCATTTGAATAGTCCAGGGCTTTGTGAGACACCGTAACTGGCACGCTGCATTTAGAAGTCCTTAGTGCATCTGTCCAACAACATGTTAGCGAACACTTGCAATTAAAAGGTTTAAACACGGCCCCGAGTTCTTTGAACCTCTTATAACGGTCATCTGGCAGATCGTGGAACATAGTAATGGTCATGACCTTATTATTTACTTGCGTTAGCCCGATATGTTGTCACTGTGTCATGGCATTTGAGACATCATATTAAAGACCCCACACCAAAAGTACCTGAACAGAACTTCACCACCGATTAGTATAACGGTCAGGATAGTCGACTAACTCTAGCTATATGCTAAACATACTCGTGTTAGTCCGATGAAGTGCCCAGTGTCATGACATTTAAGGAGCTTCATTTAAGACCTGATACCAACTAATCCAACTGTAACTTAACTAACTGATCCACACGACAGGCCAACCTGGACGGCCCAACGGAGACTCAGAAGACCCCAAGCTGTTACCTCAACTCATCACTCCTCCAGCTCCAAGTGTTAGCTCAGGAGTACATATTGAAAACTAGAAACAATTCGATACCAGTGACGAGGTATATAAAGTTAGAGTAGACCAATAGTGACTCTACCTAATTCTCACCAGTGTATTACCCAACAGAGCTCTTCAGTATAACTCTACCTGAATTATCACTAGTGCGCAAGTGAAGAAACAAGTTACATTCCACACCTTATTGACTCTGCCTAAGAATCCTCGCAGTGCATTTATGAATTAGAGTCTACAATTACTGACTCTGCCTAGATTCCCACTAGTGTTAAAAAGTGTGGAAATACATTTAGAGTCCACAACCATTCTATCTATCTATCTATTGCCTGACGCCGTGATCCCCGAAGGGGTGGCCACGAACGAACTGCCCCCATGCACCTCTGTCCCCAGTCAGTCGACGCCCCTCACCCCAACCAGCACCGCCTTAGTTCATGTACTTCCTCACTCCATCCTTCCACCTCTCATTCGGTCTACCTCTCCCTCTCTGTCCCTCCACCTCGCTCTCGTACACCCTCTTAGTCATTCTCTCGCTTTCCATACATTCCATATGGCCGAACCATCACAAGTTGTTCCTTTTCACACTTTCCAGCACATCTACCTCCACACCACACCTCCTTCTTACTTCCTCATTAGTCTGTCTATCCCTCCATGTAACTCCGCACGCACTCCTTAAGTAATTAATTTCCACTGCTCTCACTCTTGGTCTGAGTCTCTCAACCAACGTCCATGCTTCGCTTCCGTAAGTCAGTGTTGGGATTACCACACTGTCATGCAAGGACTTCTTCACTTCCATACTGACCACCCTATTTCTTGTTACTGCTTTTAGCGTTCCTACAACCCTCTTCCCCTGTTGTACCCTCTCCCGCACTTCTTCATCCATAGTCCCAGCTTTACTCAACACACTGCCCAGATACTTAAAAGAGTTGACGATCTCCTTAGCCTGACCGTTCAGCTTCACCTCACTCTGTGACTTCACCCCTTTCGAAGACCATAACCTTGCTCTTCCCCGCATTTACCTTCAAATTCCGTTTTTCGCACACTGTTCCAAACTCATTTACCAGACCCTACAACTCCCATTCATTATCACTCATCAGAACTGTATCATCCGCAAACAGCAGTATAGGTAGCTTCCACTCAATTCCCTCCCTTTTCAGCGATACACCAACATCCACTGCTCTTGATAGTATTTCTTTCATGACTCCATCCATATATACAGTAAACAACCACAGGGACATCACACACCCCTGTTTCAAACCAACATTCAGGTCAAAGAACTCGCTCTGCTCACTCTCCACACGTACTGCCGCCTTTGCACCCTCATACATGCTCTTCACTGCTTTCAGCAACTTGCCCTCTACTCCATATATTCTAAGTGCTTTCCACAAACCTTCTCTATCCACTCTGTCATAGGCCTTCTCCAAGTCCATAAAGGCAACATACACCTTTTGTTTCTTCTCCAGATACTTCTCCACAACACAATTTAGGGTAAAAATCTGATCTACACATCCTCTTCCACAACCATTGACTCTACCTAATATTCACCATTGCGCAAGTATCTATAAAATTAGAGTCCGTCATCATCAACTCCATAGTGAAACCCTCGTCAATTGTATACGTGTCTAGAGTGTTGTTGTGAACATATTTAACTAGCACTATTTGTGGTACGATTTAGAAAAGTGTTGATCAATAGTTCATTGAGTTTACTAAAAGGCAAACTAAACCTATTGTATACCTGATCTCCATCTAGATCCTCGAACGTGCTAGGACGGTTTATGTTGCATAAAATTACTATTAATCCATATGTACCTATTTATGTCTATTGAAGTAAGAGTTACGTAAATAAAACAACTATCCATGAATTTACTCGGTGTTATATGTATCCTCTATGCATCTTCTATGCATGTATTGTGTGATCTTTAACTTCTCCAGTTAAGTAGAACCTACCCAATCCAATCTCAAAACCTGGTAAAAACCCTGGTATAACAATGATAATGGTGTTGATGATGGTGATTATTTGGTACTAGTGGTGGTGACAATATTGATAATGATGGTTGTGGTGATGGTGGTGACAATCTTAGAGCTATTAGCAGTGATGAAAATAGTGGTGATGGTGATAATTCATGTCTAGTGTTGGTGACAATAATGACAAAAGAATGATGATAGTGGTGGTGGTGGTATGGTGGGCGTCTCCAGTGTCACAATACCCTAACTAATTTTATGTCGCCTAATGACCTAATCACACTGACCGCTGGGGAGAAGAGTGGAGAAGAAGAAGAGAAGAGGGAGGGGATAGCAGAGAAGAGAAGAAGGATAAGAGAGAAGAGAAGAGAAGAAGGAGAAGAGAGAAAAGCAGAAGGAGAAGAGAGAGCGGAGAGGAGAAGAGACGATAAATGGGGAATAGACGCAAACTAAGAGAACTACCTAAGAAAAGAAGATGAAAATGAAAAGATAAATGGGGAAGAGACAGAATTGAGAAGAGAAGAGGGAGGGGAGCTGATAAATGTGGAAGAGAGGCAAGGAAAGAGAGAGCTGAAAAGAGGGATAGGAAAAGATAACCAGTGATGAGAGGCAAGGAAAGAGAATGAGAGTTGAGAAGAGGGAAAAGAGAGGATAAATGTGGAAGAGAGGCAAGGTAATAAAGGGCTGAACAAAGAAGGAAGAGGAGAGACGATATGTAGAGGAGAGACAAGGAAAGAAAGAGAGAGAGAGAGTTGTAGCTGTGAAGAGATGAGAAAGAATAGACGACAAACGGGGAAGAGGGGCGATGAGAGAGAAAGATAAAAGAAAGGAAAGCAAAAAGAGAGAAGGCAAGAAGAGACAGGACAAAAAGGGGCGAATAAGTGAGAGAAAAACGAGAAGAATAAGTACTAGAAGAATTAAAAGAAAAATTACACACAACAGAAGAAGAAATAAGAAATCAAAGGAAATGTATACATGGAAGATGAAGACAGACCTAAACTGTACAATTCGTGCATCATACTTGTTTTTCTATGTGAATAAGGGAGATAAAGGGCATAGCTGCCTGTAACAAGCGTCCCTCCAAAGGTTGAAAGAGTGATAGAGAGCCAAAATCAAGGTATGTTAGAGGTAATTTAGGTGTGTTGGATAGAAGTGTGGTGTGCTTGCTAAGTGTAATGAAATGAATAGGAGGAGGAGGTGTTAAAAAATAACATTTAGTTATTTACCTGGTTCATTATAGGTAAGCCAAAAATCTTGAATAATAACGTCTACAACTAAAACACGACTAGAGTAATCAAGCTAATATTTCTAAGATTTGGGAAGAGTCAGCCATGGAAAGGTGTGATAATTTAATAATAATGCGCTCTAGCCCTTTCTGAGTTACAGAGGTTACAGGTCCCGATTTCTGGCCTACTTATAATGAATGAACTATACAAACCTGGTAAGCATTATAAAGGTTGAATAATCATTTTGTGTAGTAGAAATCTAAACATGTCTTTTTCAGGGTTTTGGACAACATGGTTCTTAATAAAAAATGTGTTGTGCAATGAATGCCAAACTAGTGAGACGTTCTATAATGTACTTATACTCTTAGAATATTTACCAGTTCTATTACTGCGTATGTCTCTTATTACACATGCAGTAATAATTTATACAGTATATATATATATACTGTTGTTGTTGTTGCTGTTCTCCAAGCTGCCTGGCCGAACAGCCCCAAGGCCCCGAGCAAGGCCAAGGCCATAACCGAGCGGCCCCACAGAACCCTCCCTGCCGACCACAATAAAGCCTGGGTGACCGAAGCCACTCCATGGCGGGGAGCTGAGGAGGGTGCGGAAACGCCCGAGAAACCAAAGCCCCACCCAGGGCCCTGTGCCCCTCACCAATTATGAAGAGAAAGTTGAGGGGCAAAGGAAAAATGTGACGCTTTGGCTTCCAATCTTGGTAGATTGGGAGGTCAATCCACGGAAGAGACGCCGCCACTTGAGATTTAGGAAATATATAAGTAAAAGGAACAGTCAGAGTAAGCTATGGGTATGGCAGAGATCGCTCAGTTCTCACTCTGATAGACCAGCCCATCACCACTATACAGTATATATATATATATATATATATATATATATATATATATATATATATATATACTGTATATGCATGTATGTATATACTCAGGTACAAATATCCATACGTGGGGGGTGGCCGACTCGAGACAAAACCCGAGCAGAAAAACATTTAAAGCTCTAATTCATAGGATCCGGGAACACTTTCTCGTTCTCTCGCCTCTTTCTCTGTCTCGTCTAGTAGGTGAACATACACTAAGCGATAATAAAGATAGGCCAAGCATCAGACCATAACTAGGACACCCTTTATAATGGAATAATGAATATACCCCAACAGGGAAGAGATTGATTGTATACGAGTAAAGAAAAGAGGTCAACAATCATATCGTAACAAGGAAAACATGTATATATGATATGATTAAGGGGAGATTTCCACTTGAGGGATTTTTTTATTTACCCCTTGCTCCCTCATGTTTAGCCCCATTGCTTTTGAGATTTTAAGACGTTCGCCACATTAGTTTGGCGATTTTAAGAACTTTTGCCCCATTTATGTAACTTTTAAGACCTTTCGTGCCATTTAGGTGTCGAGTTTTTCTGGCGAGCGATAGCGAGCCTGTAATTTAAGAGGAACCGGCCTATGGCCGGGACATTTTTCTACCGAAAAATTTACAAATTTATCTTGAAAGGGGGTCAAGGGGGTGTAATTTCAAGCTTGATGGAAGTCTAGGAAACACACTAAAAACCTCCCCTTAATGAAGAGAGGTCAGCAAACATACGGTAGGAGGAAAAAGACGTATTTACGAATAATGAAGAGAGATGAAGGAAACAGGCCCAAGTCACCTAGACCTCCTTTCACTGTCAATTAGGCTTATTAGGCGCTACAGAGGGGCCGACTGGGGGAAAAGGACAAAAAATAAATCTTACACCATTCACCACTCGGCCCCCTAATACGAGGTAACTACTACCGAACCGTAATAGTCGTACCAGGGGGAAGTGTTGTGGTTGACCGCTGTGTGTGTGTGTGTTTGGTGTGTGTGTGTGTGTGTGTGTGTGTGTGTGTGTGTGTGAAAGAGAGAGAGTGGGTCTGTGTGCTGCATTAATTCACATGTGTATAAGTGTGTGTGTGAATGCAACTATGATTTTATTGGAGTTTCATTTGCTAATAGAACTATGCTTACTGAAAGAACATTGAATTATGTTTTAGTATTACATTTTTAATGCTTTGGATTGTTTGTGTTCTGTCTATGTGGATGTCAGGCCAGCGAAGAATTATGAAAATGTTCCATAAAATTAGAAATTGAATTTATGAGGGAAGGTGAAAACCCTGTTCATTCATTAGAAAGCCGAAGAACTAGAGGACACATGGAAAACATGTGTAAATGGATGAAGGGTATCAACAAGAGATACATTAAAGGGGTGAGGGGTGGGGAAGGGGGGGGGGTAGTTTTCTCCCTAGACCTCCATCAAACTTTAAAAATACCCCTAGATCCTCCTTCGTGATAAATGTGTACATTTTTAGGTAATTCCTTTTAAATTACAGGCTCCCTATCGCTGGCCAGGAAAATATCGACAATTTAATGTCAGGAAAAGTTTTAAAATTGACATAAATGGGGGCAAAGGTCTTAAAATCACCAAACTAAGGGAGCGAACGTCTTAAAATCTCAAAAGTAATAAGGCTAAATATGTGGGAGAAGGGGGTCCAGAAAAAATAACTCTTAGGTGAAAATCTCCCCTTAATGAATTATTAAGACTGTAAGATAACCCGTACCAATGGCTTCAAATGCGATAAATTTCCACTTTAGAAAAGATGTAGACAATAAATTATTTAGAAACAGAGCAAATTATGTGTGGAATAGCTTGCCTAGTACTGTGAGCAACTCGGGTATGGTGGAAACTGCAAACCTAAATTGGTTAGTCTTATGCATGAGGTTGAGTGTCTAAAGGATCTGCCTCGCATGTGTCATTCGATCGTTTTTACATTTCTGCTGTGTTCATATAGTTCAATACCTAGTATATAACTCAGATAATTAAAGAAGAACACAACTATTAGCTCAAAATATAATTCTTTAAATGCGTACACAAGGAAAGTAAAATTATAAGAACGTCTACCTGCATCGTGTATTATACGACTCAGCCGAACTAATGCCCTCACCGCAGAGATTCCCTATCAATAAAATCACCCCCTCGCCCCAGCCACCACGACGCTTGGGTCTAAAATTCTCCCGTAAGATAGAGGAATTAAAAGGGACCTTCCACCTCTGCCCTCTTTCTATTAACGCGGTGTTTCTATAAGGAGAGTTTCGGTATTATCGTGAATAATGAGTGGCCCGTCAATGATCAGCGAAACTATGCTTAACCCCATCTGTACCGGCGACGTCTTTTTAATTTCATTCTAGCTATACAGTACTTGGAGGATTTGGTGCAGCTTAAGAAGGATCTGTGGTAGCAAAAGGGGTTAAATGATATAGTTTGAAGTTCGTTAATTGCTGGAGGCCCCTTTGAAACGGAATAAAAACCGTCTATTAGTAGCCAGAATAAAACCGTCTATTAGTAGCCAGAATAAAATTAAAAGGACAGCACCGGTACTGGAAGGATTAAGCTATACACTGGGTTGCTACTTAACTTATTTGGCAAACTACTGAGTTCATGTACGGAACATCTAAGGAGAGGACCCTAATTACATTTTGTTTTCTATGTGTATGGAGGAGGCAAAAGGTAAGTTGCCTGTGACGAGTGTCTCCTCCAAAGCCAACAGAGTGACAGAGAGCCAAATTCAAGGAACGTTGTGGTCAAAATGCCTGGATACACAATGTTTAGAACAGTTTAAGTCATAGGACGAAGGAAAGATTGCTTCAGGGAGAGAGTTTCAGAGTTCACGACTTGAGTAGAAGAAAGACTGAGAAACTTTGCCTATTCTTGGATTGGAGAGTTGGACAGAATAGGAGTGGGACTGTGCTGTTAATGAGCCACTCGTTCCACAGGTGTGTTGGCATAGGTGTACCGATAGAGGGCTCTGGTATTAACAAGCGCTGATATGATCGCTCGTAAATGCGGTATAAACAATTCGCCATGCCCGGTAATGAAGGGAAAACCAAGAAGGAGGGGTGAGGAAAAAATGTATATGAGAGCAAGGGAATGATACGCGTTCCCGATTCTGCGGTCACCTGGGCAATGCCTTAGTTGGGACTTGCGGTCAGCGGGAGCGGCTGCGGTAATAGCTGAGAAAGAGGAGATGGGTAGGAGATGATGAGGTGAAGGAGATGGTGATAATGGTAATGATTGTATAATGAGGAAAGTAAGAGAAGGTGGCAGAAGTAGAAAGAGGAGGAAAAGAGGAAAGATGAAATGGGGGAGAATGTGATAGGCATAAGGAGAAAGGCAAGAGGAGGTGGTAAAAGAAGAAAGAGGAGGAGAGGGGTAAGGAGGAGAAGATCAGGTGGGGGAGATGGTGATAATGGTGTTGCTTGTATAATGAGAAACCAAGTGGAGGTGGTAGGGGAAGAAAGAGTAGGAGAAGGGAGGAGAGGAAAGCAGAAATGGGGGCGAAGGTGATAGATGGTGTAATGAGAAAGGTAGGGAAAGAAAGAGTAGGAGAGGGGGAGGAGAGTGAAGAGGAGGAGGGGGAGATGGTGATGATGTAATGAGAAAGCTAGAGGAGGTGGCAACAGAAGAAGAGTAGGCAAGGATGAAGGAGAGGAAAGAGAAGGAAACAAATGAGAGGGGGAATAGGTGGTGGTAAGCAGAGATGATGATGGTAATGGTGATGATAATAATGATGGTGGAAAGTAGGAGGAGGTAGAGAACTGTGAATATGGTTATATTAAGAAAATACAGTCAACAATAACAATATTCGGGAAGTGTATGGAGATCTAGCAATAAACAGGCAACGACAAATGTTTTTAGAGGGTATGGTAACATGACTCAAATGGTCGAAAGACGAGATACATTATTTTGTTTGCTAATGTATTTGGAGGTAAGGTAAGACGTTGTAAGCAAAACATATATTAATTAAATAACTAATTAATTAATACATAAATATATAAATAGAAAATTAAAAAACAAATACAAAATACAAATAAGGACAAATATTATGATGATGATAAAGATGAACCAACTATAAATAAATAAAAAAGGAAATGTGTGATGCAGAAAACAACTGCAAATGATATTAATAACCAAAATACATAATAAGTAAGAATAGTTGAAAAATGAATACCTTTGGTGCAGAAGTTATAGCAAGTGAGGTGAAACCTAAGATTTCGGAAGTGCTAAAAGATTAATATGATTTTGTGGAGTTTTCTCTGCTTTGGTCGGATGACATTCTCCTGATGTCTCAGTTTTCTCTCTAATGTTCTTAAACTTATGGATTGTTGACCCCCCACCCGCCTTACAACTTTGTAATAATTTCGCAATTAACTAAGGACTAATTGATCAAATAAATGTGCAAACACAATAGGACAATACTATATTATTTTAAAGCTGGCGAGAAATTAAGTCGTCCCTATCTAAACTACTCGAATATTACAACGTTTGTATACCGTAGTCAATCATGTTGTAAGTTATGAAAACGTGTCAATAATATGATAGAGAGGCAGTAATTTCTGATTTGTCCATTAATTATCGATAAATCAGCTGTTAAGGGACCAAAATTACCGCCAAGTAAAAATAAATAGAGTATGGATATTGTATAGTTGGCATACAGAGTTCATCTACCCAACCAAAGCTAACACTGTTCACCTACTTTTTACTGAGGGTTATTTCCCACTGTGTTATAGAAAACGGATTAGTTTCTTTGTTTATCTGTTTGGGTTCCTTTAGTCCCCAAACCCTTGGGACTATGGAGATGAGACTTGGCTGGGGTACTCAGGGAGTCCCTGAAAAAATGCTTATCATAAAGAAAAAAGTGGCGCTCGGGGGACTTGAGGTACAGGAGACTTGTGATCCCCGTAGAGTTGACTATCATAGGGTAGCCATATTGGGATCTCGGGACTAATCTTTAACTTGCACAGTGTTCGGGTACAATACCTCAGCTTAGCATATACATAATATACACACATAAAGACCAACGTAACTGCTAAGCAAAAGCTCTATTATTTCCTTTCAAGACGCAATTTACAGAGGCGAATGATGAGCAGTTTATATAAGACGTTGGATAAAGGAACGCCTTGAACCGATTGTACAAGACCGATTGGACCAGACTTTGTTGTGTAAGACCAAGCGGGAAAATAAATGACTGACAAAAAATTCCAATCTCCAGAGGCTACGGACGGGACAGAGCCTAGGGGTGAGAGGAGAGGCTGAGCTATACCAACTCTGGGGTGACAGTAGCGGGCAGAAGGGGTGTGTTTCTCCAATAATTATCTAGCCATACGAGAGCTTTTTGGAGTGAGTTTCGACCGGCTTCGTTTCTGACAGTGTTTCGAGATTAATTTTAATTCGGTGCCCTAGACAATATTGACGAAGGGCTGGTGAATTCCGATCGGTATCTTTCTTACTAGCAGTGTTTTGAGACTGTTTTGCATACGGTACCCGATAATATACTAGCAAAGGCCTGGTGTATTTGGTTGAAAACTTATAAAGCTAAAATTCAGGACTTTCAAAATCAAAATCGCCGAGAAAAGATGCGATCGATCCTGAGGCGTGCCATCTCTGGGTGACAGTAGCAGACAGATGGTATTTATAAAATAATTATCTATCCTTACGAAAGAGCTTTTCGTGGTGAATTCCGATTGGCATCTTCGTTTCTGATAGGGTATATATACTGTATATATTTTGTTTTGTGTCATACAGTATTGGAAACTATGCTTAAAATTAATGGCTATAGTTGAACCAAGATTTCTAAAACTTGAATTCAGGTCCTCCAAGCTCAAAATCACCGAGAAAGGCTACCAGAAAAGATGCCATCAACCCTGAGGCGTAAGCAGGGGTACCATCTCCTGGTGACAGTAGCTGTGGTTCCCTGACAGGCCACCACAGCTGTCAACACAACACACACCGCCTACACATTAGTTGGGGACGGGGGCAACCATTATTACAGTGACGGGGAGGGTGACAGAAAGAACACAGAAGGAATGACAAAAGGAAGGAGCGGAACAATGAGCTAAACGAAAATGGTATAAATAAATGAGAATGTTTGTTTGTTTGTTTGTTTTGAATTTAAGGAGAATGATTATCTCGCAAGATGCCTATACTTATTTTGGTTTGTCTTCTTCTGGAGACATATTTTCGTATGATTATAACAGTGTGTCTATGTGTGTTGGTGGTGGGGGGGGGGGGGGGACTGAGGGCGTGGGGGATTTGTACTTGGTACATATAAAACCAAAAATGTATAGTATTCGTATCAATACGGATAGTCACGCGCACACATACATAAGCAGGAGTTAAATCAGCTTCTACAAGGACCTTGTCTTTGGTGACGAGCGGGGTGAGCATAGACAAAATTAACTAGATAGAGCGAGTGAGAGGTGATATATATTGATCGATAAATAAGAATAAGCAATGGGAAACACATACGATAAACACACTTGTGAGAAAAAAGAACAAACTGAAGAAGAAACATACAAACAGAGATTGACTGGATAAAAAAACTAAAAAAAACTAAAAGTAATTATCCGAAGAAAAATAAGGCCATAGAAAAAGTGAAGAATGTTGGGAAACATAAGGGCAAAAGTAATTAAAAAAAAAAAATGGAAGACGTGGACAGAAAAAAAGTAAGCTGAGGACTATAATTATACAATAAACAGAAAACAACAAGGGCAATGAAAACAAGGAAGAACGGAAAGATAATTTGTGGATAGAAACATTTATGAAGATTACTGGGTAAAAATAAAAAATAAATAACAAAGTAAAAAAGGGTGAGGGACTTACGTGAACTTTACGGGGACACGAATGCAATTAAGGGGACAGTTTGTGCGGTCTATTAATTCATTTATTCATATATTCTTTTTAGTTTCCTCCCTAGACCTCTATCAAGCTTAGAAAAACACCAACTAGAACCCTATTCAAGATAGATTTGTAAATTTATCGGTGGAAAAATGTCCCGGCCAAAGGCCGATTCCTCCTAAAATTACAGGATCGCTGTCGCTCGCCAGGAAATAATCGACACATAAATGGCACAAAGGGTCCTAATATTGACAAAAAAATTGGGTGAAAGGTCGTAAAATCCCCAAACTAATGGAACCAACGTCTTAAAATCTCAAAACTAGTGGGGCTAAACATTAGGGAGAAGGGAGTCCAGAAAAATAGTATGTCTCCCCTTAACCCTGTCAAGATACAATGACGCATTCCTTTTCTGTTTTCTGACTATCACTAGCTTTATATTCAGATTAAGAAGGGTATATGAACGCCAGAGGGCTAGTTGAGATCGTCTTCATCATGTTGATTCCCACCGATCCTTCCTAAGCTGTATAACATCGTCTAATAATAGCCAGAAGACACTGTCAAAACGTGGCATAATTCTCAAGGGGTTAAAAAATGTACCGTAATTAACCCTTTCACGCTTTTATGACGCAGAAGTTGCCAGATTAGCAATAAGAAATAGAGTTCTCTCACTCTTATAATTACCTCTCCAAAATTAGTTTTCTACCCACAGCTAACTCAAAGACAACTGCAGAGGTTGAAGTAACTAAACTAAAGGTTTCTA
Source organism: Paralithodes platypus (assembly GCA_032716605.1). Classification (NCBI taxonomy): domain Eukaryota; kingdom Metazoa; phylum Arthropoda; class Malacostraca; order Decapoda; family Lithodidae; genus Paralithodes; species Paralithodes platypus. The sequence goes on from CM064573.1 coordinate 60,593,853, forward strand.
AATACCCCTGATGGTAACAAAGGCTTTAAAGAATCCCCAATAGGCTCAACATTGCGTCATATGCGTGACAGGGTTAATATAAAGAAGGAATTGAAAAGGGGATAACTTATACCTTATACATGAACGGAATACAGAAAATGAGATGAAAATACTGGACGGAAAATTTTTGGGGGTAAATGTTTGAGCTTGAGTAACTATAATATTAAGTATGAAAACAGGACGAAATATAAAGCAGGACGAAATATAAAGCAGGACGAAATATAAAGCAGGACGAAATATAAAGCAGGACGAAATATAAAGCAGGACGAAATATAAAGCAGGACGAAATATAAAGCAGGACGAAATATAAAGTAGGACGAAATATAAAGCAGGACGAAATATAAAGCAGGACGAAATATAAAGCAGGACGAAATATAAAGCAGGACGAAATATAAAGCAGGACGAAATATAAAGCAGGACGAAATATAAAGCAGGACGAAATATAAAGCAGGACGAAATATAAAGCAGGACGAAATATAAAGCAGGACGAAATATAAAGCAGGACGAAATATAAAGCAGGACGAATATAAAGCAGGACGAAATATAAAGCAGGACGAAATATAAAGCAGGACGAAATATAAAGCAGGACGAAATATAAAGTAGGACGAAATATAAAGCAGGACGAAATATAAAGCAGGACGAAATATAAAGCAGGACGAAATATAAAGCAGGACGAAATACAAAGTCCCATTCACTTAGGCAGAGGTTTTGTTTTATCTGGATCCCCTTCTCCCTCATGTTTAGCCCCATTAGTATTGAGATTTTAAGACGTTCGCCTCATTAGTTTGGCGATTTGAAGACCTTTCACCCCCTTTATTTGCCAATATTGAGACCTATCATGCAATGTAGGGGTCGACATTTTCCTGGCGAGCGACAGCGAGCCAGTAACTTAACATTATTCTTCTGAAAAGTATACACATTAATCTCTAAGGGGGGTCTTGAGGGTGTTTTTAAGGGGGGTGACCTGTTTTTGTTCTGTCCTTTTCTATCTTTCTCTGGCTTGTATCCATTTGGCCCCATTCAGCCTACTGTTTTAAGAAATTTATTCCCATCCAGGTGTAATGTTTTTACTGGTGAGCGGTAGCGAGCCAGCATATTTTTTATTTTTGTTTGACAGCAGGCTAAATTTGTACATTTTTCGATAGAAAAATGTCTCCGGCGAAACCGGATTTCTTCATATAATGCGAATCTAATAAAAACAAAAGCCTTAGACAGAATAACCAACATAATCCTAAGCTTGCACCCACGAAAGCGGCGACAGGTTGAAGGATGAACTATTAAGGGGGTCACCTGCTTTTTTATCTTTCTCTCCTTTTCTCTCTTTCTCTGGCTTGTATCCATTCAGCCCCATTCAGCCAACTGTTTTAAGACGTTTATCCCCATCCAGGTGTCAATTTCTTCCTGGCGAGCGATAGCGAGCCAGCATTGTATTGAGAAATCCGGCTTCGCCGGAGAGAGTTTTCTATCGAAAAATTTACAAATTTAGCTTGCTGTCAAAACAAAAATATATATATGCTGAATGGGGCCGAATGTATACAAGCCAGAGAGAGAGAGAGGGAGAGCAAGAGAGAAAATGCGAGGTGAGCTCCCTTAAATATACTGGGGACCACGAACATTTACTAGCGTCTGACACGATGAAAAATGGTTCGCTAATATCCTACAAGCTCATCGATCCATTTCCGTGTAAGCTCTCCGTCACGACACCATTACTTAACCCTTTGACGATACGGTTTCGCATTTCTTTTCAGTTTTATGGCTATTATTAGACGATTTTATTTAGATTACGAAGAGTATATGGAAGTGTGAGAGTCTTAGCCCTTATATTGTCCACAGATCCTTCCTTAGCTGCATAAAGTCGTCTAAAGATAGCCAGAATAAACTGTCACAATTCGTCATAATCTTCAGAGGGTATATTAAAACATTCCCTCCGCTGAGAAAATTAAATATGATACACAAAAATTACATTCGCGTGATTCTGAAGATCACAATCATCATTCAGTAAAAATAGAATCACTAACACTTGGCAAGTAATGTATTTCTTTCTGTTGTCATTATAATACAAATAAATACATTAAAAAATAACACAGAGCACAATGATTTAGTCATGTCCCAATACATCCAATGTGGAACATTTCTGCCAAACACCGATGGTGCGAAAATAACATGATGCTGCGTTGTAGAAAAGTCTCTATTCAGTATTGGCTATAAATATCACGTGAGAAAGAGCACTTTACCTATAACGTGTTGCCTGCAATTTCTCAAGGCTAAACAAGGTTAAACAATGTTTGGTTACAAGTATAGTGCTGCTCCTCACATGGTGCTTATATTTATCGTTGGCGGAGGTTATGTTTTCGACTTTGTTTGTCTGTAACCAAAATATATATAAGTTGAGAACCGATTGTAATGACATTTGGTGGCCAGATAGGATATGCGCCATGGAAGAAGCAATTCAATTTAGGAGATGGTCGGTAGAGCGCGACCCTCCGCCAGTGTAAACGATTCACAAAGTTATGAACTGACGTTTATGAAATATTGCGGGCAGATATGATAGGTACCAAGGAAGATCCATTTAGGAGGCGATCAGTAGAGCGCCTATCTCCACCAGCGTGGGTGGAGGTATGTGCTCTCCCAAATGCCCCACTAGTTTATCAAGTATTCGAAAGAAAAAAATAATGTTTGATGTGCTATATAAGCGATTGTTCTAGCTCTGCCTTATGTTCTTTCCCCTCCCTGTAACCTACCGTCCACCACCGAGGGAGGCATCATGACCAACTTCAATCACCGGGGGAGTGTTTTTAATTAGCCGATACCTATCACGTCATTAACCCAGGTGGAGGTACGGGAGGTGGGCGGGGCTATTAGGACTTATAATGAGGTCTATAATACCTCTGGGAGAATGGGGACCTCCTTAAGGGGATAGGTTAACCCCTTTTGTACCGTCGACCTCCTTTTCACGTTTTCCTGGCTACTACTAATCGATTTTATTCAGCTTAGGAAGGACCACTAGCAACTATAAGGCTTCGAACTATCCCAGTCAACACTCTTAACTACAGCAGATCCTTCCTAAGCTGCATAATATCGTCTAAATATAGCTAGCATAAAGCATAACACACGTCGCTGGTACTCAAAGGGTTAGGACTTATGAGATACCTCTGGGGAGACGGGGACCTCTGTAAGGGGAATACAGGTAGTGATAACTAATAAATCACATATATTTTGATATTTTGCCATATTAACAAAATTCAAATTGTTATGTCTTCGTATCTGAAATTCTTAATATATAGGACATTTGTTTTATTTGTTTATATATATTTTTATATTTATATATTTGTTTAGGATTATCTCCTACAACACATTTCTGTATCATATGTACTAGGCCTATATGTAGTCTATTCGTTAAAAATAGGCCAGCAATCATAACATCTATCCTCGGTAACTCAAAAGAGCTAGAGCAAATGGGCTGTACATGTCTACACCTATTTCCTGGATGACTTTCCCCAAATGGTAGAACCCTTAGCGAGATTACTTCAGTCGTGTTTGAGTTATACTGTAGATGTTAGCAGAGAACATTTTTGACATAATCATAATTAATGGACTATATGTAATTACATAACACTTTGTTTCATGCAATTGTCTCCACTTGAGCTTGATAAAAATGAGAGAGAGAGAGAGAGAGAGAGAGAGAGAGAGAGAGAGAGAGAGAGAGAGAGAGAGAGAGAGAGAGAGAGAGAGAGAGAGAGAGAGAGAGAGAGAGAGAGAGAGAGAGAGAGAGAATAAAGGAAGAAAAGACAAAATAAAGGTTCCAAAGTTGAACAAGAACTCTGGTAGATTAGTTATTTTATATAAATATGAACACTACATTTAATACGAACTTCTGGCAGCAAATTTACTATCTATTTTGTGTAATCGGTGTGGATCACTGACAGAATTTTCTCAAAGTGTGAGAGAGAGAGAGAGAGAGAGAGTGTGTGAGAGAGAAAGAACGTGATATAGAGTCCAACTAAACTAAAACGAATTAGTGGGATTAGATAAAACGCATACAACGATATATTCTGTCTTGCTAAAAGGGTTTAAGAATCTTGCAAATGTTAGTCTGTTCACAAATAACATAATTGATAAATGATTACGATAACCACATGAACGAACGATGATTATATTGTCAAATGAGCATATTTAGTGAACCCTTGCTATGGAGAAAATTTAAATATAGCTTCATAATTATTTGAAAATCTGTACTGAAGACTTGCGACCCGATATATTAGGGGCTCAGGAGATTACTGGTGACGGCCAAAGAACTCTACATAGTTTAATGGATTTATTAAGAATGAGATTAGTATGCCCTCTAAAGGTTGTGTGTGTGTGTGAAAAGAACTCTACATAGTTTAATGGATTTATTAAGAATGAGTATGCGTTCTAAAGGCAATGAATATATGAGAGAGAGAGAGAGAGAGAGAGAGAGAGAGAGAGAGAGAGAGAGAGAGAGAGAGAGAGGAGAGAAAGAGAGAGAGAGAGAGAGAGAGAGAGAGAGAGGAGAGAGAGAGAGGAGAGAGAGAGAGAGAGAGAGAGAGAGAGAGAGGAGAGAGAGAGAGAGAGAGAGAGATAGAGAGGGGGGAGTTTGTTTAGACCTCCACCAAACTTTTAAAATCACCCCCAAGCCTGTCCTTAGAGATAGCCTACATATGTACATTGCTCGCTAAAATAAAGTGGTGGCCGAAGGCCGATTCCTCCAAAGGTACAGGCTCGCTATCGCTCGCCAGGAAAACATAACACCAACATGGCACGAACAGTCTTAAAACTGACAAAAATATGGGGCGAAATGTCTTAAAATTTCCAAACTATTGGGCCAAACGTCTTAAAATATGAATACTAATTGGCTATACATGAGGGAGAAGGGGGGGGGGGGGAGGGCAGAAAAACAACCATCCCCTCTTAACGCTCACTGTCATGTTTGTATCCTTAAGAGGTGTTCAGGTATGCAGGACCACGACTGTGCATTGTATCTATATACAGGTATGTATCTATATATGTATCTATATACAGGTATGTATCTATATATGTATCTATATACAGGTATGTATCTATATATGTATCTATATACAGGTATGTATCTATATATGTATCTTTCTATCTCGGAACTTAAGGGTTGTTTTTTTCTGCCCCCCCCCCCCCCCCCCCTTTCTCCTTTATATTTAGCACCATTTGTTTTCAAATTTAAAGACGTTCGGCGCATTAGTTTGCCTATTTTAAGACCTTTCGCCCCATTTGTTTATCAATGTTTAGATCTTTCTTGCCATTTAAATGTCGATTTTATCCTGGCGAACGATAGGGAGCCTATAAATAAGAAGGAACCGGCCTTTGGCCGGCACATTTTGCTACCGAAAAATGTAAAAATTTGTCTAGAAGGGTGATTTTGAGCATGTTATTATATTTTATGCTTGATGGAGGTCTAGGCAGGAAAACAAATTAAATTAATTAATAAATACACAAACCCTTACCCATTAATCTAGTGTCACACAAGCGCTTTTTCCAGCAGTTTTCTCTGGGCAATTTTGTTCTCGTAATATGTTGAGGATCTCTCAGTTTGGGATTACAAACTAGACTGACGGTAGATAATGTTAGGTGGCTGATTTTGTATATAAATTACATGTTTTAAGATGCCAGACAATAATTTCCCTGTAAAAAGTGACGGAAAAAGAGAGCTCGTGTGACACCACCTTCGCCGAGAGAAAACATATAGAAAAGCAAGCAAACACAAGGCAAGGTTCTAGGTTAGCTTTAAGGGGGCCCACCTCGCTTTTTTTCTCTTTCTCTCCCTCACTCTTTGGCTTGTATCCATTCGGCCCCATTCAGCCTACTGTTTTAAGACGTTTACCCCCATCCAGGTGTTAATATTTTCCTGGCGAGCGGTAGCGAGCCAGCATATATATATTTTTGTTTGGACAGCAAGCTAAATATGTACATTTTTTGATAAAAAAATTCTCCGGCGAAGCCAGATTTCTCCATACAATGCTGGCTCGCTATCGCTCGCCAGGAAGAAATCGACACCTGGATAGGGATAAACGTCTTAAAACAGGTGGCTGAATTGGGCCGAATGGATACAAGCCAGGGAAAGAGAGAAAAGGAGAGAAAGATAAAAAAACAAAAACGGTGACCCCCTTTAAGATTAGACATGAGTGGTGCCTCTAAGATCCCCATAGCTTCTCCTAACCCTTAGAAAATACAATACACATTTCATTTTTGTTTTCTGGCTATTGTTAGACGATTTTATTCAGATTAGGAAGGATATATGGAAGTCAGAGGGTTGACCGAGACAATCTGCACCCTGTTAATCCCCACATATCCTTCTTAAGCTGTAAAAAATTGTCTAATGACATCCAGATTTTTTTTCCAAACGCGTCATGATCCGCAAGGGGTTAAAATATTTCTCTAAAATCCCGCACATAATCCTACCCGAGAGTTAGTCAACCTAGGACTTCAGAGGCTATCAACCCTATTGGATTATTAAGCCAGCACACTGTAAGCCAAAAATATCGTCAGGACAGGAGCCTCTCTGCAAGAACTCTTAGTCCCTTCTGCCCGAGACCAGACCAGATGGCTGGAGTAAAATAGGAAAGAAGAGTAATTGCACAGAGGAAGAACAAGCTGAGAAGTGAGAAGTACAGTACAAGATTGAAAGTTCTCGGGCTCAACCAAGTTGCTTCACCCGAGAGCAGTCCTCAGTGAGTCTCTATGCAACTGAACTGAACATCCTAATTATTATCGTAAATGGCAATCAGTGTATCCGTAACAGGTGCGTAACGAGAGATAGACAGGTGTTCTCACCAAGGTCTTTTATATGTAGAATCCTCCAAACAAACTGCTGCTGGTGTTTTATATACTCCATGTTTTATGCCTCCCTTTGTGTTCCGCTTACAATTCAGTGATGTGCCATTTTATAATAATAATAATAATAATAATAATAATAATAATAATAATAATAATAATAAATATAATAAATAAACGGATTATTTGATGTATCACATATAAGCTGTGAATACTAAAGCATCTACAAATATTTGAATCATAGTTTTGATCTAAGTATCTATCTCTCTAGTAGTGCCAAACGCCTTGATTCCTTAGGGGGTGGACACGAACGAATCACTCCACGCTCCTCTGACATTCTTCTTATTAAATTAAATCATTCCATCATCAAAACGCTACCTCGTTGAATGAAACTATTCAATTGATATACACAGTCTGAAAACAAGACAATGAATAGAATATGACTTCGACTGTAAAACGTTGACATAAACCCCCTTATAAACGTTAGAGGGTACAGGCAGGTGCGAGAGGTACCTACCACGCCCCGGTGCACCTCCTCCTTCACCCTCCGGTACCACTAATACATTACAGGCTTGGTAGCGTAAGCTCAAAGGTCAGATATTAACAACACGGGTTCTGAGTAGCAAGCGGTCCGTAAACGTCACAGATTATAGCAGCTGGGATTCTTAACCCTTTCACTACTGGTGACGTCCTTTTCAATATACTCTGCCATTTAATAGACGATTTTATTCAGCTTAAGAAGGACGTCTACCCATTAAAAGACTACCGACTATTTCAATTAATCCTTTCAGCTACTAGCCTATAATCTTTCTTATGCTTCACATAATTGTCTCAATGCAGCTGAAATACAAGTAGAAATAAGTCGCAGTTAAAGAAGGGGTTAAACAAAAGTGCTATAATAATCTAGGTTTCTGATAGATAGAAGGTTAGTTATTTAAAATAGGACTTCAGAGGCTATCAACCCTACTGGATTATTAAGCCAGCACACTGCAAGTCAAGAATAGCGTCAGAACTGGAGAACTCTATAGCCACTTGATAGAAAGTACATTGAATTTGATTTTGTGTATATTACTGAACAATAACCGTAATTTAGCTGGTAATTTGGCTAAATATCGATGTCTACGCTCCTACTTTCTTATTGCCCCAAACTCGGGTCGATTAGATGAATTTTGTGTTTAAAAGTTATTGGCAAGGATCGATTGGTAACAGAGTAGTAGGTGTGTGTGTGTGTGTGTGTGTGTGTGTGTGTGTGTGTGTGTGTGTGTGTGTGTGTGTGTGTGTGTGTGTGTGTGTGTGTGTGTTGTCTACTATTATATTCTTATTCAGCAGTAAAGTTAATCGCTATTTGTTTCTTATTAATATTTAACCTGCATATTTACCATTAAAAATATATATACGATTGCTAATATATTAAGCCATTTTGTCTTTATGTGCTATAGCAAGCGCAAGAATGTTGGAGAAGTACAAGGTAAAGCTAGATAGCTATATGAATAAAATGGGTTGACTAAGTGGGATTTTGTTATTCTATGTGTATGAAGGAGACAAAAATCAGGTTGTCTGTAACGAGTGTCTTCCCCAAAGCCAAAAGAGTGACAGAGCCAACTTCAAGGGAAGTTGGGGTCAAAATGCCTGGACACACGAAATTTAAAGCAGTTTAAGTCATAGGATGAAGGAAAAATCGATTAAGGGAGATAGTTCCACAGTTCATTTGTTGAGTAGAAGAAATACTGAGAACATTTGCCAATTGTTGGATTGGAGAGCAGGACAGAATGGGAGTGGTACTGTGTTAAAAGGCGGGTGCCTCTCACTCGCCGCAAGGATGGGGGTATGCACTGAGAGAGTTTTGAAGAACACTGATTGTTGTAATAACGATAGAGGAGTGAAAGAGATGCAACATTGAGGCGTGTAGAAAGAGATTATAAGGAAGTAGTAGGAGGAAGTGAGTTGATGAGGCGAAATGCTTTTGACTCTACTCTTTCGAGAAGTGCGGTGTGGTTGGAGCCTCCCCACACATGCGAACAATACTCGTTACAGGGGCGCACTGTGCCCCGTACAGAGAAACTGTACGGGGGTGAAGAACCCACTTTAGGGAAGCTGTTGTAGCAAGAGTGGTAATAATATTTTCCAAGAAAGGTTGGATGAAAAAGACACACCTAGAATATTGAGAGAAGATAAAGGGTTGATTTGTGTATTGTTGAAGAATAATTGATAGTCTTGTGGAAGATTGCGATGGGGTGACAGAGGAAGAAATCGGGTCTTGAAGGCGTTGAAAGTAACAAGATTTTCTCTGCCCCAATTACAAATAAATAATAGATCAGAAGATAGGCATGAGTTACATGAGTTTTGGAGTGATTGCATGCTTGGTTGATGTAAATAATTGGTTGAATGGTGTAAGGTAGTCGTCAGCATAATGAGTGGATAGCACTAGAGGTACAGTTGAGGAGATCATTTATCTATATTAGAAATATAATTGGAAACAGGAAAGAACCTTAAGGAATACCGGAGTTGATAGAATGAGGAAGTGAGCAATGGCCATCCATAGCTGCAGCTATGGAGCGGTCTGAAAGGAAATTAGAGACAAAGGCACAGATAGAGGGAGAGAAACCGAAGAAGGTAAGTTTGGATATTAGAGATATGTGCCAGATTTTATCGAAGGCGTTCGATATATCTAGCACAAAAGAGAAAGTCTCACTGAAGTACCGAAAGAAGCATGCCCAAAAGTTAGTAAGATAATCAAGATCACTAATAGAGCAACCCTTAAGGAAACCGTACTGGCGATCTGAAAGTAGATTATGGGAAGTTAAATGCTCAAGAAATGTATAATTCGGAGCTTTAGAGATGCGAGAAATTAGAACATTTGGATGATAGTTGCAGGGTTGCGAGCGGTCACACTTTTTTGGGACAGGTTGAATAAGAGCAAACTTCCAGCATGAAGGAAAGATGTTAGAGGAAAGACAGAGAAAAAGAGTTTGCCTAGGCAAAGAGTCAGCACAGAAGAACAGTTTTTTAATACAACAGGAGGAACACCGTCCGGTTCGTACACCTTTTTATTATTAAGCCCAGAGGGCTGATAGTACATCCTTAGAAGAGAATATGATATTAGGCATAAGCAAGTGAGAGGGGGTGGAGAGGGAGGAGTAGCGCCGGAATCATCCAAGGTGGAGTTTTTAGCAAAAGTTTGAGCGAAGAGTTCAGCTTTGTCAGAGGAAGAGGTGATGGTGGCACCGTCAGAGAAGAAAAGAGGAGGGAAAGACGAAGTGAAATTGTTGGAAAGGTTTTTGGCAAGATGCCAAAAAGCTTGGGAAGAGCTAGAGTTGGAAAGTTCAGATTAACCCAGATTCGAATCCCAGTTGGATCACATGCTTTCATTATTTCATCGGGAGGTGTTTGGTGTTGGGAGTGAAATTAATAAATGAGATTATTGATGAAAGAGTTTTTGGCGAGTTGAGGGGCAGATTTGGCTTGATTCCAGGCAGAGACATATACAATACGAGATTCTTGAGTTTGAAGGCGACGGTACCGTTTGAACGCTTCCTCTTTATTGTGGACAGCCGTAGAACAAGCGTGAGTAAACTAAGATTTTTGTGAGTTAGTCTGAGAGAAAGAGAATGAGACATATGCTTTCATGCCCGAAAGGATTACCTCAGTAGTGCGCTCAGCACTCTCTGAGGGTCCCCGGCCACGGCAGCAAACATAATTCCATGGGAAATAAAAAAAAAAATACTGCCATAGAGCCTCCCATTTGGCAGCACGAAAATGCCACAAATGCCGCCGGCTGGGGGTCAGAAGGCCGTACTGGAGAGACAGGACAGGTCACGATGAGATAAGGTTATGATCGGAGGAGCCCAAAGGAGAGAGAAGATTAACAGTACAAGCAGAAGGATTAGAGGTTAGAAATAAGTCAAGAATGTTGGGCCGATCTCCAGGGCGGTCCGGGATATGGGTGGCGTTTTGAAGTAACTGCTCTAGGTCATAATTATAAGACAGCAAAGATGTAGGCTTGTTTACCAGGTTGGTCAGTGAATAGAGAAGAGAGCCATTGGCGGTGGCGAACATTGAAATTGCCTAAGATGGGGATTTCAGAGAAGGGAGAGATGGATAGAATATGTTTCACTTTAGATGCAAGATAGTCGAAGTATTTTGGATAGTCAGTAGAATTAGGGGAGAGATAAACAGCACATTTGTATTTAGTGAGAGAGTGACAAGATAGTTTAAGCCAGATAGTTGATAATTCAGAAGAGTCACAGTTGGGAGCACGAGAGCAAGTAAGATCGTTGTGTACGTATTCGCAACATCCACCTTTGGCTTTGAATTGAGGATAGAGATAGTAGGAGGATGTAGAGCAGGGTTTGCTGTCTGTTACCTTGGACAACTAAGTTTCGGTGAGGAAAAGTAAGTCAGGTTTGGTAGAAGAGAGATGGTGTTCCACAGAGAGGAAGTTAGAGGAAAGGCCGTGAATGTTACATAAATGGATAGATAGAGTGGAAGATAGAATTCCAGGGCAATTTTCGGAGTCTGCAATAGGGGTCAGAAAACTGATGGGGGCATTTTTGCAGTATCACACGAGCGCTTTTTCCGGGAATTTTTGACAAGCAAGTTTTTCTCGTAATATCTGGAGGGTTTTTTTCGCATTGGAATCGGAAACTAGACTAAAGTTAGATTATGTTAGGTAGCAAAATTCTGAGAAAATCTAAACTTTGAAGATGCCAGAAAACAATTGCCCATAAACATTGACGGAAACAGAGCTCGTGTGAAACAGCATTTAGTATAGCTATTTCCAATGTTGTCTAGTGTTTCCAATACTACGAACTTATCCCGTAAAAAAAAAAAAAAAAAAAAAAAAAAAAAATTAGAAGTTGGGGTTGAATCTGCGTGGGTGGCCGAACTCCACAACACACAATACGTCAATTAAACCTTCCGCACATCTACATACAAGACCCCTCCTTCTTTTTCCTCTCCGATTCCCGCCCCCTTTCTTCCCCTTGTTCGGAGCTGCTGTTAATTGCCAGTTTTCCCCATTGTCTCCGACCCAAGAACAAATTGGTGCTTTGTCGGGGCGCGCGGAACTCATTGTGTTCATCCCCTTTGGCTGCGTAATTCTTTCAGTACGCCATTACGCATTCTTTTGTTATGTATTCTGGCTGGTATATGGCAATTTTATTCAGCTCAGGAAGGGGTGGAAGTTAATTTGAGATATATAGTAGTTTCCAAGCCTAGAGTATCTTTCAACACTGAGTAAAATCGTCTAATATTAGCCAGATTCAAGTGTTAAAAGAACATCACAATACTGAACAGGTAAAGGTCGAATTACGGTGCACGAATATTTCTTCAAGCTATTTTTCTAAAAAATAGATTATTACTCTAATATGGACGCTTCTGAATTCAAGTTTCATTAAATTTCCACCAGTTATATTCCCACACCTGCATTATAGTTGTAGATAAAAACAACATTAACCCCTTCTGTACCGGCGACGTCTATTTAATGTTATGCTTGCTATATTTAGGCGATCTTGTGGAACTTGAAGAAGGATTTGCGGTATTAAAAAGGGTTCAGTGAGATACTTTGAAGCCTGTTAATTGCTGGAGGTCCTATCTAAATTGCATAAAATAGTCTAATAGTAGCCAGAATAAAGTTAAAAGAGACATACCCGGTACAGAAGGGGTTAACAAATAAAACATAAAAATACCCGAATAAAGTATCTATTCAAGCGCTCGAAGACAATGAACCGGAACTCTCTTCAAAACAATATATTAAGGGGAGATTTCCACTTGAGGGATTTTTTTCTTGACTCCTTTCTCCCTCATGTTTAGCCCCATTGTTTTTTCTAATTATATGACGTTCGCCCCATTATTTTGTCGATTTTAAGAATTTTCAACCCATTTCTATCAATTTTAAGACCTTTCGGGCCATTTAGGTGTCGATTTTATCCTGGCGAGCGATAGCGAGCCTGTAATTTAAGAGGAACCGGCTTTCAGCCGGGTCATTTTTCTACCGAAAAATTTACAAATTTATCTTGAAAGGGAATGCAATCTTGAGCTTGAAGGATATCTAGGGACCAAACTAAAAACCTCCCCTTAACCCTTTTGATAATCGATGACGCACTTCTTTTCTGCTATTATGAGACGATTTTATTCAGATTAGGAAGAGTATATGGAAGTCAGAGGGTTGGTTGAGAGAGTCTTTACCCTTTTAATGTCCACATATCCTTCCTAAGCTGTACTGGTGTGCTGAAAAAGTTGACGGCGGTTTCAATACAATCAATCTTTACTTCTTTTTTTCATTCAATTCAGGTTAACATTAGAGGATTTTACTAAGCTTATGGAGGACTTCTTGGATTAAAAAGGGGGAAAATTAACTTCAACTAACCCGCAACATTGTTAATGAAGTGCTCCTCCTCAAATGGTGTTAATTCATTCGGTCAACTTTTTGGAATTCATATTTACATTCATTTAACCTCCTGACTCAAACGGGTTCTTCCTAATCTGAATACAGCCTTGGAATAATGGCCAGAATATAACAAGGAAGCGGGTGAACATATTGAAATGGTTAAGACGCTGGTCAATTCTGATTCTGAAGTAATTTCCTACTTTTTCAGAGAGGATTTTTTTTTCTTTTTCGGAATAGCCTCTCATTTGCCGGAATACTGTTTATTCGGCATTAATTAACCCTTTCAAGAACCGATACGCATTTTTGTCTGTTTGCTGGCAATAATTATTGGACGACTTGATCCAGATTAGGAAAGGTAAATGGAAGTCAGAAGGTTAATTGAGACACTTCTTACCTTTTTAATCCCCCAGATCCCTCCGAAAATTGTATAAAAAAATCATCTAATGGTAGCTAGAATATATAAGGTCAAAATGCGTCATAATTTCAAACCTTTTCGAATAAAATCATCTAATAGTAGCCAAATCCAATGAGCAAATATGTCTTGATATAGTGAAGGTGGTGTCACACGAGCTCATTTTTCGGCAATTTTCGATGAGCAAGTTTTGTCTCGTACTATTTTGAGGCTCTTTCGCATTGGAATCGGAAACTAGCTTAAAGGTAGATTATGTAAGGTAGTTAATTTGTTATGGAACTTAAAATTTGAAGCTGCCAGACAGTAATTGTCCGTAAAAATTGACGGAAAAATCGATCGTGTGACAGCACCTAGAAAGAGTTTAATTATTTCAGTTTCGCAATTCTGGACAAACCTAGAATTGGATTGTAATTTGTTTCAGGCGAGTGGTTTTTCAATTTGCGCGTCTCTGGCTGTTTTTTGCATACTGGTTTTCAATTAACGTAAAATAATAGAGCATTTAATCACATTATGCAGTAAACTCCAAACCATGAAATAACACGCCAATCACGAAATGTTTTCATCAGCAAACTAAGGAATTATATATTTATGTTTACCCTCATCTACAGACCATCAAATATGTTTTCACTGTGCGTATACTGTATAATTGTTTATGCTCCCAGCCGGACTCGAACCACAGACAATCAGGACGAGTGGCCATGCTTTAATCCTTTATCACGCCGTTGTGTAGTGGATTAAAGCATGGGCACTCGTCCTGACTGTCGGTGGAACGAGTCTGGCTGGGAGTATAAAAAACATTTAGTAGCTCACGTGTATTTGCGAGATATACTTGATCTAATATTCATCTATTTTGTCTTAAAGTTGAAATATTAAGGTGTAATCATTTACTGTGGAATACATGTTACTGCTGCTATTTATTGATGTCAATACAGTACTCACTGTCCCATTTTTATTGCTATGTGTATGGGGGCGACAAAAGGCAAAGCTGCCTGTAACAAGTGTCCCCCAAAGAAATGACAAAATCATAGAGAACCAGATTCAAGGTGCGTTAGACTCATTAATGTCTGGACGCACGGAGCTTGAAGTACTCCAAGTCATAGGATGTGGGAATGACATTGAGGGAGTGAGCTCCAGAGCTTACTTGATGAGTAGAAGAATAACTCAAAATCGGTTCACTATTGGGTTAGAGAGTTGGACATAATTAGGACGGGAATGTGTTGAAAGTCGGGTGCTACATACTCACTAAGGGAGGATCGAGGTATACACTCACAAATATCAAACACCGATTATTGTAATAGCGGTAGAAGAGCGAGAGAGATGCAACATTGCGGCGTGTAGAGAGAGATCGTTGGGAGTTAGTAGGAGGTGAGTTAATGAGACTAAAACTGTTTGCTAAGTTACGTACCCCGAATACCTGACCGTAACTGTACATCTGGAGGAAGGAGAGATTTATATATTTTCTGTCCCCTTTCTCTCTCATGTCTCCCATTAGTTTTCGAATGTTAAGACGTTCGGCCCATTAATTAGGCGATTTTCAAACTTTTCGACCCACTTATTTGTCAACATTATAACCTTTCCTGCCATTTATATAGGTGTCGATTTTTTTCCTGGCGAGCGATAGCGAGCCTGTAATTTAGGGGGAACTGGCCTTCGGCCGGGATATTTTTCTACCGAAATATGTACAAATATATCTTGAAGGGGGATCTTGAGATGTTATTTTAAGCTTGATGGAGGTCTTGGGAGGAAACTAAGAAAATAAAACAAAGATTATTATATAAGCCAATAAATACGCCCATCCCCCCTTAAAACGCTTGATGGCAACCTGCTAGCCTATATAATTAAATAGTCTCAATCTTAAACCCCTTCACTACCGGTGCCGTCCTTTTAACATATTCTGGCTAGTAGTAGACGATTTTATTCAGTTGGGCAAAGGGCCTCCAGCAATTGACCACTTGCGAGTTTCAGGCTATAAGGAAGTTGGAGCCGTGAACATCGAGATTAAACATAAATGCAATAATAATGTGCGTGTCTGATGCATAAACGTAATGTTGAATTGGGTTTTATGTATTAATATAATTGCACTACAACCGTATTTTAGCTGGTAATTCTGCTAAATATCGATGTCTACAACTAAAACTTCCTTATAGAACGAAACTCGCAAGTGGTCAATTAACAGGCTTCGAACTATCTCACGTAACCCTTTTTACTAGCTACATATCCTTCTTAAACTGCATAAATTCGTCTAAATATAGCTATAATAAACTTAACTAGACGTCGCCGGTACAGTAGGGGTTACAAAAAGCAACAGTTACAGGGTGACAGACGGCAAGTGAGGAGTATCTATAAGATGTAATTCACCTTCAAATTATGTTCTGTAATTATTATAGTCTATTCATGATAACTACGCTAACATTAATGACCACTAACCTCTATAACTACGCTAACATTAATGACCACTAACCTCTATAACTACGCTAACATTAATGACCACTAACCTCTATAACTACGCTAACATTAATGACCACTAACCTCTATAACTACGCTAACATTAATGACCACTAACCTCTATAACTACGCTAACATTAATGACCACTAACCTCTATAACTACGCTAACATTAATGACCACTAACCTCTATAACTCAGAAAGGACTAGAGTAATCAAACACATATTTCGACCATTTGGGTAGTGTCAACCAGGGAATAGGTGTACAGCTCAATATTATTCTAGACCTTTTTTAAGTTACAGAGATTTATTGGTCATGATTTTTTGAGTTACAGAGATTTATTGGTCATGATTTTTGAGTTACAGAGATTTATTGGTCATGATTTTTTAGTTACAGAGATTTATTGGTCATGATTTTTGAGTTACAGAGATTTATTGGTCATGATTTTTTGAGTTACAGAGATTTATTGGTCATGATTTTTGAGTTACAGAGATTTATTGGTCATGATTTTTGAGTTACAGAGATTTATTGGTCATGATTTTTTGAGTTACAGAGATTTATTGGTCATGATTTTTTGAGTTACAGAGATTTATTGGTCATGATTTTTTGAGTTACAGAGATTTATTGGTCATGATTTCTGGCCTAATTATAATGAAAGTTATACAGTTTGTCAGCAAAATAATGAATTCGGATGTACAGTTGCCCCACATAAGTTCTGCTCCTCGTCGTGATCTTATGTGCGAAAGTAAAATTAGTATGGATGAATTGCGAGGGTGGTTTCTTGTAATTATCAGTTGACTAATCAGATGAGTTAACCCTTGCGTAAGAAACTACCCTGGTAATTCTATCATGCGCATTATATTTCCATGTCTAAGATCACGGAGAGGAACGGAACTTATGTGGCCAACTGAGCATTATGCCTTACAGCGCAAGGTGTTCAACATGGATGCTACTGAGGTGAAGTTGGGGCCCTATTAAGGGGAGATGGGTCTTTTTTTGGTCCCCTTTCTCCCTCGTGTTAAGTCCCATTTGTTTTGATATTATAAGACGTTCGGCCCATTAGTTTGGCGATTCTAACACCTTTCGCCCCATTTCGTTGTAAATGTTAAGACCTTTCGTGCCATTTAAGTTTCGATGTTTTCATGGCGAGCGATAGCGAGCCTGATATTTTAAGAGGAACCGGCCTCCGGCCAGGACATTTTTCTACCGAAAAGTGTACATACATACATTGAAGGGAGTGCTTTTCTAAGCTTGATGGAGGCCTAGCGAAGAAACTAAGAAATAAAGGAATAATTGAATTAATAGACCCAAAAAACAGCCCATCTCCCCTTAACTTATCGACGGCCATGAATCTAGCAGCTTTGAGACTCCTGATGGTAATGATAGCGATTTTAATAGGCGAAGTCACACACGTACTATTCCGGGCAACTCTCCAGCCAGATAAACTCAGAAAGGTTGACAGAATGGTTATAAACACCGTATGAGGAGGAGCACTTTATGGACAATGAGGAGGAGCACTTTATGGACAATGAGGAGGAGCACTTTATGGACAATGAGGAGGAACACTTTATGGACAATGAGGAGGAGCACTTTATTGACAATGAGGAGGAGCACTTTATGGACAATGAGGAGGAGCACTTTATGGACAATGAGGAGGAGCACTTTATGGACAATGAGGCGGAGCACTTTATGGACAATGAGGAGGAGCACTTTATGGACAATGAGGAGGAGCACTTTATGGACAATGAGGAGGAGCACTTTATGGACAATGAGGAGGAGCACTTTATGGACAATGTTTCGCATATGATAAAGAAGCCATGTACGCGACATGTTGTCAATAATGTGCTCCTCCTCATGCGGTGTTTAGATTCATTCCTCTCTATTACCAATTCAAGGGGAGGTATTTAGTTTGTTCCCTATATTTCCATCAAGCTTACGATTACACCCCCTAGACCCCCTTTCAAGATAAATTTGTACATTTTTCGGTAGAAAAATGTCCTGGCCGAAGGCCGGTTCCTCTTAAATTACAGGCTCGCTATCGCTCGCCAGGAAAAAATCGACACCTAAATGGCACGAAAGATCTTAAAATTTACAGAAATGGGGTGAAAGTTCTTTAAATCGCCAAAATATTGAGGCGAACGTATTAAAATCTCAAAAACTATAGATCTAAACATGAGGGAGAAAGAGGTCCATAACAAAATCCCTCAAGTGGAAATCTCCCCTTAAACGTTGAAACATCTCGGGGTTCATTTGCATTAGTACCGGCAAGTAGACAAAAGATAGATTAATTTAGGTTGGTGAGTTTTGCATTTGAGCCCAATTAACCCTTTATGTATCGGCGACGTCTTTTTAAATTAATTCTAGCTATATATAGATAGTTTTGTGCAATGTAAGAAGTATCTGTGGTAGTAGAAAGGGTTCAGTAAGATACTTCGAATGCTGTTAATTGGTGGAGGCCCTTCTGAAACTGAATACAATCGCCAGTTGTTGCTAGAATATAATGACCAGTATCTCACCGGTACAGAAAGGGTTACAAACTATCAGACTACACTAATTTTTGGTTTAACTTGGCGGAAATTTGACTCCCTTACCAGCTAATTTCTCGATGACTAATAGAACAATATGAAACTGCATTGTCTCTGTATCATACTATGGACGGGTTTTCACAATTAACCCCACATTTGGTTATAACAAATAGCAATAGCTGAGTAATTAAGATTCGAACAAGACAATTTTTCGCCAGTTTGAAAAAGAAGAGAAAAAAAGAAAACAGACAATAGAGTTGCTCGAAAAAGTTGCTGGACAAATCGCTGGTATGGACCCCTCATAAAGATAATGACGGGATAGGGATGGCGTGTTTTGACAGCGGCTTTTTTATTTCTATGGGGTAAACTAAGACAGGATCGGGAGGCTGAAAGGGAGGGATTCCGGGGCACGTGAGACAGGGTTACCAAAGCTACCAAATAAACACACAAAATACCGCTAGATCCGTTCTCAAAAGTCGCTAGATAGTGAATAAATGCCGAAAATTATTAGAATGACGCGACATTCTCGGGATTATGTTTTTTTGTCTGATGTGCTTGTTAAGTGCACTTAATAGGAGAAGGAAGAGTTTGTGAGTTAGTTAGATTACTCTCTGTGTAGGTGAAAATAGAAACAATGGGGGAAGCCAGGCAGATGAAACCGTAGTCAGCAACTCCTTATCATATGGGTACTGCCCTGCTCGATTAATGCCTACAATCTCCCCAGAATATCGCTAGAATTCATGTTGCTAGATGTAACATATTGCCGCTAGAACGAAGTAAACCCCTCCAGATCTAGCGGGAAGGAAAGTAGCTAAATTGGTAACACTGCACCTAAGGCCTGCGACACTTTTATCTCCACGACAATATTTCAGCTTAGGCATTTATGGCTGACGCAGCTAAGCCCACGGTTGGAGAGGAGGTGCGATTTAGTCATCTCGTAAAACACACCGGCTCGGAATTGATGGTATCGTTGTGAGAGGATTATGTGGTCATCATCGGTGTTTGTTTGTTTGTTTGACTGTTTGTTAACCTGCTTGTCTGTTTCTTTTACCTGTTTGCATACCAGTTTGTTCACCTGTTGTCTGTCTGTTTACCTATTTGTCTGTTTATCTGTTTCTTTGCTTAATTGACTGCCTGTTTGTGTCTGTTCACCTGTTGGACGGCCTATTTGTTTATCTGTTTGTACCAGAATTTATCAAAAGCTACTAAATGGACATATATATATATATATAGCATCTCCCTCGCTATTCTATCGCTACTACAATAAGCAGTGTTCCTCAGATGTCTCTCAGTGTATACCACCTCCTATACGTAGGGTGCGTAATATCAGTCTTGCAACACAATCCCACCCCTACTCTGTGCAACTCTCCAACCCAAGAGTGAAACGTTACTCCCAATCATTTTTCTATTCAATAGCAGAGCTCTGGAACTCTCTCCCTGAATCCAACTTCCCTTCATCCTATGACTCAAATTGTTTCAAACTCTGTGTGTCCGCACATTTTGGCTCGAAAGTTCTTTGATGTTGACCCTGTCACTCTTTTAACTCTGGGGGAGGCACTCGTCACAAACAGTTCTGCCTTTTGTTTCCCTCATCCACATAGAACAAAAACACACACACATATATATATATATATATACATATATATATATACAGTATATTCATTAATATTCTTATTTGATAACAAAATAAATATTTTAAGCTGTCTAACATTGGGAACACTGTTATTAACTATTGTGGTTATACAAGGCTTGGTTTAAAATCTATAAACTCCACTTATCAACTTTTGTTATAAAATTATGTTAGTAATGTAAATGCATGCTAGAGGTTGTGTAAGATAGTAAGAGTACAAAGGAGTACAAAGGAAATCAAGCAACAACAGATCTAGTGACCCTTCTAGGTTGCTTGTCCTCCAAAACACTGAGGATCAAGTGTCCAAACAGTCGTTTAGAGTAGGTAAGGGAACATTGGAAAGGGAATTACTGCCCTGGAACTAATATCCGTGGCAGGATTAGGAAGTTAGTAGGGGACAGATGGGTTAGTAACTGAGGGGGGGATAAAATAAAGTTATTCATTTACAAACGCAGTCAGTCGCGGGTTTGATGCGAGATATGTGTATATGCGGAGTTTAAATGAATCAACGGTGATGCAGTCTATAACGTTTCGGGGAAGCCCATTCCACAAGTTGACAACTCGATTGAAGAAGAAAATCTTAGATTCGTGTGAGTTAAAAGATTTACCAATAATTTTGCAACCGTTTCCCCGCGTGTAATTAGATTGGTCGATAGTGAAGTACTTACTACAGTTCATATTGTCGATGCCTTTGATGATTTTGAACACTTGAATTAAGTCACCTCTTAATCTGCGCTGGGTTAAAGGAAATAGATTTAATTCTCTAAGACGCTCTTCGTATGGTTTGTTCTTTAGGCTAGGTATCATTTTGGTAACTCTACGTTGAACTCGTTCTAGCTTGTTTATATCTTTTTGGTAATAAGGGCACCAGGATTGAACGCAGAATTCCAGAAGAGGGCGGACTAAGGAATTGTAAAGGGTTAGGATAACTTCTTTGGATTTATGCTCAAATGACCTGCCTATAAAGCAGGTAAAGAGTAATGATAAGAAGGAAGTCCACAGTTTTACAAGTTATTAATGTTATTCTTATTATTATTTTTATTATTTTATTATTATTATATACTGTATACGGTTGTATTATTATTATAACTATTATTATTTGTATTATAATATTTTGCATATTATTTTTATTTTTCATGTTTATTCCAGTAGCTTGTAAAGATTATGAGGTGGCATCCTCTACCCAACCTAAGCCATTTATGTATGTCTCATTTACTGTCCTACTTTTTCTTCTGGAGATAAAGAGCTAGGAATCCTCCTCCCCTTGTAAAATTCACCTACTAGATGAGACAGAGTGAGGGGCGAGGGAAAGCGAAAGTTGTCCCGGACCCTAAGAATTGGAACTTAAATGTTGCTTCTGTTCGGGCTCTGTCTCGAGTCGGCCACCCCCAGCTATGAGGTATGTGCCAGTGTACAAATATGTACTATCATACAAAAAAGTATCCCTACTAAAATGACACACACCATTTAGACTCAATGGACGAAGTAATATGGAAACTATTGTTTGAGCTCGAATCGTACCCCACTTTATGAAACTCAGCGTTCACGAGAGTAAGGATACTTTTTTGTATGATAGTACATACATACATACATAATTTTGTTTTATTATTGTAGTTTGTTATTGTTATGGTTACTATTATTGTTGTTTATTAAAGTTATTTGTAAACAAATGGGGTTTTAGAGAAGAGAGTTCACAAAATAGCCAGGATGACGAATGAGAGAAGGACGTCTACCTTTTTACACGCTAGCTTAACCTTGGTGGGCATAGCTTCTTCCTTTCTTGGCTAAAATTTACATATTTCCCAGGGTCTTTTCTGTATCTGTTGTTCTCTCATCCACGGTCGTATGGGGGGGGGGGTCTCTCTCTCTCTCTCTCTCTCTCTCTCTCTCTCTCTCTCTCTCTCTCTCTCTCTCTCTCTCTCTCTCTCTCTCTCTCTCTCTCTCTCTCTCTCTCTCTCTCTCTCTCTCTCTCTCTCTCTCTCTCTCTCTCTCTCTCTCTCTCTCTCTCTCCACCCAATCAAACTCCACCCGCACAGTTAAGAGAAATAAATAACCCCGCCCAACCCTTCCAAGTCCATCACAACCATTTAAACGAAACCGTCAACCCCAATGGCCCACAAGTTTCGAAAATTTACCTACCTAAACCACAAAACAAACTAAACAGCCCCACCCAACCCCATCCAAGCCAACCCAACCAACTGAATGAATTTGACAACCCGCCGCGGCTTCAAGTCACAACCCCAAACCCATCCCCACCAATAAGAAAAACAAATCCAGCGCATGCTGAGAGAAATGATATAAAAATAATATCCATAAATGCCTGCTCAATAAGAAACAAAATAGACGAACTCAAATGTCTGTTATTAAATGAGAAAGTTGACGTTATTTGTATAACGGAAACACATCTGAACCTTAAAAATAAAGATCTACTTCATGAATATCACATAGAGCCATATAAAAAAAAATCATAAAGACCGTAACAATGGAAAACAAAGAGGGGGGGTTGCAATGTACGTTGCAACCTACTTAAACCCAGTTGAGGTGACTCTCCCCGAAAGTAATGCAGAAATAGTGTGCGTCAAAATAAATACAAAAAACATGAACTTAAATATCACTACAGCGTACCGACCACCGAGACTAACTGTTGCCGATGATAACAATTTTTTATGAAATACTAGAAAAAAAACCCTTAATTCCGACGAAACAGTTTTACTAGGTGACTAACCTCCCCCTAATTGACTGGAATACCCTGACCGGAAAAAATGCTGAGTCACGCCTAATGACAAGCTTCATCCAGGACAAATTTTTTGACTCAACACGTAAAACAGCCGACGCGAGACAGGAATATATTAGACCTCGTAATCACTACCCAAGAAAATATATTATCAAACCTGGATGTAAGTGAACATCTGGCAACGTCCGATCATAAAATCTTAAGAATCAACGTTATAAGCAAATATTCCTCAGTAAAAAACAACAGGAATGGTTTCGGACTTCAAAAACGCAAATTATGACGGACTTAAGGAATCGCTATCAAACATACACTCAAACCTCATAAATATAAACGAAGTAAATGAACTATGGGGAAATTTTAAGTCTACAATTACAGAAGCGCATAAACAATTTGTACCCATGAAACCAAAACGTAATACGAAATCAAGTATGCCCCCTTGGTACAGTAGAGACATTGGCAAGGCAATAAGGAAAAGGAATCAACTCCACAAACTTGTAAAAAATAACACAAACCCTGAAGTAATTAAAAACTTGTACAAAAATAGTAGAAGGGAAGTGAAAAAAATAATTAGGGCGAAAAAACAAAATTACGAAATGACTATTGCCAGAGAAATTGCCACAAACCCCAAAAAATTCTACAGTTACGTAAATAAAAATAAACAGATCAAAAGCGGAATCGGACCGCTAATAGAAGATGGCCAGACAATAACAGGTGACACAAACACGGCAAATCTGCTCAACAAATATTTTGGCTCAGTTTTCACAGAAGAAATTATCGATCATACCCTTGAAAATAACACCTCAACTCATGTGATAGGAGATTTCACCATCAGTGTTAGCGAAGTACAAAGCAAATTGAGTAATTTAAATGTAAATAAGACCCCGGGACCCGACATGCTCCACTCGAAAATAATTAAGAATGTTAAGGACGAAATAGCAAAACCCCTGACACAACTATTTAACTTATCATTACTACAGGGGATTGTACCGAGTGATTGGAAAGATGCGAACATTACGCCGATATACAAGAAGGGTAGCAAGGCCAAAGCGAGTAATTACAGACCAATTAGTCTAACTTCAATTGTAGGAAAAATCATGGAAAAAATCCTTAGAGATAAGATAGTAGATTACCTCGAATCAAACAACCTAATCAAAAATAGTCAACACGGCTTTAGATCAAATAAGTCATGCCTAACAAATTTGATTGAATTTTATAACAAACTATTCACATATAACGACATGACGAAATCACTAGATATAATCTTCTTGGACTTTCAAAAAGCTTTTGACAAGGTGCCTCACCGAAAACTATTGGCTAAACTGGAGAGGATAGGTATCAAAGGTGAAATTCATTCTTGGATAAAAAATTGGCTTACAGACAGAAGACAGAGAGTGGTGATAAATGGAGTGGAATCGGAGTGGGAGCCTGTTACTAGTGGAGTTCCACAGGGTTCAGTCCTTGGACCTTTCCTGTTTCTCATTTACATTAACGATATTGATGTAGGGGTAAACAACACCATTTCCAAATTCGCCGACGATACAAAAATAGGAAATACAGTCCTGAACGAAGATGATAGAAATGCGTTGCAATCTGATTTAAACAAGATATCAGAGTGGTCGAAAAAAATATGGCAGATGCCCTTCAATGTCGATAAATGTCAGGTGCTGCAGGTTGGTAGCAGAAATATGAAATACAAATACGAAATGAATGGCAAACAATAAAAAACCGCAACGGTAGTAAAAGACCTAGGGGTACTAATATCTGAAAACCTAAAAACTTCCGACCAATGTATAGCAGATGCAAATAAGGCAAACATAGCATTGGGCTTTATTAAACGAAAATGTACATATAAACATGAAAACGTAATAGTGCCACTGTTCAAAAGTATGGTGAGGCCCCACCTTGAATATGGTGTGCAGTTCTGGTCACCTTATCTGATCAAGGACATTGTAAGACTCGAGTCAGTACAGCGTAGAGCGACGAAGATGATACCCTCATTAAGAAATAAACCATATGAAGAAAGACTTAAACGATTGAACCTGTTCTCATTAAAAAAGAGGAGGTTGAGGGGTCAGCTTATTGAGTGCTTTAAGATACTAAAAGGTTTCGACAAAGTCGATGTAAATGCACTATTCACATTAAACAATACTAATCAAACTCGCGGAAATGGAATGAAATTAAAAACCAAAAAGGCAAACCTAGATGTCACAAAGAGTTTCTTCACCTACAGTGTGGCGACAGAGTGGAATAAACTACCAGCGAGAGTGGTGGAGAGCGACACAATAAACGCTTTCAAGGGAAGGCTTGACCTCTATCTGCAGAGGGCTGGGGTGATATGAAAAAAAAAAAAAAAAAAAATGTATGTATGTGTATGTGTGTGCACTGTACAGTATGTATATATATGTGTGTATATATATATATATATATATATATTTATGTATGCATATATACATATATAGTTTGTAAGGCCAGACTGCCTAGTAAGGACCTTGAGGTCTGTGTGGTCTGTGTATCTATGTAGCTCTCTCTCTCTCTCTCTCTCTCTCTCTCTCTCTCTCTCTCTCTCTCTCTCTCTCTCTCTCTCTCTCTTCTCTCTCTCTCTCTCTCGTCTCTCTCTCTCTCATCTCCTCTCTCTCTCTCTCTCTCTCTCTCTCTCTCTCTCTCTCTCTCTCTCTCTCTCTCTCTCTCTCTCTCTCTCTCTCTCTCTCTCTCTCAGTCTACTTTATTGCACACTAAAACTGTCCCTGTCTAGAGTGTAACTCTGTCTACCTCTATCTATGTATCTATATATCAATCTATCTATCTATCTATCACGAGTTTGTAAATAGTTCATTAATATATGCATTTAAAGTTAGTTTATTGCAATCTTTGTATATTGTAATAAATGTGCCTCATTATAAATTATATACTTTCATATGTATACTTTTTGTTCATTTTGTATATTATACAAACTTAAAAAATAACAATATATCCCTGGATTGAAACACTGCCATGAAGAATACTAACTTGAAATTTCATCTCTCTCTCTCTCTCTCTTATTTACACTGATGTTTTTGCGCTTCCCGTTTCAGTAATGAATTTTCCTCTCCTTGCCCCACAACCTCATACTCATACTTTTTGAGAGGAGAGAGAGAGAGCGTGAAAAAGTAAGTGTGTGTGTGTGTGTGTGTGTGTGTGTGTGTGTGTGTGTGTGTGTGTGTGTGTGTGTGTGTGATCGTGAGAGAGAGAGATATATGCATATATTGTAATAATGCTTATGACAATGCGCTATACTATATGTTGCATTATAACACAAAACGATGATTGCATATATAGTATGCTAAGATGTATATGAAAACGTACACAACTTTACGCACTGTTTTAGTTAAATTCATTAGTAACTTTTTTGTTAATGTTCATATGTTTCTGCCCATTTGCCCTTATGATTTAGTTCTCAACATCCTGGTACGGTGGCGCTAATAAGTCATGTCTCAGCTGTCATTGTGTGTTTGGCTCGCTCTGGGCTGTATTTATGTCTGTCAGATGTTGAATAGGAAGCGTAGAAACATGGTTGCATATCTCACTCAAAAAGAGGAAAGCATGTGTAAATATTGCTGATACCAATTATTGATCAAAACGTAATTGGTGCCGAGACATCACTTATTAGGCCGACTGTACACATGCTTAATCTATTACATGTATTTCAGTTGAGCTCATTATCTGGTTATGAAACATGTATAGAAGACCATTGAGTCTATTGATGTTGAATTGCTTGCCCATCCTGGTACACTCGGATACCATAGTCTCTAGCCCACTCATAGGAATTCGTGGACCCTCTTATGTGTTTCTATTATTCAAATATAACTACTGTATGTGGCCTAAGTTTGGATAGTACTTGCTTTCCAATATATAGCATACATAGTTGTGTAGTTGATGTATAGAAAACTATGTTCATATATTAATTTCAAGAAGTATGCTTTCGTAATTAGAAACAACAAAATGGAGTCCAGGAATATTTATGAGTGGGCTAGAGATTATTGTATCCGAGTGTACAAGATGGGTTTTATGAGTGAGCTAGAGATTATTGTACCCGAGTGTACAAGATGGGTTTCATGAGTGGGCTAGAGATTATTGTATCCGAGTGTACAAGATGGGTTTTATGAGTGAGCTAGAGACTATTGTATCCGAGTGTACAAGATTGGGTTTTCATGAGTGGGCTAGAGATTATTGTATCCGAGTGTACAAGATGGGTTTTATGAGTGAGCTAGAGATTATTGTATCCGAGTGTACAAGATGGGTTTCATGAGTGAGCTAGAGATTATTGTATCCGAGTGTACAAGATGGGTCTTTACCACCAATATGCCTTCAAAAAGGTAGTTTATTTATAAGTCTTTAAGGGGAGATTTCCACTTTAGGGACTTTTTTCTGGACCCCTTTCTCTCTCTTGTTTGGCACCATTGCTTTTGCGATTTTAAGACCTATGCTCTAGTATTTTGTCGGTTTAAAGAACTTTCACCCCATTTCAGTTAATTTTAAGACCTTTCGTGCCATTTAGGTATGGATGTTTTCCTGGCGAGCGGTAGCGAGCTTGTAATTTAAGAGGAACCAGACACATTGCTACCGAAAAATATAAAATTAATCTTAAAAGGGAGCTTAGGGGGTGTAATATTAAGCTTGATGGAGGTCTAGGAAACAAAATAAAAAAACTCCCCTTAAATACCTGTTAATGCTCATTATTATCTAGAGCGTAATTGTGTAAGTATATTTAAGTATATGTGCGTTGATATTGTGTAAGTATATTTAAGTATATGTGCGTTGATATTGTGTAAGTATATTTAAGTATATGTGCGTTGATATTTGTCCTTGTCTGCATTATTAACTTTATGTACACCTGACCTTGTAACTTTTTGTGTATTGCTCAATCGGTGTGTGCTTTTTAATTTGATACGCCAATTCGTGCGGATCAAGAACGTGCGAGGGTTACTTCCTGTCCGTGTATGCACTTAAGGGGGTAGTGCATTATTTTTATGTCTCTATCTATCAATATATATATATATATATATATATATATATATATATATATTATTTTTATTATTTTTCGAGTTTCCCGGCTAGACCTCCAAAAAAACAAGCCCTAGACCCCATATCAAGATACATGTGTACATTTCTCGGTAGAAAAATGTCCAGGCCGAAGAAAAATTACAGGCTCGCTCTTGTTTGCCAGGGAAAAATCGATACCTAAAGGGTACGAAAGGTCTTAATATAAACACAAAAATGAGGCGAAAGGTCTCAAAATCGCCAAACTAACGGAACGAACGTCATAAAATCTCAAAACTAATATGCTAAATATGAAGGAGAAGGGGGACCAGAAAAAGCGACTACCTCCCCCTTAATGCTTGCACAGGCACGGATGAGAGAGGCATTCTGTTCGTGCATTAGCTGCAACAAGGACTAGGGACTCAAAGGGGTACCGTACATACGATCTCAATAAACCCTTTTCATAACACAGGTCCTTCTTAAGGGGAGGTTTTTAGTTTGGTCCCTAGATATCCTTCAAGCTTAAGATTACACCCCCTTGAGACCCTTTCAAGATAAATTTGTACATTTTTCGGTAGAAAAATGTCCCGGCTGAAAGCCGGTTTCTCTTAAATTACAGGCTCGCTATCGCTCGCCAGAATAAAATCGACACCTAAATGGCACGAAAGGTCTTAAAATTGACAGAAATGGGTTGAAAGTTCTTAAAATCGTCAAAATAATGGGACAAACGTCTTAAAATTAGAAAAACAATAGGGCTAAACATGAGGGAGAGAGGAGTCAAGAAAAAATCCCTCAAGTGGAAATATCCCCTTAAACTGCACAAAATCGTCTAATTTTAGCCAGAATCAGGGGTAAAAGGCGTCCTGGCGCTGAATGACCTATAAGTTTAGCCTAGAGTTTTCAAACTTAATAAAATCGTTTAGTGATAGCTCGAATTGAATGAACAAGACATTGGGGTTACTGTTCTAAAATGTTTGAAGCCATGAAATAGCTGGCAGAGACTCAATGACGCCTATTTATCTTTAATTGTGGCTTAAGTCGATGATTTTATGCAGTTCAAGAAGGACCTATTGTATGTTACGCAGAGGGTTTATCGAGATCGCATTGACCCATTGGAGTCTCGTAGAGGTAGATTACAAACTAAAGAAAAACAGTCTAATGATAACCAGAACAAGACGGAAATTACGTCATCGTGATGAAAGGGTTACAAGAAAAACGAAAAATAAACGGAATGAGGTAACTGTTCCGAAATGTCTGAAGGCATGACAAAGCAGACAGAGAGTCACGGAGCATCACTAATTGCGTTATATACTGTATACTACAGGGGGCTTATATAGCTGGTTATTAGCTCGCTCTCGAATAAAGTTATTAAGGGGAGATTTCCACTTGAGGGATTAGTTTCTTAACCCCTTTCTCCCTCATGTTTAACTCCACTACTATTGAGATTTTAAGACGTTCGCCCCATTAGTTTGGCGATTTTAAGAACTGTCTCCCCATTTCTATCAATTTTTAGACATTTCGTACCATTTAGGCGTCGATTTATTCCTGGCGAGCGATACCCTGTAATTTAAGATGAAACGGCCTTCGGCCGGGACATTTTTCTACCGAAAAATATACAAATTTATTTTGAAGGGGGTCAAGGGAGTGTAATTTTTAAGCTTGATGGAGGTCTAGGGTACAAACTAAATACCTCCCCGTAAATACACTGTGGTGGTGGGAGGAGGCGGGAGGGAGGAGTAGGAAAGGGGAGGAGGAAGAGAAAAGGAGGAGAAAAGGAAAGGGAGGACAACAGAAGGCAATGAGGAAGAGGAGGAGGAGGAGGAGAAAGAGGAGATTGGAGGCGAGGAGGAGGAAAGGGAGGACAACAGAAGGCAATGAGGAAGAGGAGGAGGAAAGGGAGGACAACAGAAGGCAATGAGGAAGAGGAGGAGGAAAGGGAGGACAACAGAAGGCAATGAGGAAGAGGAGGAGAAGTAAGAGAAAGAGGAGATTGGAGGCGAGAAGGAGGAAAGGGAGGACAACAGAAGGCAATGAGGAAGAGGAGGAGAAGGAGGAATAAGAGGAGATTGGGAGTAAAGGTGGTGTCACACGAGCGCAATTTCCGGCAATTTTCGATGAGCAAGTTTTGTTCTCGTACTATTATGAGGCTCTTTCACACTGGCATCGGAAACTAGATCGAAGGTAGATTGTGTTAGGTAGTTTTAAGTTTATTTGTTTGTGGAATTTCAATTTTGAAGCTGCCAGACTAAAATTGATCGTAGAAATCGACGGAAAAACGCTTGTGGGACACCGCCTTAAGGGGGGTGACCTGTTTTTGTTCTGTCCTTTTCTATCTTTCTCTGGCTTGTATCCATTTGGCCCCATTCAGCCTACTGTTCTAAGACGTTTATCCCCATCCAGGTGTCAATTTTTTACTGGTGAGCGGTAGCGAGCCAGCATATTTTTTATTTTTGTTTGACAGCAGGCTAAATTTGTACATTCTTCGATAGAAATATGTCTCCGGTGAAGCCGGATTTCTTCATATAATGCTGGCTCGCTATCGCTCGCCAGGAAGAAATCGACACCTAGATGGGGATAAACGTCTTCATTTACCTCCATCCTGAAATAGTTGGCTGAATGGGGCCGAATGGATACAAGCCAGAGAAAGAGAGAAAAGGACAGAAATAACAAAAAGCAGGTCACCCCCCTTAAGGAAGGGGAGGACATGGAACATGAGGAGGAACACGAAGATAAGGAGGAGGAGTACAAAGGAGTACAAAGTACAAAGGAGTACAAAGGAGTACAAAGGAAATCAAGCAACAACAGATCTAGTGACCCTTCTAGGTTGCTTGTCCTCCAAAACACTGAGGATCAAGTGTCCAAACAGTGGTTTAGAGTGGGTAAGGGAACATTGGAAAGGGAATTACTGCCCTGGAACTAATGTCCGTGGCAGGATTAGGAAGTTAGTAGGGGACAGATGGGTTAGTAACTGAGGGGGGGATAAAATAAAGTTATTCATTTACAAACGCAGTCAGTCGCGGGTTTGATGCGAGATATTTGTCTAGGCGGAGTTTAAATGAATCAACGGTGATGCAGTCTATAACGTTTCGGGGAAGCCCATTCCACAAGTTGACAACTCGATTGAAGAAGAAATTCTTAGATTCGTGTGAGTTAAAAGATTTACCAATAATTTTGCAACCGTTTCCCCGCGTGTAATTAGATTGGTCGATAGTGAAGTACTTACTAGAGTTCATATTGTCGATGCCTTTGATGATTTTGAACACTTGAATTAAGTCACCTCTTAATCTGCGCTGGGTTAAAGGAAATAGATTTAATTCTCTAAGACGCTCTTCGTATGGTTTGTTCTTTAGGCTAGGTATCATTTTGGTAACTCTACGTTGAACTCGTTCTAGCTTGTTTATATCTTTTTGGTAATAAGGGCACCAGGATTGAATGCAGTATTCCAGAAGAGGGCGAACTAAGGAATTGTAAAGGGTTAGGATAACTTCTTTGGATTTATGCTCAAATGACCTGCCTATAAAGCCAATTATTTTGTTTGCCTTCTTAACAACTTCTGAACATTGTTGACTCGGTTTTAGGTTACTCGATATTGTTACTCCCAGATCGGTTTCTCTGTTTACATTTTTAAGCTGAGTGCCATTCATCGAATAGTTTGCTTTTTCATTTAGGTATCCGATATGTAGTACTTTACATTTATCCGCATTGAAACTCATTTGCCAAATTTGGGCCCAACATGACAATTTATCTAGATTGTGTTGCATATCGTCAACTTGTTCTTTTGAGAGTACGCTATTTGCAATTTTTGTATCGTCAGCAAATTTTGACATTGCACAGGTGAGACCCTCATCTATGTCGTTGATGTAAATTAGAAAGAGAATTGGTCCTAGTACCGATCCCTGGGGTACCCCGCTACTTACATTGGTCCATTTAGATGCCTTACCGTTTATGACTACCCTTTGCTTTCTGTTGCTGAGCCAATTTTCTATCCATTTCATCACACCGTCTTGTATTCCATGCGCTTTTAGTTTTAGCAGTAAACGTTTGTGGGGAACTTTGTCAAAGGCCTTTTGAAAATCAAGGTATATAATATCTACAGCTTTACTCTCATCGTAGAGGTTGAGGATATCGTGGAAGAAGTCTAAGAGGTTTGTTAAACAGGAACGTTTTTTACGAAAGCCGTGTTGAGTATCTTTAAGTATGTTATTTTCCTCTAAGTGATTTACGAGTCTGTCTCGTATGACCGTTTCTAGCATTTTACATACAACTGAGGTTAAGCTAATTGGACGATAGTTACGGGGTAGGGATTTGCTTCCTTTTTTGAATATCGGTGTTACGTTGGCTAGCTTCCACTGATCGGGCATAGTTCCAGACTGCAAGGATTTATTGAATAGTAATGTCAGTGGTTTGGAGAGCTCATCCTTAGCTTCCTTTAGAACTCTAGGCGAGATTGTATCAGGTCCAGGCGTTTTATTTACCTTGAGTTTATCTAAACAATTCAATACTTCTCTCTCTGTAACGGTGATATTGCTTAGAGGAGGAGGAGGAGGAGGAGGAGGAAGAGGAGGAGGAGGAGAAGAAAGAAGGATTAGAAGAGGAAAAACATAAAGGAGAATTGACGGGAGGATTTGTGAATAGAAGAAAATAAACAAACACGAATGAAGAGACCGGACAAAGAAGAAAAACAGGACCATCACAGAAAACCAATAAACCATGAACACTTTAACCCTTTGAAGTTCTGACGCGTTTTAGCAGTTTATTTTGGCTATCATTAGACGATTTTATGCAGTTTAGAAAGTATCTCTGGGTATTAAAAGGGTAAATACTATCTCAATCAACCCTTTGACTTCCATATACCGTTACTAATCTGAATATTATCGTCTAATAGTAGCCAGAAACAGAACAGAAACTCGTATTGGAGCTTGAAAGGGTTAAGGGGGGATGAGTGAATTTATTTGCTCATATATTTAACTTTTTATTAAATTTATTAGTTTTCTCCGTAAACCTCCATCAAGCTTAAAACAGAAAACAAAAAAACCCCAAGACCCTCCAAGATATATTTGTAAATTTTTCGATAGAAAAATGTCCCGCCTATCCCGGCTGTAATTCATCTTAAATTACAGACTCGCTTTCGCTCGCAAGGAAAAAATAGACACCTAAATGACACAAAACTCTTAATATTGACAAAGAAATGGGGCGAAAGGTCTTAAAATCGCCAAAGTAATGGGCCGAACGTCTTAAAATCTGAAAATAAATGGGGCTAAACGTGAGGAAAAATGGGGACCAGAATAACGGCCCATCCCCCCTGAATGGACGAAATAAAATGAATAATTATATTTCCTTTAACAATGGGAATGCTAATCCGTGTAGGCCTATTCTCTATACACAACACTCATTCCCACAGTATTCGTTCGGTGGGAAGGGAAATTTGCTTAAGGGGAGATGGTTGGTTTCTCTGCCCCCCCCCCCCCCCCTTCTCCCTCATGTTTAGCCCCATTAGTGTACACATTTTAAGACACGCGGCCCATCAGGTTGGCGTTTTTAAGACCTTTCACCCCATTTATTTGGCAATATTAATACCTTTCGTGCCATTCAGCTGTATTTTTTTTCCTGGCGAGCGATAGCGAGCATGTAGTTTAGGACATTTTTCTACCGATTTTGTTTACAAATAAATCTAGAAGAAGGATCTTCGGGATGATTTAGTAAGTGTGATGGAGGTCTGGGGAGGAAACTAAAATAAATAATAAACACATCTATAAATCGATCAAAAAATACCCCCTTCCCCATTTAGAATACAATCGTAAGACTTCTTTCCCAGCATGACCTCATCGATATCAATTTATACACAGAAAAATATCGAATTACGCCTTCCATTCATATGTTGAAACCTCCACTCAATAACTTAATTTAGTTTATGAAAGATCCTCCTCAAGGATCCTCAAGATTGTGAGTGAATTACACACACCAGAATTCCTCCACCTTCCTTATGAAGGACACATTACGGTTAATAGAAGCGCATACACACACCATACTCATACACACACCATACACATACACACACGATCATTCCTCCACCTTCCTTATGAAGGACCCATTAGGGTTAATAGAAGCACGCACGCGCACACACACGCACGCGCACACTGCAGAACTTCTGCTTATCAGAATTCATTTATCCCCAGAGCTACTACTCTTTGGAATTCACTTCCCTCGAATTGCTTTCCACAAACTTACAATCTGCAAATGTTTAAATCCAGTTGTTACAAACATTTTATGAATGGAGGATGCCTTTAGGCACATGGACCTTTTTGTTTTATCTGTGTTTTTCCTTCCTCCGTTCATTGTCTCTTTAAAAAAAAAAAAAAAAACACACACACACACACACACAGACACACAAACAAACAAACAAACAAACAAACAAACAAACAAACAAACAAACAAACAAACAAACACACACACGCACACACACCATATCATTCCTCCACCCAACCTACACCTAACCTTTAAAATCCTAGCCCATCGTCCATTACAGAGAACAGCAAGACATAACCCTCTCCTCTGCTTGGTCTTGATACCTTTAATAATAATCCACCACTGAATTATCTCACGGTAGCCGAGGGGGGCAGATAATCGCTAACTTAATAATCGTTATAATTCTCAGCTTCCTCTGAGTCCTCGGTTTTATAGCGTCCTAAGGGGACCACCTCGCTCTTCCTCTTTAATTATCTCTCTCTTATCTTCATTGTATCCATTTGGTCCCATTCAGCCTACTGCTTTAAGACGTTTATCCCCATCCAGGTGTCTTTTTTTTCCTGGCGAGAAATAGCGAGCCAGCATATTTTGGATGGAGAATTATACATAAGGCTAAATGTGTACATTATTCAATCTTTCTCCAAAGAACGTTGGCTCGCTATCTCTCGCCAGGAAGAAATAGACACTTGGATGGGGATAAACGTCTTAAAACAGTAGACTAAAAGGGGCCGAATGGATACAACCTAAAGAAAGATAAAAAGAAAGAGAGAAAGGCCACATTGTCCCCTTAATGCATGGCTGCTATACCGATAGTAAATAATATTATTGGTATATTGTCCACCTGACCAGTGTTGCCAATTTAGCTACTTCCCCGCTAGATCTAGAGAGATTTACTTCCATCTAGAGGCAAATTTATCTAGCGCCATAAATTCTAGCGATATTCTGGAGATTGAGCCATTTTAAAGCGATGTTCTAGAGATTGTGGCATTGTTCTAGCATTAATTTGGAGTGGATATTGAGACATTTATAAGCGATATTCTAGAGATTGTGGCATTGTTCTAGCGATATTTTGGAGATTGAGACATTTATAAGCGATATTTTGGAGATTGAGACATTTATAAGCGATATTCTAGAGATTGTGGCATTGTTCTAGCGATATTTTGGAGATTGAGACATTTATAAGCGATATTTTGGAGATTGAGACATATATAAGCGATATTCTAGAGATTGTGGCATTGTTATAGCGATATTCTGGAGATTGAGCCATTTGAAAGCGATATTCAAAAGCCTGTGGCATTTTTGTCTAGCGTTTTTTTTGGCATATATTTACTATTTAGCGGACTGTATTTACTATTTAGCGGACTGTATTTGTTAACCCTGCAAGGGGGCAGCACCAGTTTGCCCTCTGAAATGACAGCCCCAGAGGAAAGGGCTCCTCAACGACCTCAACAACAGCGGATGGAGTGCAGGATTGCAACTATCAGAGGACAACAACAACCAAGGAAGTTGGCCCTCTTAAAGAAAGGGAAGACAAACAAAATAGTTCCCCCTATACCAATCTCAACGTCCCCCCATGCCTGTGTCTCCCCTAGGGTCCCCCAAGGGGTAGCTGTTAATCTGCCCACATTACCCTCTCCACCAAAAAGGAAACTGGTGACATCTCCCCAGGAACCAGACCTGGATTATGATGAGCATATGTTTATGCAACTTAGACATCAATCCCCTCCCTATTTCCCAATGCAGCGACCACCACTGCAACAACACAGATAGGGGACAAGCACTATCTTTCCTACAGTATATCCTTCTTAATAAAGATTTATTTTAACATATACGAGAAAATGCCTAAAAATACATAAATCACTAAATACATTTTCAATCGTTCCCATACACCATTACCTCATGCTATTTAATTTTTAATAAATAAAGAATGTGTGCACCCCTATAACCATGTATACATTATATTTTTAAGATCGTTAATAACAGGAGCAATATTCAAAAACTATATTCCTCAACACCTTTTTACCTCGAGAAGCTTTACCCGTGACTAATAATTAAATCGTAATATCACCTCACCGAACAAAGGTTCAGTAGGCAACAATCGAGGCTAACGAGCACACGATCTCACGATCTGTAATCTGTATGCAGCCATCCTTCAGATCTCGAGTGTAGTAGTACTTCTGTATGGGGCAAGCCATTCTCCCCTTAAAAGTACCCGATGAAGGTGTGTCCCGAGGACCAGCGAGGATACCTGTAGGAGAGTGTATGTGTGTGTGTGTCTGGGACTAAGTGTGTCTTTGACTAAGTCGGACCTGGTTACAACGCCTGATCAGATCTCTCTTGGGCTACGTCATCTATACTTCCAACCCAAAACTTAAGTGCTTCTCGTTGTATAAAGTGTTTTTTATTTAAATATTGCGAAGGGTGATTAAGATATGCAGTGTTCCATTTAACATTAATATCAAGAGATTGTCGATTCGCTCCAAATTTCCTATCAACCCTCGTATTGCGAGAACACTCCACACTCTATTTGCAGGGATTGATGTATGTATAATTCTGTGAATATATCTCTTATATTCTAGATCAGAGCTTTACATATATTCGTTCGGGATTTATATACAACGCCATACACGTAATTCTTGTGAACACCCATCGATCTTAATATTGTGTTTATTATTGGCTGGGTACGTAATTACAGGATAAGTATATATAGAGAGAGTTCTAAGTGTGTCTCGTAGAACTGCGTTAAAAGATTCCGCTTCCAAAACCTCACCATCCGTTTTGCCTTCTTCATTATTGACTTAACTATTCCAGTCAATCCTTCACCACGCTTGAACCGCAGCGGGGTGTTGTTCAGCCAAGCGTACTGGCTTATTTAATTATTCTTCATTAAATGAGATTATTCTTCAATGTTTTGACTCTTTGAGTTTATTAAGATATTTATATTTTATTTTATGAATTAACGTGCGAGTTATTCAGACCTCAGTTAATATCCTAATTTCCATAGTCAAATTTTATTATCAAACCTATGGTGTCATGGAAGCGGGTGGGGAGGACCCCATCATCTTCCTCAACGCAGGGAGCAACGACATTTGGAAATGCAGGACTGAGGAGTTGCTCACCACGTACCAGGAAATGTTGGAGAGGATCAAGGAGAAGGGTGGAGTTCCTGTGGTCCTCCAGGGCTATTGGTGTAAATAGCCGGCTGGAGAAGTATTGCAAGGCAAATAATATTCCATTCCTGGATAACTGGACCCTCTTCTATGGTAAGGATGAACTGTATGCCCAGGATGGAGTACATCTCTCTCGACTAGGAGTTTCGACCTTAGCCAGCTCACTCGACCAGTTTGTTACGGGGTTTTGTTTATAAACCATAGGTGTGTAAGTAAAATAGAATCCCAGCCACATGAAATTGATAGTAATAACGAGCATTCTGATAGCGTAGATTTTCCGTCTAGGTCTAGTAGTTCAACAGGTAAAAATAAATTAGTTAAAAACAATAGAAAATAGTTGCAAATACAAGTAATAGTTTGAGGGTTTCTTATACAAATTGTAGGAGTTTATGTAACAAAATGAACGAACTTAGAGCACAGGTTAGCAAAGAAAATACAGACATAATAGCGCTAACTGAAACATGGATTAATACAGAAACCAGGCATTTTTTAGCAGAGTTTGATATACCGGGATATAGTTTGTTTAAATATGACCAAACAAGTAGGAGGGGCGGTGGTATAGCAGTGTTTGTCAGGAGTTCATTAAAAAGATGTATTAAATCAGGTATTAGAGTAAATAATGAAAATGAAAGTGTTTGGGTAGAGGTTAACGAAGGTAGTGAGACCTTAGTTATTGGAGTTATGTATAGACCGCCAAATATGAGTAGAAATGACGGAACATCATTATGGGAGGAAATTAATATAGCATCAAGGCTTAGCAACGTGTGCATTATGGGGGATTTTAATTTCCCTAATATAGATTGGCAGCAACAAATAGGCGACTCTGATTCAAAGGAGTTTATTGAGGTAGTACATGATAGTTTTTTTATCTCAATTCATAGATACGCCAACTAGGTGATAATATTCTCGATTTAGTTTTCAGTAACAATGAACATATGATAAATAGTGTAGAAATCGGGGACCACCTAGGAAATAGTGATCACAATTCTGTGTATTTTAATATACAATGGAAAGGTAATATCAGAGAGAATACAACATTAATACCTGACTTCAGAAAAGCCAATTATGGTGGGATAAGAAGAGCTCTATTAGCGGACCCTATGGTCAAAAAATTAAGTCGATCCAGGTGTCCAAATGAGTGTCATCTGTCATCTTAAGTCAGGAAGAGACGTCAAACTTGGTAGATACATACGATAATTTTATCAAGTCAGTATTCAATGCGCAAAATAAATATATCCCCAAAAGAAAATTTAGATCAACACAGAACCAACCCAAATGGATGAATAATAGACTATTAGATCTTCTAGGAAAAAAAGAGAGGAATATATAGAAAAATTAAGAAAGGCGAAATTCACCTACTTGCTTACTATCAGAATCTATCACGACAGGTAAAAAAGGATATTAGGAAAGAAAAAAGAAATTATGAAATTAAGGTTGCCAATGACTCAAAAAATAATCCTAAAGCTTTTTACCAACTATATAAATCCAAGGTTAGAGATGTAATTGGTCCCCTTAAAACTTCGATAGGAGAAATGACAGAAAATTATTTAGAAATGTGCAGTACATTAAATAGTCAATTTCTTTCCGTTTTCACTAATGAAAATTTGGTACAGTTTCCAGAAGTCCGTAAGGTATATAGCGATTGTATAGAAAATAGGTTAAGTACGGTTACTATAAGTAGAAATGATGTGCTTAAGGAAATTGACAGACTGAAACCTCATAAATCGCCTGGTCCTGATGAGGTATATGCTAGAGTATTAAAAGAATGCAGAGATGAGTTAAGTTACCCATTAACATTTCTATTTAACAAGTCATTAGAAACAGGTATAGTTCCAGAAGCTTGGAAGCTTGCAAATGTAGTTCCGATCTTCAAAAAAGGTGATAAATCAATAGCATCCAATTACCGTCCCATTAGTCTCACTTCAATCATAGGAAAGATACTAGAGTCAATTATTGCTAGGAAAATGAGAAACCACTTAGAAGCATTTAACTTAATCCATTCTTCTCAGCATGGATTCACTCAGGGACGGTGTTGCCTTACAAATTTGCTTAGTTTTTTCTCAGAGGTATATGAAGCAGTAGATAATGACAAGTCATATGATATTATATATTTAGATTTCAGTAAAGCTTTCGACAGAGTCCTCATGAGAGATTGATGAGAAAGGTTGAGGCACATGGAATAGGTGGGGCGTTGTTAGGATGGATTAGGTCATGGCTAATTGGTAGGAAGCAGAGAGTCAGCATAAATGGTACCAAGTCAGAATGGGGAGCAGTCAAAAGTGGTGTCCCCCAGGGATCTGTATTAGGTCCTCTGTTGTTTATTATATAAATGACCTTGATTTAGGTATAACTAGTAGGATAAGTAAATTTGCAGACGATACAAAATGGGGAGAAAAATTGATTCAGATAGAGATATAGAGTGTCTGCAAAGGGATCTAGATACATTACACGAATGGTCAGTAAATTGGCAGATGAAGTTTAACATTGACAAATGCAAGGTATTAAAGATAGGGAAGATGCATACAAATGTTATATATAAACTAGCTAATATGGAATTAGAAAACTCAGACTGTGAGAAAGATCTAGGTGTGTTGTTAGCAATGATTTGAAGCCTAGAAAACAATGTATAAGCGTTCGTAACAAGGCAAACAGGATTCTCGGGTTCATCTAGGAGTGTGAGTAACAGAACTGCTGATGTTATCTTAAAACTTTACTTGTCATTAGTGAGACCCCATATGGATTATGCTGTTCAATTTTGGTGTCCTTATTACAGAATGGACATAGATTCATTGGAGAGAGTACAACGTAGAATGACAAAAATTATCCATAATATTCGAAATTTTCCGTATAAAGAAAGGTTGAAGAAATTAGGCTTACATTCGTTAGAGAGACGCAGAGTTAGAGGGGATATGATAGAGGTATTCAAGTGGGTTAGTGGGATTAATAAAGGGGACATGAAAAATGTACTAAAGCTCAGTGATAGCGAAAGAACTCGTACAAATGGTATCAAATTAGATAAATTTCGTTTCAGAAAAGATATAGGCAAATATTGGTTTGGTAACAGAGTTGTAGATGGGTGGAATAGGCTACCAAGTGATATGGTGGGATCAAGAACGATAGGGAGCTTTAAGATAAAATTAGATAGGCATATGGACGAGATGGGTTGGGTGTGAGAGGGATCTACCAGGTGTGGGCCAATCGGCGTTCAGCAGACCCCCGTAATCTTGTGATAATCCCTGACCGTTTTGGTGGGGGCAGTACTCAAGGTATTACTGAGTTGGGCCTATAATTGGGCCTTGTAATTAGGGTTGGGTGTGACAGGGATCTGCCTTGTGTGGGCCGATCGGCTTTTTGAAGACTCCCATTTTCTTATGTTCTTATGTTCTTATTGTGATACGCATCGCAGTAAACTTGATCAACCTTGTCGGCTAATCCTCAGCGGTTGCCATTTACCTTCAGGATATTAATTACTTGTTGTTGAGACCAAACCTCTCTGTGTTATTTATTTTGTGATTCCATATTGATTCATTACGTTGTTCTGTATACGTATTTTGATCCTAGTGTTCATCTTTAGTTCACTTATTATACAAAGTGAATTTATAAGTATTTTATACCAATTATTATGATCCATATTTCTTCAAGCTCGTTTCTATATTGATGAGACTTGATTCATGTCATATTTGTACCCTAGCTACATGAGAAATAAAACGGTGTCAACCGAAATTGTGTATTCTGTGACTTTGGTAGAGATTGATATCCTTATTGTATTATCCAAGCCAGTTTTAACTCCGTTGGTTAATCTAGGTTCTCGGCTTCACAATAGTGAACATAACGAACCATTCT
Organism: Paralithodes platypus; assembly: GCA_032716605.1. Lineage (NCBI taxonomy): Eukaryota > Metazoa > Arthropoda > Malacostraca > Decapoda > Lithodidae > Paralithodes > Paralithodes platypus. The sequence continues at coordinate 60,635,123 of CM064573.1, forward strand.
AAATGCATTAAAAATAATCTACTCGCATAAAACCCTCCAATATACTTTCTCTGGCTCCCAATACACTATACTATTGAGGGGATAGTGGCCGGATTTTAGGTCTATTAATTCATGTATTTAATTTATTTTTAAAGTTTCCTCGCTAGACCTCCATCAAGCTTGGAAAAACACCCCCTAGATCCACCTTCAAGATAAATTTGTAAATTTCGGCTAAAAATGTCCTAGCCGATGGGTCTTTAAAATTACAGGCTCATCATCGCTCGCCACGACAAAATCGACACCTAAATGGCACGAAAGGTCTTACATTTAACAACAAAATGGGGCGAACGGCATTACAATTAATTAATTCCTCCCAACAACTTGACCCCTGGTGGCGACTCATCGAAAAATACTGAACTGCTAAAATTCGATTTTCACTCTGGTTCATCACAAACTGCATTTATTACAAGTTATAACTATTACATAAAGTCATTTTCTTTATAGTCATTGTCTTAAAATAACAAAACACTGAAATTAATAAGATTCATTGTACATACAAAATCAAAATTAGAACATTGTTTGAACAATGAGAAATAATAGATATATTATCAAAATAACAAATATAAGGCAATAACATTTTGGGTAATTGACCAACAAAAATTAGAGTTAAAAATAATAGTAAGAGTTAAACAAAATGAGAGTAAATAAATATAAAGGATAAAGTAGCCCATGAACGACGACTACTGCTATAGGAGGAGCCCTGAAGCAGAACCGGCGTGTCATACGATCCTTAAGGGGAGACGAGTCGCTTTTCTAGATCACCTTCTCCCTCATCTTTAGACTCATTAGTTTGGAGATTTTATGAACTTTCGCCCACTTTCTGTCAATTTTAAGACCTTTCCTGTCAATTAGGTCTCGATGTTTTCCTGGCGAGCGATAGCGAGCCTGTAATTTAAGAGGAATCAGCCTTCGGCCAGGACATTTTTCTACCGAAAAATGTACAAATTTATCTTGAAAGGGGGTCTAGGGGGCTTCATTTTAAGCTTGATGGAGGTCTAGCGAGGAAACTAGAAAAATAATAAATAAATAAAAAGATTGACAAAAAGTGAAGGATCTCCCCTTATAGTGGCGGACAAGCCCTTCCCTCTAATCTACCCACCTCTAAACAACTATAGTACAACGGCTTTTATGAAGGCTATCTCGGTCTCTCTCTCTCTCTCTCTCTCTCTCTCTCTCTCTCTCTCTCTCTCTCTCTCTCTATATATCTCTCTCTTCTCTCTCTCTCTCCTCTCTCTCTCTTGCTCTCTCTATTCTCTATCGATCTCTCCTCTGCTCTCTCTATCTCTCTCTCTATCTCTCCATTCCCCAACCTCTAAATCTACCAGTACAACAATTTTATTAAGGCTTCTACCACCTTTTTCCTCTCTCATCATCTACCCACCTAGAAACAACTACAGTACAACGGCTTTTATGAAGGCTATATCTGGCACCTCTTCTCCTCTCTCTCTCTCTAATCTACACACAACTATAGTACAACGGCTTTTATGAAGGCATCTCGGCCTCTTTCTCTCTCTCTCTAATCTACCCACCTCTAAACAACTATAGTACAACGGCTTTTATGAAGGCTACTCGGCCACCTTTTTTTTTTCTCTCTCTCTCTCTCTCCTCTAAACAACTATAGTACTACACGGCTTTTATGAAGCTCTCTCGGCCTCTCTCTCTCTCTCTCTCTCTCATCTACCCACCTCTAAACAACTATAGTACAACGGCTTTTATGAAGGCTACTCGGCCACCTTTTTTTTCTCTCTCTCTCTCTCTCTCTCTCTCATCTACCCACCTCTAAACAACTATAGTACAACGGCTTTTATGAAGGCTATCTCGGCCACCTCTTCTCTCTCTCTCTCTCTCTCTCTCTCTCTCTCTCATCTACCAACCTCTAAACAACTATAGTACAACGACTTTTATGAAGGCTATCTCGGCCACCTCTTCTCTCTCTCTCTCTCTCTCTCTCTCTCTCTCTCTCTCTCTCTCTCTCTCTCTCTCTCTCTCTCTCTCTCATCTACCCACCTCTAAACAACTATAGTACAACGGCTTTTATGAAGGCTATCTCGGCCACCTCTTCTCTCTCTCTCTCACCTCTCTCTCTATCTCCACTCTCTCTCTCTCTCTCTCTCTCTCTCTCTCTCATCTACCCACCTCTAAACAACTATAGTACAACGGCTTTTATGAAGGCTATCTCGGCCACCTCTTCTCTCTCTCTCTCTCTCATCTACCCACCTCTAAACAACTATAGTACAACGGCTTTTATGAAGGCTATCTCGGCCACCTCTTCTCTCTCTCTCTCTCATCTACCCACCTCTAAACAACTATAGTACAACGGCTTTTATGAAGGCTATCTCGGCCACCTCTTCTCTCTCTCTCATCTACCCACCTCTAAACAACTATAGTACAACGGCTTTTATGAAGGCTATCTCGGCCACCTCTTCTCTCTCTCTCTCTCTCTCTCTCTCTCATCTACCCACCTCTAAACAACTATAGTACAACGGCTTTTATGAAGGCTATCTCGGCCACCTCTTCTCTCTCTCTCTCATCTACCCACCTCTAAACAACTATAGTACAACGGCTTTTATGAAGGCTATCTCGGCCACCTCTTCTCTCTCTCTCTCTCTCTCTCATCTACCCACCTCTAAACAACTATAGTACAACGGCTTTTATGAAGGCTATCTCGGCCACCTCTTCTCTCTCTCTCATCTACCCACCTCTAAACAACTATAGTACAACGGCTTTTATGAAGGCTACCTCGGCCACCGCTCTCTCTCTCTCTCATCTACCCACCTCTAAACAACTATAGTACAACGGCTTTTATGAAGGCTATCTCGGCCACCTCTTCTCTCTCTCTCTCTCTCTAATCTACCCACCTCTAAACAACTATAGTACAACGGCTTTTATGAAGGCTATCTCGGCCACCTCTTCTCTCTCTCTCTCTCATCTACCCACCTCTAAACAACTATAGTACAACGGCTTTTATGAAGGCTATCTCGGCCACCTCTCTCTCTCTCTCTCATTACCCACCTCTAAACAACTATAGTACAACGTTTTATGAAGGCTATCTCGGCCACCTCTTCTCTCTCTCTCTCTCTCTCATCTACCCACCTCTAAAAATATAATACAACGGCTTTTATGAAGGTCTCTCGGCCACCTCTTCTCTCTCTCATCTACCCACCTATAAACAACTATAGTACAACGGCTTTTATGAAGGCTATCTCGGCCACCTCTTCTCTCTCTCTCTCTCTTTCTACCCACCTCAAACAACTATAGTACAACGGCTTTTATGAAGGCTATTCCGCCACCTCTCTCTCTCTCTCTCTCCCATCTACCCACCTCTAAACAACTATAGTACAACGGCTTTTATGAAGGCTATCTCGGCCACCTCTTCTCTCTCTCTCTCTCTCTCTCATCTACCCACCTCTAAACAACTATAGTACAACGGCTTTTATGAAGGCTATCTCGGCCACCTCTTCTCTCTCTCTCTCATCTACCCACCTCTAAACAACTATAGTACAACGGCTTTTATGAAGGCTATCTCGGCCACCTCTTCTCTCTCCCTCTAATCTACCCCCCTATAAACAACTATAGTACAACGGCTTTTATGAAGGCTATCTCGGCCACCTCTTCTCTCTCTCTCATCTACCCACCTCTAAACAACTATAGTACAACGGCTTTTATGAAGGCTATCTCGGCCAGCTCTTCTCTCTCTCTCTCTCATCTACCCACCTCTAAACAACTATAGTACAACGGCTTTTATGAAGGCTATCTCGGCCACCTCTTCTCTCTCTCTCATCTACCCACCTCTAAACAACTATAGTACAACGGCTTTTATGAAGGCTATCTCGGCCACCTGTACACACACGCACACGCACACACACACACACACGTGTACAATTAAGGTGTCCATATTATCAAAAGGATATACACAAACTGGAGATAATACAGCGTAGATTAACACAAATTATTCCTAGACTAAGAAACAAGTCATTGGAAGAACATCTAAAAGAGTTAACTCTATTTAGTTTAACAAAGCGCAGGCTAAGAGGGGACCTTATCTGAGTGTTTAAAATTATTAAGGGCATTGACAATATGGATGTCAAGACAAATATTTCACATTTTATCACTCAAATTACACTAGAGGAAATGGTTGTAAGATAATTGGAAAGCCTTTTCACTCACATGAGGCGAAGCATTTCTTTTTTTAACCGAGTGCTAAACTTATGGAATGAAATACCTGTAGTCAAACCAGTATATAAGCGACCCTGAGTCCTCGATTCCTGGCTACCCTGAGTTCCTTGGCGCGGCCCTCTGTAAACACATTAGCAGCTGATATTTGACAGTTTGGTTGATAAGCGTCT
>CM064573.1:60639607-60695236 GCA_032716605.1 Paralithodes platypus
CTTCTCTCTCTCTCCCTCCTCATACAACGGCTGAAAGGCTACCCACCTCTTCTCTCCTCTCTCTCTCTCTATCACTAAACCCACCTCTAAAAAACAAACTACAGGTTTGACAACAGCTTGTTTATGAAAGGCTATCTCGGGGCCAACCTCTTCTCTCTCTCCTCCCTCTCATCTCTAACCCACTCTAAAACCAAAACTACAGTACACATCAGCTTTTATGAAAGGCTTTTATCTCGGCCCACCTCTCTCTCTCTTCTCTCTCTCCTCTCAATCTTACCCCATCTAAACAACGATAGCTCGTACAACGGCTGCGGTTTTATTTGCAGGCTATCTCGGGCCACTTTTATCTCGCCGACCACTCTCTTACTCTCTCTCTCTTCTCATCTCCCATTGCCCAAACTCTAATAACAACTAAATCAGTTTACAACAGGCTGCGTTTTGTGAAGGCTATCTCGGCCACCTTCTTTTCTCTCTCTTCTCTCTCATACCAGCAACCCAACTCTTATAAAACCAACCTGATAGGTTACACGGCCTTCTTATTGAAGGCTATCTCGGGCCACTCTTCTCATCTCTCACTACTTCTTCTCTCTCTCATCTACCCAACTTCCTAAAACAAAACTATAGTTGACAACGGCTTTCATGAAGGCTATCTGCGGCCACTCTTCTGCTCTCTCGTCTCTCTCTCTCTCATTACTCCCACTCTAAACAACTAATAGTACAAGGCTTTTATGAAGGCATCTCTCTCCACCTCTCCTTATCTCTTCTCTCTCTTCATCTACCATCTACCCACTAAACTAAAACAACTATAGTACAATCGGCTTCTTTAGTGAAAGGCTTATCTCCGGGGCCACCCCCTCTTCTCTCTTATCTCTCTCTCTTCTCTCTCTCTCTCTCTCTCAATCTACAAACCTCTAAAACAAACCTATAGTTACAACGGCTTTTAGTGAAGGGCTATCGCGGCCACCTCCTTCTCTCTCGTCTTCTCTCTCTCTCTCTCTCTCTCTTCGTCCGCCTCTCTAAATCCTCTCTTCTCTCTCGCTCTCTCTCTCTTACTCTCTCTCTCCATCTACCCCACCTCTAAACAAACTATGGTTACCAAACGGGACTTTATGAAGGCCTTGTCTCGGCCACCTCTTCTCTCTCTTCTCCTTCTCTCTCTCTCTCTCCTTCTCTCTCTAGTCTCTCTGCCTCCTCTGCTCCTCTCTGCTCTCTCTATCGTCTCTCATATACCACACGTCTAAACAACTATAGTACAACGACTTTTTATGAAAGGCTAATTTCTCGGCCACCTCTGGCGTCTCTTCTTCTCTCCTCTCCTCCTTTCTCCATCCTAACCCCAAAACACTCTAAACCAAACTATCTAGTACACAAACGGCTTTTATGGAAGGCATATCTCGGGCCACCTCTTCTCTCTCCTCTCTCTCATCATTCTACCCCACCTCTAAACACAACTATTAGTTACTACAACGGCTTCTTATGAAGGCTATCTCGGCCAAGCCTCTTCTTCTCTCTCTTCTCTCTCCTATACCCAACCTCTAAAACAAAAACAACTAATAGGGTTACACACACGGCTTTTATGGAAGGCTATCTGCGGCCAACCTCTTCACCTTTCTTGCTCTCTCTCTCTCTCTCTCTCTCTCTCTCATTACTACCCACCCTCTCTAAACAAACTATTAGTACAACGGCCTTTTTATGAAGGCTCTTATCATCGGCCACCCTCTTTTCCTCTATTCTCTCTCATCTAAACCCACCCCTTATAAACAACTATAGTAGTGACAAACGGGCTTTTATGAATGGCTATCCTCACGGCCACCACCGTTTCCTCTCCTCTCTCTCTCTTCTACCCCTCTCATCTTAACCCCCGACCTCTAAAACAAAACTATAGTGACAAGACGGCTTTTTATGGAAGGCTGATCTCGGCCACCTCTGTCTCTCTCTCTCATTCCTTACCCACCTCTAACAAACAACTATAGTTACAACGGCTTTCTTATTGGAAGGCTATCTCGGCCACCGGCTTCTCTCTCTCTCTCATCCTACCCACCTCTAAACAACTATAGTACAACGGCTTTCTTTATGAAAGGCTAATCTCGGCCACCTCTTCTCTCTCTCTCCTCTCTTCCTTAATTCTACCCACCTCTAAAAGACAAACTATAGTACAAACGGCTTTTATGAAGGCTAATCTCGGCCACCTCTTCTCTTTGCTCTCTCGTCTCCACCTTCATCTACACACCTCATCTACTAAACAACTATAGTACAACGGTTTTTATCGAAGGGACTATCTCGGCCACCTCTTCTCTTCTCCTCTTCTTCATCTACCCCACCTCCTAAACAAACTCTATAGTACAACGGCTTTTATGAAGGCTATCTCGCGGCCACCTTCTTTCTCTCTCTTGTCTCTGCTCTCTCATCCTACACCACCTCTAAAACAACTATTAATACAACGGCTTTTATGAAGGCTATCTCGGCCAAACCTTCGATTCGTCTCACCAGCTCTCTCATAGTATACCCACTCATAAAAAAACTATAGTCACAACGGCTGTTATGAAGGGCTAGTCGCGGGCCCACCTCTTCCTCTCTCTCTCTCGCGTCTCACATCTTACCCACCTCTAGAACAACCCTATAGGTACACCGGCCTTTTATGAAGGCTATTTCCGCCAACATATCTCTCTCTCTCTCTCCTCTCTCATCTACCCACCTTCTTAAACAAACGTATAAGTTTACAACGGCTTTTTTATGAAGGCTTCCCATCTCGGTGCCACCTCTCTCTCTCTCTCTCTTCTCTCTTCTAATCTACCAACCTCTAAAGCAACATATAGTACATAACGGCTTTTATGATGGCTGTATCTCGGCACACCTTTCTTCTCTCTCTCTCGTATCATCACCCCAACTCTAAACAACTATAGTACAACGGCTTTTATGAAGGCTATGTCTCGGCCCAACTCTTCTCTCTACTCTAATCTACCCACCTCTAAACAACTAATAGTAGTACAACGGGCTTTTATGAAGGCTATCTCGGCCACCCTCTTTCTATCTCTCTCTCTCATATACCCACCTCGTAAACAACTATTAGTACAACGGCCCTGTATTGAACGGGCTATCCCGGGCCAGATCTTCTCTCTCTCTCTCTCATCCTACCCACCTCCTATCTAAACAACTATAGTACAACGGCCCCCTTTTGTATGAAGGCTATCTCGGCCCACACTATTATTCTCTCTCTCTTCGACATACTACACACAGACTCTAAACAACTATTGCGTACCAACGGCTTTTATGGAAGGGGCTATTGCTGCGGTCCATCCTGTACCATTCACAACGCACGACGCAAACACACGTATCCAACGACACACAATAGACAGTTTGTACAAATTAGAGGGGGTGTCCATAGTTATCAAACACAAGGATATAGTCACAAAAACTGGGGACGATAATATCAGCATAGATTAAACACAAATTATTCCTAGACTAAGACGATAGAAAACAAGTCGATTGGAAGATACCATTCTAAAAAGAGTTAACCTCTATTTAGTTTAACAAAGCGCAGGCTACTAAGAGGGGGGGAACCTTATCTCGAGTGTTTTTAAAAGTACTTATTTAAGTGGCTTATAAATGATCAATATTGGATGTTACGAACAAGACCCACAAGAATATTTCACATTTTAATTCACTCAAAATTACACTGTTAGAGGAAAAATGTGGTTTTGGTATAGATAATTGGGAAGAAGCCTTTTCACTCACATGTAGGCGCCGATAGCATTTCGTTTTTTATACCTGAGCCGTGCTATAAACTTATGGATAAGAAATTACCTTGTGTAAATGTCAAACCAGTATATAATAGCTGTGACCACTGAGTCCTCGCATTCGCACTGGCTACCCTGAGTTTTCCTATGGCGCGGCCCTTTTCTTTTCTGTAAACACACATGTATTAGCAGCTGATATTTGACAGTTTGGTTGATAAGCGTCTATGACCTCTATCACCTCCCATATCCATTCTCATTCTCTCTCTTCTTCCATTATTCTATATACTTTTCTTTATTAATCATTAGTTAAAGTGAAGACATTCAGGTGGTTTTGTTCAAATTAGGAAGGACCTCATATATATATACACTATATATATATAATGATATAAATAAATATTATTTAATATAATATATATCCTATATATACAGTATATATATATATATATATATCTATCTAATCTATTGCCTGACGCCGTGATCCACGAAGGGCGGTGTGTGGGCCACGAACGAAACCGGCCCCCATGCACCCTCTGTCCCCAGTCAAGTCGGACGCCCCTCCTCCCCAACCAGCACCGCTCTTCGTTCAGTGTAGTTCCCTTCACTCCATCCTTCCAACCGTCATATTACGGTTTAACCTCATCCCCCTCTGTCACCTCACCACCTCGCTCTCGTACCGCCCCTCTTAGTCATTCTTGTCTCGCTTTCCAATACGGTTCCCGTTATATGGCCCCGGAAACATCTCAGAGTTGTTCCTTTTCACACTTTCTTACTCAGGCACAATCTACCTCCAACGCCACAACTCCTTCTTTATCTTCCTCATTAGTCTGTCTATTCCCTCCATGTAAACTCCGCTACGCACTCCTTAAGTAATTCATATTCCGACTGCCTTTCTCCACTCTTGGTTCCTGAGTCCTCTCAACCAACGGTCCATGCTTCGCTTCCGTAAATGGTCAGTGTTACGGGATATCTACCACACTGTTCATGCAAAGGACCTCTTTTCACTTCCATACTGACCACGCCTATTTCTTCGTTACTGCTTTGTAGTCAGTTCCTATTCAAACCCTCTTCGCCCAGTTGTACCCTCTCCCGCCACCTCTTCATCCATGTAGTCCCATTCTTTACTCAAACACAACTGCCCAGATACTAAAAGGACTTACCGTTGACAAATCTCACATAGCCTGACCCAGTTTTCAGCTTCACCTCACACTCTGTGGACTTCCACCCCTCTTTTCGAAAGGACCATAACCTGGCTCTTCACCGGTAATTTACCTTCCAAAATTCCGTTTTTCGCCAGCACCCACTGTTCCAAAAGTCATTTTAAACCAGACCCTGACAACTCCCATTTCATTATCACTCATCAGATAACTGTATCATCCGCGGCCCCCCCCACCAACAGGGCAGCCCACTATATGGTAGGCTTCACACTCAATTCCCTCCCTTTTCAGCGCATACACCAACATTCACACTGCTCTTGATAGTATTTCTTTCATAAACTCCATCCATATATACAGTAAACAACCACTGGGGGACATCACACACCCCTGTTTCCAAACCAACATTCAGGTCAAAGAACTCGCTGCTGCTCACTCTACCACACGTACTCGCTGGCCTTTGCACCCTCATACACCTGCTCTCCCATCACCACGCTTTCAGCAACTTGCCCCTCTACTCCGTATATTCTAAGTACACGTTTCCCACAAACCTTCTACAATATATCCACTTCTAGTCCATATGGCCTTCTCCAAGTCCATAAAGGTTCAAAATACACCTTTTGTTTATAATCTTCTCCAGATTCGACTTCATCCACAGAAACACAAATTCAGGTGGGTTAAGGGTAAAATTTAAAAAATCTGATACTACACATCCTCTTCATACACTTCCCCTTATAACACCTTCCCTGCTCGTCGCCCCTTATCCATTTCCCTACGTTCCTCACTCTCACTCTCTCAAATCACTACCCTACTGTATTACCTTCCGCTACTAACGCTTAGAAGACATAGTCCACACGGTGGTTACCACAACCCTCCTTCTTTCCCCTTTGCCCTTATGATAGGGGGGAGGACTATCTATGCCAGTCTTCCAGTCATCGGGGGTGCACTCACCCTTCTCCCATTGCTAGTTTGCACATTGTTCCCATTACCCATTCTATCACGTCTCTCACCACCATACCTCAACATTTCCCCACACACTCCATCTGTTCCTGGGTGCTTTCCCCAACTTCACACTCTTTTCATGGCTTCCCACACTTCGGACCTCCTGATCCCCACCTCCTCCTCCACTACTTCATCTTCTTCCTCCCTCCAATAACCATATCCAAGCTATGTTTTGTGCTGAGCTCTCATTTTCCTTTCATTTAGCAACTCACTGAAGGGTACTCACCTCCATCTTTCGACTCTCTCTTCGCTTCTCGGCTAGCCCATTCTCCCATTCTTATCTTTCACAGCCCTTACTGTTTCCCTTGCTAACCTTCCCTAACTTTCGTTGGACTTCTTTCCAGAAAAAACAGTTTCTTACTCTCCCTCCATTTTTTTTTTCTTTACACTTCAGATTCCTTCCAAATTAGCTCAAATCTAGCTCTTTCTCTTACTTTCCTTCAATCTCATCTTCCACCATCCCTCTTGACTCTCAACGGTACCTCGGCTCGTTTATCTGTCTCTCGGAATCTTCATTCCCTCTACTACCCAACCACTCCTCTATATGCTTTCTTCTTTTTCTTCAACAAGCCTATTCTTACCTCTTCCTGTCCACCATGGCGTGTACCTTTCATCCAGGGCTTTTTTTTTTCCGACCGTCGGCAGAAATCATCGCGGGGGGTCATTGTGGATTCCGTGTAGGGACGCGAGGGGGTCCTTTTGGGGGGTGAGGTGTTTCTTTTTTTTCCTCCCTCTTTCTCCTCACTTCAGCCACAACACCTCCCATCACATGCTGCCACAGATCTCATCCTTAAAATACACCTTGCTCATCTCCCTCCACTTCCTCCATAACTTTTCCAGGTCGCAAAGCTCCACCATAGTTCGTCGTTTCCACTGTCTCCTTCCTGTACTCCTCCCTGAGCTTCCTCCTCCTGCAACCTTCTCCCTACCTCCACTCACTCATTCCACCCTCCTCTGCGACTCCTCCGCTCATCCCTCACCAATTCTTTTGTATCCGACTCCCTCCAGCCTTCTGTCACCACCACACTTCTTTTGTATCTAACCTTGTAGCTACCACTACATAATGATCAGACTAGGACACCCCCTACCAATACCCCTATACACCCTAGCATCCAATCACACAGATTTCTTCAAATTCGTGTCATCCACCAACATGACATAATCAAATCATATGGACTTTGTACGTTTCCACCACTGTCTTAATCCTTCATCGTCAACATCCCCCGTTTCCACGTGTATATATATATACATGATATTACAGATATTATAATATAAACAAAATATAGATATATATATTATCCATATATATTATAATATATATATAAATAATTATATTATATATACAGGAATATATATATTGTCTTGTTTTTAAATGTTCTCTCTCTTCGCTCTCTTATCTCTCTCATCTTCTGATAAATAACATTATCTCAAATCAAAACTCGCAACATTGGCTTCAACCCAAACTCTCTAATGGAGTAACAGGCACTCACAGTTATCACTGAACAAAGGATTTATGACCGATGAGACATAAACAAGCACCATTACCACTCTTAACCCTCTGTGACTTATTTCTAAAGGCGTGATTGACTAGTGTTAAAACCATAACTATTTCTTATTAGAAAAAGTCCTAATTATAAAATAACATTGACTCTTTCTGGTTTACACGAGGATTACCTCTGTGAAGAAAACACAGTCCGTCCACAACTAAATAATTAACTACTTTTCCTCCATAGCAAAAAACCCTTACGGAGTCCCTCAAGGGTCTATTTTAGGACTAATTTTCTTCATTATTTTTGTCAATGATATGCTAAAATACATAAAAAATTATCTCTCTCTCTCGGTAAAACAAGAACAAACCCTCATGTTAAGTTCGGTTAAGTATCAGTAGTATCAACTTCGTACTCTACTATGAATTTCCTAGTTGTAATTGTCTCATTCTGCTGGGGTCTTTTTTCACAAAAAAATTTCATTGCAACTCAAGGTCGGAGGGGATGGAGGGTACGGAAAGAGCCTTCTGTTTTGCTGTCTTTACCTTCCACTTTGTAGAAAAATTTATGCTAGAATTAAGTCGAAACTGCCTAGTAGGAACTATAAGGTCTCTCTCTCTCTCTCTCTCTCTCTCTCTGTGTCTGTCTTTCTTTCAAGCTTTCTTTCTTTCAATCTCTCTCTCTCTCTCTCTCTCTCTCTCTCTCTCTCTCTCTCTCTCTCTCTATCTTCTCCGATTTTGTTTATTTTTTATTTATATTTATTTTGTTCATTAACAAGCAAGAACAAACCCTCATGTTAAGTTCGGTTAAGTATCAGTAGTATCAACTTCGTACTCTACTATGAATTTCCTAGTTGTAATTGTCTCATTTCATGCTGGGGTCCTTTTATTCACAAAAAATATGAACATGCCATTTGCATAAAAACCCTCAAGGTCGGAGGGGATGGAGGGTACGGAAAGAGCCTTCTGTTTTGCTGTCTTTACCTTCCACTTTGTAGAAAAATCTATGCTAGAATTAAGTCGAAACTGCCTAGTAGGAACTACATTATAATGGTCTCGCTCATATCTCTCTCTCTATCCTCCTCCTCTCTCCTCTCTCTCTCCCTCCCCTCTCCTCTCTCTCTCTCTCGTCTCTGTTTGTCGTCTTTCTTTCCAAGCTTGTCTTTTCTTTCAAATCTCTCTCTTCTCTAAGCTGATAGTAGAGGTCCACACCGAGATAACTCACCGGTTTCTAGCTGTGTGATTAAAGAGGACCCACCCTGGGGTAGCCGCGACGGGTGTGTGTGGAAGGGGCGGACCCATAAGATGGGTTTGTCAGTTAAACCAACCTCTTTATGGGAGGAATTTATTATTATACCCCCTTCTCACTCATGCTTAGCCCCATTAGTTTTCAGGATTCAAGACGTTCGCCCCATTAGTTTGGCTAAAACTGTATAAAGGCCACCCTTGTGCACCCATTGTATTTGTCAAACATTTGTAAGGACCTTTCGTACCATTTTAGCGTCGATTTTATCCTGGCGAGCGATAGCTAGCCTGTAATTATTCTACCGAAAAAAATTCAAATTTTTTATCGAAAGAAGGTCTTGTGGGAAATTTGTTAAGCTTGGTACAGGATATGGGTATTTTTTAAGCTGGAACCGTCCTCAAAGAGGGGAAAGGGGGAAAAACTACAAACACACACACACACACACACACACAACAAACACAACCACAACACGTCCACAACACACAGCCCAACAAAAAGGAAACCAAAAGATAATATAGCCCCAAACTGTGATAAAGACACAGCCTGGGTAGCCAGACTGGAGGGTGGAGTGAGGGGGAGGACATGAAGGTGTCTACGGTAAACGCAACCATTCTAAGAACTACGTCCACTGCCTATATAGTCGTTGTGGCACTGATAACGCTGTAGGCTTAATATTAGCTAGGTTATTAATTACCACACACATATTGCTGGGATTAAGGTATATAATATATTGGTAAAATATAGTTCCATGGATGATTGGGCTCACATGACGGTGCCACCGTGTAAAAAAAGAAATTTGTGAAATATATAAATTAACCCATCTCCGACATATAGTACGCGATGTTTGAGCCTATTGGGGATAACTTTTTAAAGACCTTGTTTACCATCAGGTGAGGTATTTAGAAGGAAAACCTTTGAGTTTAGTTACTTCAATCTCCCTGCAGTGGTCTTTTGAGTTAGGTGTACGTGGGCAAAAGAAAAGAGAAACCTAATTTGGGAGAGTGTTAAATTTATAAGAGTGAGGAGAGAACTCTAGTTCTTATTGCCTAAATCTAGGCAACCTCTGCGTCAATATGGAGCGTTGAAAGGTTTTTATTTTTTTGTTAAGATGGTCCCGGCGTTATTTCCCTCATTGTCCTTCTACTATATTATAATATTATACTGTATATAATATTAACTGGATAGTAGATATATATATATATATATATATATATATATATATATATATATATGTTGATTGATTGATTGATTGATTGATTGATTGATTGATTGATTGATTGTCTATGTATGTACAGTATATGTATGTACAGTATATGTATGTATGTACATTGTACATACTCAGGCACACGAGATAGACACGAAATAGAGCCCGAACAGAAACTATATTTAAAGTTCCTATTCTCAGGATCCGGGGCCACTTTCGCGTTTCCTCGCCCCTTTCCCTGTCTCGTTGAGAATTATATCTTAACAATTAGTTTGAAAAGCTAAGGTTTGCAATTGCTCTATTTTATAATGCTGAATCGTATAATTAATATATGTAGTCATTAATATAACTTCGTATTATTTGATGATATACTTGTACTGCCAGATGAATAAGAGAAGTACACACCAGATGATCAGCATAGGGGTGCAGATACTTCTTTGACCGAGTGTACATATGCCCTAAAACATCTGCTAATAACACCAAGCCATCAATAAACGAATATATTTTGAAAACAGATTTTCTTACGCTATTATTGTTTATGAATTAAAAGTGGAGGGTTGGTTTTCTGGCTTCCCTTCTTCCTTCATGTTTAGCCTAATTAGTTTTCGATTTTAAGACGTTCGGTCTATTATCTTGGTGATTATAAGCCATTTCACCCATTTTTTGGGGGTCAATATTAAGACCTTTTGTGCCATTTAGGTGTCGATTTTGTCCCTGGCGAGCGCCAGCGAGCCTGTAATATAGGAGTAACCGGCCTTTGGCCATGGCCTTCGGCTATGAAATTTTTCTACCGAAAAATGTACACATTCATCTTGGGGATTTTTGTTAAGCTTGATGGAGGTCTAGGGAGGAAACTAAGAAAATAATGAAAAGATAAATTAATAAGATAAATTAATAAGATAAATTAATAAGATAAATTAATAAGATAAATGAATAAGGTAAATTAATAAGATAAATTAATAAGATAAATTAATAAGATAAATGAATAAGATAAATGAATAAGGTAAATTAATAAGATAAATTAATAAGATAAATTAATAAGATAAATGAATAAGGTAAATTAATAAGATAAATGAATAAGATAAATGAATAAGGTAAATTAATAAGATAAATTAATAAGATAAATTAATAAGATAAATTAATAAGATAAATGAATAAGCACATTTTACGTCCATCCCCCTTTAAGTAAAACAGTTATTATAGATGTCGTTACACAGAAAAATTAGTCGGCAAGATGACATTTTGACGATGCATGATATACTTTCCCACTCAATCAGAGAATGCCAGGTTTTGTATCAATCTGACTACCTCAAGACGATTTCATTCAACTTAGGAAAGACGTGTTTGAGTTGAAGGATTAATGTCGATATGTCTTAACCCTTTCCTATATTGGGGTGAATCCTCTCGTTGTACTAATAATAAGACTGACTGAACACTCAAGATTAAGGGGGGGAGGGGGGGGGAGGGGCTCCCTTCTCCCTCATGTTTAGTCCCACATGTATCCGCATTTTAAGACGTTTGGCCCATTATTATTGGCGATTTTATGACTTTTTGCCCCATTTTTTTGTCAATATTAAGTAGGTGTGCAGTTTTCGCATTACCTCCCCAAAAAAAAATGCATACGCAACTCTGCGACCTAGAATTATTCTGCAAATAGCATTTGAATCTCTTAGGTAAAATCGGTTCATATACAGTATAGGCCTACAGTATATATAGGTAGGCCTATATAGCCTATATACTAAAAATTTTGTTTATGCTCACAGCCGGACTTGAACAGTGAGAACAACCCATACTTTAATCCACTATACCACAGCGTGATACAGGATACTTGTGTATAGTGGATTAAAGTATGGACACTCGTCCTGACTGTTGGTGGTTCATGTCCGCCTGGAAGTATATATATATATATAATTAAATTTAAGATCCCATTGAATCTTAACCATTGGAATATTTATCTATAATAAGGTCAGCGAAACACTATTTTGTAGCATTTTGAATATGGTGTAATTCAAATTTAAAATATAAATAAGAAAGAAATAGTGACCATAATATGTGACCTTCAACATTGACCTTGACCTTTGAATAACAAAAACAAAAAATTTGGACAATCGTTGCATTGACCAACCAAATTTGCCAGCAAAATTTGGTGACGATACGTAACCCGTTCAGTACAGTTCTGTCGGTTTCATTTCATACTGGATATTAGGACGATTTGATTTAGTTTATGAAGGGCCTCCATAAAATTAGCAGGCTTTCAACTATCCTAATTACAAAAAAATACTACCACAGATCCTTCATAAGCTCCACAAAATCGTCTAATTATAGCTAGACTACAATACAAATGACGTCACCGGTACACAAAGGGTTAAACAGTTTAGGAAGAGTTTAAAGACAATTATTAACACTTCTTTTGTTCTTTGACCTTGACCGTTAATCTTAAGCATTATTATATATACCGGTATATATACATATATAAATATGTTTGAAATATATGTTGGTGGGTGGGTGTGGACGTCGGTGGGCGGGTGTGGATGTCGGTGGGCGGGTGTGGATGTCGGTGGGCGGGTGTGGATGTCGGTGGGTGGGTGAGTGTGGATGTCGGTGGGTGGGTGAGTGTGGATGTCGGTGGGTGGGTGGGTGTGTGATGTCGGTGGTGGGTGTGGATGTCGGTGGGTGGGTGCGGATGTTGGTGGATGTCGGTAGGTGGGTGTGGATGTCGGTGGGCGGGTGTGGATGTCGGTGGGCGGGTGTGGATGTCGGTGGGCGGTTGGGGTGGATGTCGGTGCGGGTGTGGGTGTGGATGTCGGTGGGGGGTGTGTGGATGTCGGTGGGCGGGGGTGTGGATGTCGGTGGCCGGGTGTGGATGTGGGTGGGCGGGTGTGGATGTCGGTGGGCGGGTGTGGATGTCGGTGGGCGGGTGTGGATGTCGGTGGGCGGGTGTGGATGTCGGTGGGCGGGTGTGGATGTCGTGGGGGGGTGGATGTCGGTGGGTGGGTGTGGATGTCGGTGGGTGTGGATGTGGGTGGTGTGGATGTCGGTGGGTGGGTGTGGATGTCGGTGGGCGGGTGTGGATGTCGGTGGTGGCGGGTGTGGATGTCGGTGGGGGTGTGGATGTCGGTGGGCGGGTGTGGATGTCGGTGGGGGTGTGGATGTCGGTGGGGGGTGTGGATGTCGCGAGGGTGGGTGGGTGTGGATGTGGGTGGGTGGTTGGGTGTGTGGGTGTGGATGTCGGTGGGTGGGTGTGGATGTCAGTGGGTAGATGTCGGTGGGTGGGTGTGTGGATGTCGGTGGGTGGGTGTGGATGTCGGTGGGTGGGTGTGGATGTCGTGGGTGGGTGTGTGGATGTCGGTGGGAGGGTGTGGGTGGGTGTGGATGGTGGTGGGTGGGTGTGGATGGTGGTGGGTGGGTGGGGTGTGGATGGTTGGTGGGTGGATGTCGGTGGGTGGTGGGTGGATGTCGGTGGGTGGGTGTGTGGATGTCGGTGGGTGGGTGGGTGTGGATGTCGGTGGGTGGGGGGGTGGATGGGGGTGGGGTGTGGAGGGTGTGGATGGGGGGTGGGTGGGGGAGGGGTGTGGATGGGGGTGTGGGTGGGTGGGATGTCGGTGGGTGGGTGTGGATGTCGGTGGGTGGTGTGGATGCGGTGGGTAGGTGTGGATGTCGGTGGGCGGGTGTGGGATGTCGGTGGGCGGGGTGGTGGATGTGGTGGGGTGGGTGTGGATGTCGGTGGGTGGGTGTGGTGTGTGTGGATGTTGTCGGTGGGTGGGTGTGGATGTCGGTGGGTGGGTGTGGATGTCGGTGGGCGGGTGTGGATGTCGGTGGGTGGGTGGTGTGGATGTCGGTGGGGGGGGTGTGGATGTCGGTGGGGGTGGGTGTGGATGTCGGTGGGGGTGGTGTGGATGTCGGTGGGGGGGTGTGGGTGTGGATGTCGTGGGTGGGTGTGGTGGATGTCGGTGGGGGGGTGGGTGGGATGTGGTGGGTGGTGGGGTGGGATGTCGGGGGTGTGTGGGGTGGGATGTCGGGGGTGGGTGTGGATGTCGGTGGGTGGGTGTGGATGTCGGTGGGTGGGTGTGGATGTCGGTGGGTGGGTGGGGTGTCGGTGGGTGGGTGGGTGTGGATGTCGGTGTGGGGGGGGGTGGGTGGGATGTCGGTGGGTGGGTGGGTGTGGATGTCGGTGGGTGGGTGGGTGTGGATGTCCGTGGGTGGGGGGGTGGGATGTCGGTGGGTGGGTGGGTGTGGATGTCGGTGGGTGGGTGGTGTGGATGTCAGTGGGTGGGTGGGTGGGTGTGGATGTCGGTGGGTGGGTGTGGATGTCGGTGGGGTGGGTGGGTGTGGATGTGGTGGGGTGGGTGTGGATGGTGGGTGGTGGTGGGGGGTGTGGATGTCGGGGGGTGGGTGTGGTGGGGTGTGGATGTGGTGTGTGTGGGGTGTGGATGGAGGGTGGGTGGGTGTGGATGTCGGGGGGTGTGGGTGGGGTGGTGTGTGGATGTGTGGGTGGGGTGGGTGTGGATGTCGGTGGTTGGTGCGGTGTGGGTGGGTGTGGTGGTTGTGGGGGGGTGTGGATGTGTGGGGTGGATGTGGTGGGGGGGTGGATGTCGGTGGGTGGGTGTGGATGTGGTGGGGGGGGTGGGTGTGGATGTGGTGGGGGGTGGTGTGGATGTGTGGGTGGGTGTGGGATGTCGGTGGGGGGTGGGTGTGGATGTCGGTGGGGTGGTGTGGATGTCGGGTGGGGTGGGTGTGGATGTCGTGGGTGGGTGTGTGGGTGTGGATGTCGGGGGGGGGTGTGGATGTCGGTGGGAGGGGTTGGGTGTGGATGTTGTGGAGGGTGTGGGGGGGGTGTGGATGGTCGGTGGGGGGTGTGGATGTCGGTGGGTGGGTGTGGATGGTGGGGGGTGGGTGTGGATGTGGTGGGGGTGTGTGGGGTGGATGGGGGGGGTGGGGTGGGTGTGGGTAGTGGGTGGGTGTGGATGTCGGTGGAGGTGGTGGTGATGTCGTGTGGGGGTGGGGTGGTGTGGTGGTGGTGGGTGTGGGTGTGGATGTCGGTGGGTGGGTGTGGATGTGGTGGGGGTGGGTGTGTGGATGGTGGGTTGGGTGGGTGGGGTGTGGATGTCGGTGGGTGGGTGTGGATGTCGGTGGGTGGGTGGGATGGGGTGGGTGGGTGGATGTCGGGTGGTGGTGGTGGTGATGTGTGGGTTGGGTGGGTGTGGATGTCGGTGGGTGGGTGTGGATGTCGGTGGGTGGGTGTGGATGTCGGTGGGAGGGTGTGATGGGTGGGTGGGTGTGGATGTCGGTGGGAGGGTGTGGATGGTGGTGGGAGGGTGTGGTGGGGCTGGATGATGGTGGATGCCAGTGGATTGATGTGGATAAGCTTAGGTGGGTACGGATGGGTATGAATGTGACAAATACAAAATCACAAAAAAACAAAGAAAGGAAAATGAGTCCAATGCCAGAAAAAATAAAAAAACATTTAACGCCAGAAATAAACTCCAGAACAACAACCTACCTTGCGGAAGTCAGGGAGGCAGCCAACTCGGCAGTCCAGTCAGCACAGGGCAATCTCACCGCCGCCATCACCACCTACGAAGAACGGAAGAGTCAAGCCTTAGTCCAGAACGGTCACTTCACTAGTTACTCTGCTACAGTCACGCACACGTACATGGAGTACACACGTAACCTAGTATCCGGATGACCCGCACGCAAGCTAGTATCCAGGTGAGGTTGCAAGCCATTAAACGCACACGCAAACAAATAAAGCACACAAATTCTAAGAGACACACGAGGCACGGCCCGGGGAAACATGGGAGTGAGAGGAGGAGAGGCAGGGAGGGTGGAGCTTCCGGCTTGCCAACCATTCACGGGAGACCCAATGAAATACACACACATTAGTCTTCACGTGAATTAATATTTTCCATCAGTTAAATATAAAACTAATATTACTCTTGTTTTTACTCTCATACGTGGGTACTAAATATGGAACAACGTAGAGGTTATGGTACAAATGACTACGGTAGGTAAGAGGTGACTATCATACGTTCAGTTGGTACCCGTGCTTGCCCGATCATGCGCACATCAACAACCCCACCTTATGTTGCTACTTCATCTAATCTGGGACCGATTTAAATGGATACCGGGCATATAAACTAAACCTACGAACGCTAATTATCGTCTATAGCAAACTTTATACTACATTTAGGTTTTAAAAGAACGATTTCTCAAGGCTAAAAGGGTTAGTATTTAAACTGGCCATTCAATAGGGTAAGAACAGAGAGAATACCAAAAGTGAGATGAGACATACGGCTTATGCAGACGGGACAAGGAATAGTATAATCATATATACAAGAACATTTAAGTAAGATACGCTACGGGTATATACATTAACACATATATAGACTTACCTAAATTAATTATACCGAACGCGAGATTATAAACGTAAAATAGCAATACG
The DNA here is from genome assembly GCA_032716605.1 of Paralithodes platypus. Classification (NCBI taxonomy): domain Eukaryota; kingdom Metazoa; phylum Arthropoda; class Malacostraca; order Decapoda; family Lithodidae; genus Paralithodes; species Paralithodes platypus. Next base: position 60,655,876 of record CM064573.1, read on the forward strand.
CTACACTACGGATAAATACAATTACATGTATTGGCTCAAGTGAAAGATGGAGAAAGCGAAAATGTGGAGGAAAACGTTATTGACACTACGACAAGGCATGCAAGCATTTACATATGAGTACAGTTACGTCTTTTTAATTTTATCCCAGCTATATTTAGACAAATGCATGTAGCTTAGGAAGGATATATGGTAGCTATAAGGATTAATCATATTTATCTATTTCACTCCCAACACCAAACACTTCCCAATGAAATTAATGAAAGCATGTGGACCTATAGTCTGCAGCCTGTTAATGTGTAGATGTCCTTCCTAAACTGAACAAATTCGTCTACTAGCAGCCAGAATATAATAAAAACAATGTCACCGGTACCGTACTGCATGGATTAACTAACAATGTCACCGGTACCGTACTGCATGGATTAACTAACAATGTCACCGGTACCGTACTGCATGGATTAACTAACAATGTCACCGGTACCGTACTGCATGGATTAACTAACAATGTCACCGGTACCGTACTGTACTGCATGGATTAACTAACAATGTCACCGGTACCGTACTGCATGGATTAACTAACAATGTCACCGGTACCGTACTGCATGGATTAACTAACAATGTCACCGGTACCGTACTGCATGGATTAACTAACAATGTCACCGGTACCGTACTGCATGGATTAACTAACAATGTCACCGGTACCGTACTGCATGGATTAACTAACAATGTCACCGGTACCGTACTGCATGGATTAACTAACAATGTCACCGGTACCGTACTGCATGGATTAACTAACAATGTCACCGGTACCGTACTGCATGGATTAACTAACAATGTCACCGGTACCGTACTGCATGGATTAACTAACAATGTCACCGGTACCGTACTGCATGGATTAACTAACAATGTCACCGGTACCGTACTGCATGGATTAACTAACAATGTCACCGGTACCGTACTGCATGGATTAACTAACAAATCGAAGTAAATGTGATCAAAATGTCTAAAGCAGTTTTCCAAAATAGTTCGACCGTGCGTCCTAACTGTGTCTCTAAAAAAAATGTCTAGAATGTCTTGACCACGATTGTACAGTCACGAGCATAAATACTGCGACATCAACCAGATAACGCCAATTCCTTCATCACGAGAGGTTATACTCACGAGAGGTTTATACTAAGCTAAATCAAATCGTTTGGCGGTAGCTAGAACGATATATAGATATAATTGTGAGTTTGAATACAAAGTTTCGCAATACCTTTGGAGACGAAGGGGCGAATATCATCTGGTTGGTGTCGCAGTATTTATGCTCGTGACTGTACCTGTATAAGACAAAATACTAAAGTTATTGATGCCGTTCTTATAACCCCACGTTCTCTTTGATAGTAAAAAGTGAGAGAAAACGGATTGAAGTTCAAGCCTAATGTTTCGAAGCAGTTTCAATCAGTGATTGAACCTGATCCACGGCTTACAAATGGTAATACTTACCCAATATCCAGTGGATTATATTATATATTTACCCTTTGAGTACCAGCGACGTCTTGTTAAAATTTATTCTAGCCATACTTAGACGATATTATGCAGCTTAATTTAATACCCCCTGAGTGCCAGGTCCGTATATATACGGACTAGGGTCTTGTCACGCCCAGTGCCAGGTCCGTATATATACGGACTCGCCGAAAAAAAAGTGTAGCAGCGAAACGACTGCACCTATGGCTTTCATATTTCTACCACCTGTACCTTACCCTTCTGGCTTCTTGCCACCACCAACACAACTCCCTCCCCCCACCCACTCGCTGACTATTGGTCGCCTCACAAGGAAAAAAAATGAAAATCTGTGGCGGCGAAACGACTGCACCAATCGGTTCCATATTTGTGTGACAAGTCCCTTACCCTTCTGCCTTCTCCCCACCACACCCCCAACCGCCTCCCACCACCCACTTCCAGCGTATCCGTACGAAGAACAGGACAAAAAGGAAAATCCGTGGTGGCGAAACTACCTCACCAATCGGCTTCATATTTGTAACAAGAGTAAATTACGCTTTTACCTTCTCCCCATCACGCTCCCATCACCCTCCTACCTATACGTTCCGATACCATAAAAGTCGACGATTTACTCTGAAAATTTCAGCTACATTTGGGACCATCGGGGACCTGATTTCTGGCGAAAATGAACAAGGGGAGTGTTTTTTTTTACCATTATCCTTCCTTTCTCACCCAACTTGATAGATTTAGCCCCCCCCCCCCAAAAAAAAAATCCTCTGGCACTGGCAGATACATAGGGTCAATAATTGTCTGGCACTCTGCGGGTTATGAAGGATGTGTGGTAGTTAAAAGGGTTGGTCGAGATTGTTTGAAGCCTTATTATTGCTAGAGATTTCCTAAGCTGAATAAAATCGTCTAATCATTGCCAGAATATAATTAAAAGGATGTCACCGGTACTGAACTGGTTAACCCTATAGTATATAGGCTATAACTAACACACATATGTGTAAAGTATAATAATATACTATAATTAATATTGCTTAACAATTATCCCATTCTGTACCAGCGACGTCTTTTTAACTTTATTCTAGCTATATTTAGACGATTTTATGCAGTTTAAGTTGGATCTGTGGTAGTCAGAATGGTTAAGTGAGATAGTTTGAAGCATGTTAATTGCTAGAGGTCCTTTATAAACTTAATAAAATCGTCTAATAATAGCCAGAATATAAACAGACAGACATTGTCGGTACAGGAGGGGTTAATCAAGAGCTCATACTTAATTTAACCTACATATGTTTGTTCGCTGTTTTGTCTTGTGTTTTGTGTTTTCCTGTTCTTGCTCTGTCTTGAGTCGGCCACCCCCAAGAAAAAAAAAAATAATAATAATAAAATAGAGAAAAATAAAATAAAAAATAGGAATACACCGTGCCGTTTCGCCCAAACTAAAAACGGCATACCCAACTCTGCGATGGGTCACCATCATCACTACTAGTCACTATTACCATTACTATCATCAACACTACTACTATTATAGTCATCACTACTCTTACCATCATCACTACTACTCTCACCATCACTACTACTGTCATCATCACTACAACTTTCACCATCATCACTACTACTCACCATCATCACTACTACTGTCACCATCGTCACTACCATCATCACTAATGTCATCATTATCACTACAACTATCATCATTACTTGTCACCATCATCACTACTATCATGATCATCATCACTACTACCAGTACTGTCACCATCATATCTATTACTGTCATCATCATCTCTACCATCATCATCACTGCTGTCATCATCACTACAACTACAACCATCATCACTACTATTATCACCATTATCACTACAATTACCATCACCAATATTATCACCATTATCACTACAATTACCATCATCCCCACTATTACTACCATAACTTCTAATGTCAACTAAACTAACTTAACCTAACAAATGCAGGGCGAGATGTTTCCGCCCCCAGAACGAAGGCGTTCTGTGTGTGTGGGGAACGTAGGAACGCCATCATAGCAGGGGGGGGGGGGGGGTTTCTGGGGGGGCGGGGGTAAAACCATATTTTGGATCTAAAATCATAACTATTGCACAAATTAAAAAAATCGTTTTTGACCGTGACGTTCGCATTCACCCAACAAATGTTTGTGTGAAATTTGGTAAAAATCCGTCCAACGGTCTAGGAGTTTCGGGACAGACTGACGACGACGACGAGTACGACAGACATTTTTTTCCAGTGGTACCCTCTATGGGGGGGGGGGGGGCGATACCAAACTCTGCTTACTCAGAGTTGTGTGTGTGTGTGTGCCCCTACGGAGCACACACACACACAGGGAATAGGTACAGGGTGGGGTGGGGGGGGGGGGGGGGGGGGCAAAACCATTTGTAGGACCTAAGATCATAACTATTGCACAAATTCAAAAAATAAAAATTTAATTACCGTCTAATTCACGCACCGTAGGTTCGTGTGAAGTCTGGTGAAAATCAGTCAAACGGTCTAGGAGGAGTTCTCGGACAGACAGACAGACAGACATTTCGGTTAGCATGTACCACTATACGGGGGGCGATACCACTCTGCTTACGCAGAGTTGATAAAACAAAATGAAACAAAATAAAACAGCAGAAAACCAGAACACAACCCATAAGACACTACAAAACATTAACCCCTTCTGTACCAGCGACGTCCTTTTCACTATATTCTGGCCATTATTTTACGATTTTATTCAGCGTAGAAAAGATATCTACCAATAAAGTAGACGTGCCGTTTTGCCCAAAATCAAAACGGCATACCCAACTCTGCGAAGGGTTACCATCATTACTAATATTACCACCATCATCACTACTACTATCATCACTACAATTATCACCATCATCACTACTATTACCATCATCACTAATATTACCATCATCATCACTACTACCATCATCACTACTACTACTCTCACCATCACCATCATCCCCACTGTTACTACCATCACTTTTAATGTAATCTAAACTAACTTAACTTAGCAAATGCGGGGCGACTTGTTTTCGGGTCGTCATCTCCAGTAACCATCACCAACATCACCAATACTTTCAACATCATCACTACTACTATCCTCATCATCTACAACCATAATCACTGCTACTATCACCACCAACTATCACAACTAGTTTCACAATCACGACTGTTGGCTTGGGGGGAGGGGGGGGGGGGGGTAACCATATTTTGGACCTAAAATCATAAATATTGCACATTAAAAAAACAAAAAATAATAATAATTCCCGTCGCATTCACTCACCGAATGTTCGTTGGAAGTTTGTGTGAAAATTCGTCGAACGGTCTAGGATGAGTTTTCGGAAAGAAAAGACATACGTTTCACTATTATCATCACATCTGAGACATGTGTATGATGTGTGTATGAGGTGTGCCCCTACGGGGCACACACATACACAGGGAATAGGTACAGGGTGGGCGGTGGGGGTCCTGAAAGGGGGGGGGGGGAGGCGGCAAAACCATATTTTGGACCTAAGATCATAACTATTGCACAAATTTAAAAAAAAAAAAATAATAATTACCGTCGCATTCACGCACCGAAGGTTCGTGTGAAGTTTGGTGAAAATCCGTCAAACGGTCTAGGAGGAGTTCTCGGACAGACAGACGGACAGACAGATATTTCGGTTTGCATGTACCACTATACGGGGGGCGATACCACTCAGCTTACGCAGAGTTGATAAGGGACGAATGGCTAAGACTGACTGAACACTCGAGATTAAGGGGGGGGGTTGTTTTTCGGGGCCCCCTTCTCCCTCATGTTTAGTCCCACTTGTATCTGCATTTTAAGACGTTTGGCCCATTATTATTGGCGATTTTATGACTTTTTGCCCCATTTCTTTGTCAATATTAAGACTTTTCTTCCCTTTTAGGTGTCGTATTTTTTCCTGACGAGCGATAGCCAGCTTGTAATTTTAGGAGGAAGCAGCCTTCGGCCGGGACATTTTTCTACCGAAAGTACTCTCGGTGGCCTCCACCGAGAGTACTCTCGGTGGCCTCGGTCTAGACTCTAGAAGTTGTTTTTCTAAGCTTGATGGAGGTTTAGCGAGGATACTAATAAATAAATATAATCATTAATATATAGCCCACAAAAATAATCACTACCCCCTTAAAATAATCACTACCCCCTTAAAATAATCACTACCCCCTTAAAATAATCACTACCCCCTTAAAATAATCACTACCCCCTTAAAATAATCACTACCCCACTTAAAATGTATGACAAAGGTAAGTATATTGAGGTTACGTAAACTGATAGTAATTCACCCTGGATTGTTGATTTGCCTTTAATAATAAAGTAGACGTGCCGTCTTGCCCAAAATTATGATAATAATAGGAAATAATAATAAAAAACACATAAAAAGTAATTTAAAAAAAGTTAATTATAATAGTAATAACAATAATAATCGTCTGGTTACTTATATAAACCCCGTTATCCTCCTTGGGGGATTCGCAAGCGCTTGTGTAACTGCCGAATATGTCTTAAAAACAAAAACTTTCACCAGCCTGAGCGAATGGCGAACAGGAGTTGCTAGGTACAGTCACGGCGGTAAATTGTGGACCAGGGGATGAACCCCTTTCTAGACACTACACACGTGTATCGCATCCCAACACAGTCTACACTTGGTGAAACTGGATAGTGTATACTGCCAGGCCCCGCCCACTACTGGGTCGCCAGTCAGTTGGCAGAAAACATCAAGTAGAGAAATCATTTAGATCCCACACACGCACACACACACTTCAGCGTGTGTATAAGCTAAAAATATGTAGTATTAAGTCCCGGAGAGAGTGAAAATTTAACGTTGTATATTGTAGGTATGCCAAGTTATATAGGCCTATTAAATGCTGTATAATGCAGAGACGGTTTTAGTTATGTATCGACTATTTTACTATATAATGCAGAGACGGTTTTAGTTATGTATCGACTATTTTACTATATAATGCAGAGACGGTTTTAGTTATGTATCGACTATTTTACTATATAATGCAGAGACGGTTTTAGTTATGTATCGACTATTTTACTATATAATGCAGAGACGGTTTTAGTTATGTATCGACTATTTTACTATATAATGCAGAGACGGTTTTAGTTATGTATCGACTATTTTACTATATAATGCAGAGACGGTTTTAGTTATGTATCGACTATTTTACTATATAATGCAGAGACGGTTTTAGTTATGTATCGACTATTTTACTATATAATGCAGAGACGGTTTTAGTTATGTATCGACTATTTTACTATATAATGCAGAGACGGTTAGTTATGTATCGACTATTTTACTATATAATGCAGAGACGGTTTTAGTTATGTATCGACTATTTTACTATATAATGCAGAGACGGTTTTAGTTATGTATCGACTATTTTACTATATAATGCAGAGACGGTTTTAGTTATGTATCGACTATTTTACTATATAATGCAGAGATTTTAGTTATGTATCGACTATTTTACTATATAATGCAGAGACGGTTTTAGTTATGTATCGACTATTTTACTATATAATGCAGAGATGGTTTTAGTTATGTATCGACTATTTTACTATATAATGCAGAGACGGTTTTAGTTATGTATCGACTATTTTACTTTCAGGCACACAACGGAATAGGCATCAAAATGAAGACGAGTGTTATGTTCATTACCCACGTTCCGTGCGTAATGCCTACTGTGTTAGGTTTTAACCTTCTTAGCACGAGTAACGTCCGTGTCAATATATAGTCTAGTTACTATTAAACAATATTATTCAGCTTAGGAAGGACATATACCGATTAAAGGCTATACATTAACTTATCAAATCCTTATAACTATCACAGATCCTTCCAAAGCTGCATAAAACCATCTAACATAGCTACAATTAAATAGAAAAGACCGTCTCTCAAACTGAAAGGGTCAAATTTCTTACGTATAATTTATCATAGAGATAGGTAAAAGCGAATGGCGAAACACAATAGGTAAAAGCGAATGGCGAAACACAATAGGTAAAAGCGACTGGCGAAACACAATAGGTAAAAGCGACTGGCGAAACACAATAGGCCTATGTTACCTTCTATGTAAATAATGACATATCACACGTTTCTAACCTCGTTTAAGGGGAGATTTCCACTTGAGATTTTTTTCTTGACTCCTTTCTCCCTCATGTTTAGCCCCATTGGTTTTCTAATTTTAAGACGTTCGCCCCATCATTTTGACGATTTTAAGAACTTTCGACCCATTTCTGTCAATTTTAAGACCTTTCGTGCCATGTAGGTATCGATATTATCCTGGCGAGCGATAGCGAGCCTGTAATATAAGAGGAACCGGCTTTCAGCCAGGACATTTTTCTACCGAAAAATTTACAAATTTATCTTGAAAGGGGGTCTAGGGGGAGTAATTTTAAGCTTGATGGAAGTCTAGGAAATCAACTAAAAACCTCCCCTTAACATACGGCAGTGTCACGACATATTTTGTTTTAAATTATTAGTCATACAGAGAGCGAGAGACGTTTACATAGTTTTACATAGAAACACTGGCCACACATATCTTACGATCTCTGCGAGTTGGCCAGTACTTAGTAGAGATAGCAACCCTAAGAGTAAGAGAAAGTGGAAGGAGAGGATAGCAAGGATGAAGGTTCTTCCATCCCCCCCAATAATCTTGAAGGGTTCAGAAATAGATTAAACGATTTGTATAGAATAATTATAGAAATGGAAGGGATTATACTGAATTATGCATACATTCACCATATTTGTTTCTGCTCTCTTCAATTGACAGAGTTCATTTCTGCCAGGTTCTCTTGTCAGTAAATCATGTCCTACTCCACTGTTTGGACACTTGATCCTCAGTGTTTTGGAGGACAAGCAACCTAGAAGAGTCACTAGATATGTTGTTGCTTGATTTCCTTTGTACTCCTTTGTACTCCAGACCAACTTCTCTGTGGTATGAGTCTCACCTTCATTTTATATGTGTATATTGTGTCACTGTCTATAACTTCATTAGGGAGCTCATTCCACTCCCCAATTATAGTGTGGGTGAAGAAATCTTTAGTGGTGTATAGATTGCCTTTCCTGCCTATTAGTTATAATTTGTTTTCTCTTGTGGAACTTCTCCTTGGCTATCTTAAGTAGATTACTAGAATTTACGTTACTGCATCCGTTCAGAATCTTAAAACACTATCAGCTGCCCGAATATTCTCCTTTCTTAACCGAAAAGAGATTAAGTTCCCTTAATCTCTCATTGTGTGGTTTATTTTTAAGGGAAGAAATCAATCCTATTGCTTTGCGCTGAACGGATTTGAGTGTCTATATATCTTTTATTCAGTAGGGAGACCTAAACTGCACAGTATAGCCTACTCACAATACTTATATATAATGGTGTAACTATTCGGGTGGATGGGACTCGTTAGCCTTGGTCGGCAACCCATCTAGAGGAGACAACCTTATAAAAATCCGGGTGGATGGGACTAGTCAGCCTTGGTCGGCAACCTGTCTAGGGGAATAAATTTGATACAAATCCGTACTGCTTACCTAAGAGTAAGGCAGATTAGTGGATGAACTAGCCAAACACTACTGTAGAAAAATAGTGCTAACAAGATACACAGAGGGCCTCGGAGTCGGACAGATCCTAAATTGAGTGGTCAATCCTGTACGTTCTTCAGTAAACTGGCTCGGGTTGTCCCTCTTACAGGGAATAGGTCCGCTTGGGGGCATTCTGTATATGGCCACCCTCATTAAGGGGAGTAAGGCGTCCGGCAATAGATAGATAGATAGATAGATAGATAGATAACTATATCTTCACAATGAAAATGAAAATTTCTTCTAATGAATCCTAGTGTTCTGTTTGCTTCGTTAGCTACTGTGGTGCATTGGCTTGTGGATTTTAGATTTTCGTTCATAGGCCCTTCTTGGTGTTTTATCTGTGATAAGTTCTCTACCTGTTCACCATTCATGTGATACTCGCATTTATTGCTTTGGGAGCCTATCTTTAGTATCTGACATTTGCTTACATTAAAGGGTATCTGTCAATTTTCTGAGAGAGAGCGAGAGCGAGAGCGAGAGAGAGAGAGCAATGTGCTAACACAAACCAATATTCAAGAGGCTGGGCTTCTCAAATTGGGCTCCAGACTTGAATGTCCTGATGTGCCGGTTTGGCACTACTTAAGGTTTCATATTCTCACTAGTTCTGTTTTTACTAACTACCACTATCATTACCACTTTCCATTCTAAAGATTAATTTCCACATATCACTACCCCATGAAAAAGTGCTATGATATGTGTAAATGAGATTAATGTATTCCTTGATTTATATAATAATGGTGTAAAATATACACATTGGTATTCGTAGTACAAATAATGAGTTAAAGTCAGACTTAGTGGCCATCAACCCTGCAGGGTTTTTAAGCTAGGATATGTCAGTGGGCAAATCAATATTGGAGCCTCGGTTCGAGAAATCCAGTCCCTTGATGTCATTTGTATTCGGTAAATTGTTAATGGATATGGAGTAACACTTATATTGATGTGCTAATAACTTCCAAATTGTTAATGGATATGGAGTAACACTTATATTGATGTGCTAATAACTTCCAAATTGTTAATGGATATGGAGTAACACTTATATTGATGTGCTAATAACTTCCAAATTGTTAATGGATATGGAGTAACACTTATATTGATGTGCTAATAACTTCCAAATTGTTAATGGATATGGAGTAACACTTATATTGCTGTGCTAATAACTTCCAAATTGTTAATGGATATGGAGTAACACTTATATTGATGTGCTAATAACTTCCAAATTGTTAATGGATATGGAGTAACACTTATATTGCTGTGCTAATAACTTCCAAATTGTTAATGGATATGGAGTAACACTTATATTGTTGTGCTAATAACTTCCAAATTGTTAATGGATATGGAGTAACACTTATATTGCTGTGCTAATAACTTCCAAATTGTTAATGGATATGGAGTAACCCTTATATTGCTGTGCTAATAACTTCCAAATTGTTAATGGATATGGAGTAACACTTATATTCCTGTGCTAATAACTTCCAAATTGTTAATGGATATGGAGTAACACTTATATTGATGTGCTAATAACTTCCAAATCCCCGGCTTTCTAAGTGAAAATGTGAAATGATACGTTGTGTAGCGCTCGTAAAACTGCCAGTTACCTGCTGCCACGTGAGTGTATTGTATACATGTTAATTGACCTACGGTAGGATAATACTATATTATTTATCATTTAACATTAACAACTGTTACTTTATTATTACATTTATATTATTTTATTATCATAATCATCACCATCAGCAGCCTTAGTTTGTCCACTGCAGGCCGAATACCTCTCACAAACGTTTCTAATCTAGCTGGTCAGATGTTTTCCTGTGCCATCCTACTTTAGCAAACTTTCCGATTTCATCCCTCCATCTGGTTATCTGTCTATCCCTTCCTCTAGCTTCATTTCTATATTCCCATTGTGTTCCTTTATTTGTCCATCTCTTATCATCTCTTCTAGATACCGGTATATAATCTTTCCAAGCCCATTTCCTCTCGTCAATGCGATTATCTTCTACTTGTGTGTCTACTCTTATCCAAGAGGCTCTCGTCATGTCGCTCTAACTTGTCCCTAATATTATCTTCTTAATTGATTTATGGGCACTAGAAAGTATTCGTTTAGGAAACTTTGTTATACTCCAAATTTCTGATCCATAAATTAGTACAGGAAGGACACATTGTTTGTACAGGAAGGACACATTGTTAGTACAGGAAGGACACATTGTTTGTACAGGAAGGACACATTGTTTGTACAGGAAGGACACATTGTTTGTACAGGAAGGACACATTGTTTGTACAGGAAGGACACATTGTTTGTACAGGAAGGACACATTGTTTGCATACTTTTCTCATAAATGCAAGACTGTCATTGCAAGGGCTAAACTAGCTTTTCGTAATACAATTCTGCTTACCCAATGCCCTCTAATCCATATGTATCATTGGTTTAATTTATCTATCGTGATCCGAGTTTGTTTTTATAACTTTGCTTAGGTATATACGGTATATATGTTTGCCTAGGTATATACGGTATATACGGTATATATGTTTGCCTAGGTATATACGGTATATACGGTATATATGTTTGCCTAGGTATATACGGTATATACGGTATATATGTTTGCCTAGGTATATACGGTATATACGGTATATATGTTTGCCTAGGTATATACGGTATATACGGTATATATGTTTGCCTAGGTATATACGGTATATACGGTATATATGTTTGCCTAGGTATATACGGTATATACGGTATATTGTTTGCCTAGGTATATACGGTATATACGGTATATATGTTTGCCTAGGTATATACGGTATATACGGTATATATGTTTGCCTAGGTATATACGGTATATACGGTATATATGTTTGCCTAGGTATATACGGTATATACGGTATATATGTTTGCCTAGGTATATACGGTATATACGGTATATACGTTTGCCTAGGTATATACGGTATATACGGTATATGTTTGCCTAGGTATATACGGTATATATGTTTTTATAACTTTGCCTAGGTATAATCGGTATATTCTTCCACTGAATCTGGCCCACAATCCTCTAAATTAATGTGTTGTGGTTGCACATGATCATTCAACATACTCTTGGGTTTCTATTAATTTTCAACACTACTTTAAGGGGAGGTTTCTAGTTTGTTTCCTACTCCTCCAGCAATCTTAAAATGTCACCCCCTTGACCCCCTTTCAAAATAAATTTGTACATTTTTCGGTAGAAAAATGTCCCGGCCAAAGGCCGGTTACTCTTAAATTACAGGCTCGCTATCGCTCGCCACGATAAAATCGACACCTAAATTGCACGAAAGGTCTTAAAATTGACAGAATGGGGCGGAAATTCTTAAAATCACCAAAATAATGGGGCAAACGTCTTAAAATCTCAAAAGCAATGGGGATAACCATGAGGGAGAATGGGGTCAAGAAAAAATCCCTCAAGTGGAGACCTCCCCTTAAGGCTTCCGTCGTTTATATCATCCATTATTTGTTGTAACTTTTCCCCCCAAAGTCGTTAGGATAAACTTTGTCATCAGGGATGGAATCTGAGGTTGTGTTGATGTTTCCCATTAACATGTATTCCTTTATTGTCCCACTCAAGATTCCTAAATATGTCTTCCAACACGCGTCAACAGATCGTTGTATTATGTAGTAGTCTACCTAATGAGTTTCAATGCACGGTATAGTATTATGATCATTGGTAATGCAACCAGTAGCATTTTAAGTGTAAGGACCCAAAACATAAATACAGAAATACAGAAATACAGAAATAGACAAATACATAAATAAATAAATATATATATAAATAAATACATAAATAAATAAATACATAAGTAAATAAATAAATAAATAAATACATAAATAGACAAATACATAAATAAATAAATACATGAATAAATAAATACATGAATAAATAAATAAATACATAAACAGACAAATACATAAATAAATAAAAAAATAAATAAATAAATACAATAAATACAATAAATAAAGGAATATATAAATATATAAATAAATCGGAATACCATAATGACTATTTCCGTGTTATATTTGGTTGCCGCTACATATTCCTATACATACGCAACTGTTTATGGGCGGAGCTTATTAAGGGGAGGTTTTTAGTTTGGTCTCTAGATATCCATCAAGCTTAAGATTACACCCCCTTGAGCCCCTTTCAAGATAAATTTGTACATTTTTCGGTAGAAAAATGCCCCGGCTGAAAGCCGGTTCCTCTTAAATAACAGGCTCGCTATCGCTCGCCAGGATAAAATCGACACCTAAATGGCACGAAAGGTCTTAACATTGACAGAAATGGGTCGAAAGTTCTTAACATCGTCAAAATAATGGGGCGAACGTCTTAAAATAAGAAAAGCAATGGGGCTAACCATGAGGGAGAAAGGTGTCTAGAAAAAAATCCCTCAAGTGGATATCTCCCCTTAAGTATCAATGTACTTGTTGGTTCATTGGCGTCGTGCTCCCTGAACCAGCAAAGGTAGAAATTGTTCGAACCTGCTGCCAGTGTGTGGCTAGGACTTTGGCACACCGGTCCTGGTCGACGACTTACCGCCGTGAGTGTACCAGGCGCGGGTGTTATCCACTGAGCAAACCAGATAGTTTTTTTTTTTTTTTTTTTTTTTTTTTTTTTTTTTTAATAAGACTTCGTAGGCTATCAACCCTTCTGGTTTATTAAGGGGAGATATCCACTTGAGGATTTTTTTTCTTGACTCCTTTCTCCCTCACGTTTAGCCCCATTCTTTTTCTAATTTTAAGACGTTCGCCCAATTATTTTGACGATTTTACGAACTTTCGACCCATTTCTGTCAATTTTAAGACCTTTCGTGCAATTTAGGTGTCGATTTTATCCTGGCGAGCGATAGCGAGCCTGTTATTTAAGAGGAACCGGCTTTCAGCCGGGACATTTTTCTACCGAAAAATGTACAAATTTATCTTGAAATGGGCTCAAGGGGGTGTAATCTTAAGCTTGATGGATACCTAGAGACCAAACTAAAAACCTCCCCTTAAGCCAGCACATTGTAAGTCAAGAAAAGCGTCAGGACTGGAGCCTCTTTTCGAAAACCCCAGTCCCTTCTTAACCAGACGGCTTTTTTTTTATCTTTATATATCTAAGGATAATATCGGACAGGTATCCTGACCAGGATTCGAGCGGGTGGTTGAGTAGTTACGGTGCCCAATTCTTCCAAATATACCTGGAGTGAGTGGGTTCGAATCCTGGTCAGGATACGTCAAGCGCAAAACATCTTTATGTATGTTTATCAAGTTCAATATACTTTGAGAGGGTAAAATTATACAGGCACTTTCTTTAACCTTTTCATACCTTCCATAAACCCATAACATTTCGCAGTGGAATTAATTTTGCGTGTATGCTTAAGCTGAAAATAGCCCAATCCCTTGGCACTACAAAACGCGATAAAAAAAAAAACACTCGGAAAAGATAAGGAGAAATTGTGTCTTGTTGAACCTTCTCCAGATTCATTAATTAAGATTTTTTATTTTTTTTTTTTTTTTTTTGGAGCCCCTACTTCCTCATGTTTAGCCCCATAAGATTTAAGATTTTAAGACGTTTGTTCCATTAGTTTTGCGATTTTAAGATCTTTCGCTCCATTTCTTTGTCAATATTAAGCCCTTTGACGGGGAGATTGTATGCACCAATTAAGGTGGGCAGTACCCAGTGGAGGCCACACAGACATATGATAAGGAGTTGCTGAAATTTCTGTTTCATTTGCCTGGCTTCCCCAACTGTTTCTATTAGTGCCTCATCTACTAACAGAGTAATCCAGCTAACTCTCACAAACACCTATTCATTTCACTACACTTAATAAGCACGCCACACTTCTCTCCAACACACCTAAATTACCTCTAACGTACCTTGATTTTGACTTTCTATCACTCCTTCAACCTTGGGAAGGACACTTGTTACAGGCAGCTTTGCCTTTTGTCTCCTTCATACACATAGAAACAAAAATCTAGGTGCCAATATTCCCTTGGCAAGCGAGAGCGAGCCTGTAATTATGGAGGAATCGCGGGATATTTCGCTACCGAAATATGTACAAGTTTATCTCGAAGGCGGGTCTTGAAGTGTGTGTGTGTGTGTGTGTGTGTGTGTGTGTGTGTTTCTATTTGTTTTTAAATTGATAGAAGTCTAGTTAACAGCCTAATTATGTTGATTGTGTTTCAGAGTTCTATATAATCCCCTGGCATTATAAAACACCAATAAAGACCCGCCGAAAAGATAAGGAGGAACCGTGTCTTGCTGAACCTTCTCCGGATTCATTAGTCAAGTTATCTTATTACTGGACCCCTTCTCCCTCATGTTTAGCCCCATTAGTTTGTAAGACATTCGTCCCATTAGTTTGCTGATTTTAAGACCTTTCGTTTCATTTGTTTGTCAAAATTAAACTTGTTCGTGCCATTTAGGACTCGATTTTGTCATGGCGAGCGATAGCGAGCCTGTATTTGTGGAGGACATTTTTCTACCGAAAAAAGTACAAATTTATCTCGAAGAAACATCCTGGTGCTGTTTTATTAAGCTTGATATAGGTCTAGGGAAAAAACTAAAAACAATAACACACAAAATGGTAGTGTTTCTGAGTTAAGGGGAGACTGGCCGTTTGTTTGGTCTATTAATTTATGTATTCATATATTTGTTTAGTTCCCTCCCTAGACCTCCATCAAGCTTAGAAAACCAACCCCTAGACCCCCCTTCATGATAAATTTGTACATTTTTCGTTAGAAAAATGTCCCGGCCGAAGGCCGATTCCTCTTAAAAATGCAGGCTCGCTATAGCTCGCCAAGATATAATAGACACCCAAATGGCACGAAAGGTCTTAAAATTAACAACAAAGTGGAGCGAAAGGTGTTAAAATCGCCAAACTAATGGGCCGAACGTCATATAATCTCAAAACTAGTGGGGCTAAGCATTAGGGAGAAGGGGGGTCCAGAAAAACGGTCTGCCTCCCCTTAACCCTTTCAAGCTCCAATACGCGTTTCTGTTTTGTTTTCTGGTAATTATTAGACGATATTATTCAGATTGGGAAGGGTTTATGGAAGTCAGAGGGATGTTTGAGAGAGTCTTTACCCTTTTATTACCCACAGATACTTCCTAAGCTGCATAAAATTGTCTAATGATAGCCAAACTAAACTGCTAAAACGCGTCAGAGCTTCAAAGGGTTAAATATAATCCAGTGGTGGCATTATAAAGCGCGCCATATAAAGACCCGCGGAAGAGATTAAAGGAGGAATCGTGTCTGGCTGAACCTTCTCCGGATTCCTTAGTTAATTTAAAGTTATCATTGTATTTGTTTTCTAGACTCCCTTCTCCCTCGTGGTTAGCCTCATTCGTTTTGACATTTTAAGACGTTCACCCCATTAGCTCGGCGATGTTAGAACCTTTCGTTCCATTAGTTTGTCAAGATTAATATTTGTCGTGCCATTTAGATATCGATTTTTTCCTGGCGAGCGATAGCGAGGCTCTAGCCTGCAATGTGTGAGGAACCGGCCTTCGACCGGGATATTTTTCTACCGAAAAATGTACAAATTTATTTTGAAGGGGGGTCCTGGGGGTGTTTTATAGGGAAAACACTAAACAAAAGTAATAAAGTAAAATACAATAAAATACAAAATGCTTAAAGTTGGATATGTTATCGTGTCTTGCTGAACCTTCTCCGGATTCCTTCCTTCATCGTTTTTTTTTTTTTTTTTTTTTTTTTTTTTTTATCTTTCTCTCCTTTTCTCTCTTTCCCTGGCTTGTATCCATTCAGCCCCATTCAGCCAACTGTTTTAAGACTGTTATCCCCGAGCAGGTCTCGATTTCTTCCTGGCGAGCGATAGCGAGCCAGCATTGTATGGAGAAATCCGGCTTCGCCGGAGACATTTTTCTATCGAAAAATTTACAAATTTAGCTTGCTGTCAAAACAAAAAATATATATGCTGGCTCGCTACCGCTCGCCTGGAAAATATTGACACCTGGATGGGGGTAAACATCTTAAAAACAGTAGGCTGAATGTGACCGAATGGATACAAACCAAAGAGAGAGGGAGAGAAAGAGAACAAAAGCGAGGTGGGCTCCCTTAAGTGTTAAATTAGGCAAGCTTATTCCACCTTTAGTTTGTCGGCCAATCCTTTATGCTTTCAAGTTTGTTTAATATATATTTTCCTGTCAGTATGTGTTTTATATATATATTCCTGTCAGTATGTGTTTATATATATATATTCCTGTCAGTATGTGTTTATATATATATATATATTCCTGTCAGTATGTGTTTTATATATACTTTCCTGTCAGTATGAGTTTTATATATACTTTCCTGTCAGTATGTGTTTTTATATATATATTTTCCTGTCAGTATGTGTTTTATATATACTTTCCTGTCAGTATGTGTTTTTATATATATATTTTCCTGTCAGTATGTGTTTTATATATACTTTCCTGTCAGTATGTGTTTTTATATATATTCCTGTCAGTATGTGTTTATATATATATTCCTGTCAGTATGTGTTTATATATATATTCCTGTCAGTATGTGTTTTATATATACTTTCCTGTCAGTATGTGTTTTATATATATATTCCTGTCAGTATGTGTTTTATATATATATTCCTGTCAGTATGTGTTTTATATATATTCCTGTCAGTATGTGTTTTATATATATATTCCTGTCAGTATGTGTTTTTATATATATATTCCTGTCAGTATGTGTTTTATATATATATTCCTGTCAGTATGTGTTTTATATATATATTCCTGTCAGTATGTGTTTTATATATATATATATTCCTATCAGTATGTGTTTTATATATATATTCCTGTCAGTATGTGTTTTATATATATATTCCTGTCAGTATGTGTTTTATATATATATTCCTGTCAGTATGTGTTTTATATATATATTTTCCTGTCCGTATGTGTTTTATATATATATTCCTGTCAGTATGTGTTTTATATATATATTTTCCTGTCAGTATGTGTTTTATATATATATTCCTGTCAGTATGTGTTTTATATATATATTTTCCTGTCAGTATGTGTTTATATATATATTCCTGTCAGTATGTGTTTTTATATATATATTTTCCTGTCAGTGGGTGTTTTTATATATACTTTCCTGTCAGTATGTGTTTTTATATATACTTTCCTGTCAGTATGTGTTTTTATATATACTTTCCTGTCAGTATGTGTTTTATATATATATTTTCCTGTCAGTATGTGTTTTTATATATATTTTCCTGTCAGTATGTGTTTATATATATATATTCATAAGAACATAAGAACATAAGAAAATGGGAGTCTGCAGAAAGCCGATTGGCCTAAGCAAGGCAGATCCCTGTCCCACACAACCCCAATTCAATTACAAATCCCAATTATAGGCTTCACACTCTAATACCCTGAGGATCATCTTACCAAAACGGTTAGAGATTAACGCAGGATTATGGAGGTCTGCAGAGCGCTGATTGGCCCAACCCGGCTGATCCCCCTTCACACCGAACCCTTCTCGTCCATATGCTTATCCAATTTTATCTTAAAGCTCCCTACAGTTTTAGATCCCACTATAGCACTTGGTAGTCCATTCCACCCATGTACAACTCTGTTACCAAACCAATACTTGCCTATATCTTTTCTGAAACGAAATTTATCTAATTTGAAACCATTGGTACGAGTTCTTTCGCTATCACTGAGCTTTAGTACATTTGCCATGTCCCCTTTGTTAATCCCACTAACCCACTTGAACACCTCTATCATATCCCCTCTTACTCTGCGTCTCTCTAACGAATGTAAACCTAATTTCTTCAACCTTTCTTCATACGAAAGATTTCTAATATTATGGATCATTTTTGTCATTCTACGCTGTACTCTCTCCAATGAATCTATGTCCATTCTGTAATAAGGACACCAAAATTGGACAGCATAATCCATATGGGGTCTCACTAATGACAAGTAAAGTTTTAAGATAACATCAGCAGTTCTGTTACTCACACTCCTAGAGATGAACCCGAGAATCCTGTTTGCCTTATTACGAACGCTTATACACTGTTTTCTAGGCTTCAAATCATTGCTAACAAACACACCTAGATCTTTCTCGCAGTCTGAATTTTCTAATTCTAAATTAGCTAGTTTATATTTAACATTTGTTTGCATCTTCCCTATCTTTAATACCTTGCATTTGTCAATGTTAAACTTCATCTGCCAATTTACTGACCATTCATGTAAGGTATCTAGATCCCTTTGGAGGCACTCTATATCGCTATCTGAATCAATTGATCTCCCTATTTTAGTATCGTCTGCGAATTTACTTATCCTACTAGTTATACCTAAATCTAGGTCATTTATGTATATAAGAAACAACAGGGGACCTAATACCGATCCCTGGGGGACACCACTTTTGACTGCTCCCCATTCTGACTTGGTACCATTTATGCTGACTCTCTGCTTCCTACCAATTAGCCATGACCTTATCCATCCTAACAACGCCCCACCTATTCCATGTGCCTCAACCTTTCTCATCAATCTCTCATGAGGGACTCTGTCGAAAGCTTTACTGAAATCTAAATATATAATATCATATGACTTGTCATTATCTACTGCTTCATATACCTCTGAGAAAAAACTAAGCAAATTAGTAAGGCAAGACCGTCCCTGAGTGAATCCATGCTGAGAAGAATTGATTAAGTTAAATGTTTCTAAGTGGTTTCTCATTTTCCTAGCAATAATTGACTCTAGTAGTTTTCCTATGATTGAAGTGAGACTAATGGGACGGTAATTGGATGCTATTGATTTATCACCTTTTTTGAAGATCGGAACTACATTTGCAAGCTTCCAAGCTTCTGGAACTATACCTGTTTCTAATGACTTGTTAAATAGAAATGTTAATGGATAACTTAACTCATCTCTGCATTCTTTTAATACTCTAGCATATACCTCATCAGGACCAGGCGATTTATGAGGTTTCAGTCTGTCAATTTCCTTAACCACATCATTTCTACTTATAGTAACCGTACTTAACCTATTTTCTATACTATCGCTGTATACCTTACGGACTTCTGGAAACTGTGCCAAATTTTCATTAGTGAAAACGGAAAGAAATTGACTATTGACTTATTCCTGTCAGTATGTGTTTTTATATATATTTTCCTGTCAGTATGTGTTTTTATATATATTTTCCTGTCAGTATGTGTTTTTATATATATTTTCCTGTCAGTATGTGTTTTTATATATATTTTCTTGTCAGTATGTGTTTTTATATATATATATTCCTGTCAGTATGTGTTTTATATATACTTTCCTGTCAGTATGTGTTTATATATATATATATATATATTCCTGTCAGTATGGGTTTTTATATATATTTTCCTGTCAGTATGTGTTTTTATATATATATTCCTGTCAGTATGTGTTTATATATATATATATATATATTCCTGTCAGTATGTGTTTTTATATTTATTTTCCTGTCAGTATGTGTTTTTATATATATATTCCTGTCAGTATGTGTTTTTATATATATATTCCTGTCAGTATGTGTTTTTATATATATTTTCCTGTCAGTATGTGTTTTTATATATACTTTCTTGTCAGTATGTGTTTTATATATACTTTCCTGTCAGTATGTGTTTTATATATATTTTCCTGTCAGTATGTGTTTTATATATACTTTCCTGTCAGTATGTGTTTATATATATATATATATATTCCTGTCAGTATGTGTTTTTATATATATTTTCCTGTCAGTATGTGTTTTTATATATATATTCCTGTCAGTATGTGTTTTTATATATATTTTCCTGTCAGTATGTGTTTTTATATATACTTTCCTGTCAGTATGTGTTTTATATATATTTTCCTGTCAGTATGTGTTTTTATATATATTTTCCTGTCAGTATGTGTGTTTATATATATTTTCCTGTCAGTATGTGTTTTTATATATATATTTTCCTGTCAGTATGTGTTTTTATATATATTTTCCTGTCAGTATGTGTTTTTATATATATATATTTTCCTGTCAGTATGTGTTTATATATATATATTTACCTGTCAGTATGTGTTTTTATATATACTTTCCTGTCAGTATGTGTTTTTATATATATATTTTCCTGTCAGTATGTGTGTTTATATATATTTTCCTGTCAGTATGTGTTTTTATATATATATATATTCCTGTCAGTATGTGTTTTTATATATATTTTCCTGTCAGTATGTGTTTTTATATATATATATTGTCCTGTCAGTATGTGTTTATATATATATATTTACCTGTCAGTATGTGTTTTTATATATACTTTCCTGTCAGTATGTGTTTTTATATATATATTTTCCTGTCAGTATGTGTGTTTATATATATTTTCCTGTCAGTATGTGTTTTTATATATATATATATTCCTGTCAGTATGTGTTTTTATATATATTTTCCTGTCAGTATGTGTTTTTATATATATTTTTTCCTGTCAGTATGTGTTATTATATACATATTTTCCTGTCAGTATGTGTTATATATATATATATTTTCCTGTCAGTATGTGTTTATATATATATATTTTTTTTTCCTGTCAGTTTGTGTTTTTATATATATATATATATATTCCTGTCAGTATGTGTTTTTATATATATTTTCCTGTCAGTATGTGTTTCTCTTGAGGCTCTTTTACTCAGTGGCAGTATGTATCCTCCCCCCCCCCTCCCCTTCACCACCATTACGTAATTCTGTATCATACTCTGGTTACCATTAGACGATTTTCTTTACTTTGTAATCTAGCTATGCGACTCAAATGGGTAAATACGATCTCAAGGAACCCTCTTAGTAACATAGGTCCTTCTTAAGGGGAGGTTTCTAGTTTGTTTCCTACTCCTCCAGCAATCTTAAAATTTCACCCCCTTGACCCCCTTTCGACACAATTTTTTACATTTTTCGGTAGAAAAATGTCCCGGCCGAAGGCCGATTACTCTTAAATTACAGGCTCGCTATAGCTCGCCAGGATAAAATTGACACTTAAATGGCACGAAAGGTCTTAAAATTGACAGAATGGGCGGAAATTCTTTAAAATCACCAAACTAATGGGGCGAACGTTTTATAATATCAAAAGCAATGGGGCTAAACATGAGGGAGAAAGGGGTCAAGAAAAAAAATCCCTCAAGTGGAGATCTCCCCTTAATTAAGCTGCATAAGATGATCTAACTATAGTCAGAATCAAAGGTAAAGAGGCTTCATGGTGGTGGTGAAGGGGGGGTTATTAAAGTGTTACATTGGGGCAAGTTTATTCCCCCTTTAGTTTTATCGTCCTCTCATTTCTGCTTTCAAGTCGTAATTTACAATTTCGTCTTTGTACGTGTGTTTCTCTTAACCCTCTCCGACATATAAGTCTGAAGGGGTTAAGGGGAGGTTTTTAGTTGATTCCCTAGACTTCCATCAAACTTGAAATTACTCCCCCCAGACCCCCTTTCAAGATAAATTTGTACATTTTTCGGTAGAAAAATGTCCCGGCCGAAGGCCGATTCCCCTTAAATTACAGGCTCGCTATCGCTCGCCAGGAAAAAATCGACACCTAAATGGCACGAATGGTCTTATGATTGACAGAAATGGGGCGAGGGTTCTTAAAATCGCCAAACTAATGGGGCGAACGTCTTAAAATCTCAAAACCAATGGGGCTAAACATGAGGGAGAAAGGGGTCCAGAAAAAAATACTCCAGGTGGAAATCTCCCCTTAATAGTTTTACCGGCATTTACAATTTTTTTCAATTTTGTCTTTGTAGTGTGTTTCTCTTAATAGTTTTACCGGCATTTGTTTGCGGTAAATGAAAGTGTTTAAACGATTTAACCTTAAAATAATATTCTTACCTTCCATTTTAGCTGTCAATCCCAATATAGAGAGCTCTCGAAATGTCAGAAAATTGACCTATTATATATTGCCCAGAACAGCTTATTGGATGGTACAGTCGTAAGCCATAATAACGACACACCCATTTGAATTTGTTATCACACCAAAATGCGACCAAAACAAATGATTTACTATATCTCAGATGAATCAGAGGTTAGTTAGTTATACAGGTTTCAATATTCGAGTTGGTGAACAGTATTTATAGCTTAATTTCCTTTCACTATTAAAGTACACTATAATAAAAACATCCGTAGTCTAAATGTTTAAGTTCACAGATTCTCTCTCTCTCTCTATGCTTTGTTTTCTTTCCATTCCGCCCAGATCAGGAACAGAAAATGGGGAACAATGTCAATGTGTTTCCTTGTTAATTACAGGATGCTTAAAGCTCAATTGTGTCGTTCTTTAAGGGGAGGTATTTAGTTTGTTCCCTAGACCTCCATCAAGCTTAAAATTACATCCCCTTGAGTCCCTTTCAAGATAAATTTGTAAATTTTTCGGTAGAAAAATTTCCCGGCCGAAGGCCGGTTCCTCTTAAATTACAGGCTCGCTATCGCTCGCCAGGATAAAATCGACACCTGAATTGCACGAAAGGTCTTAATATGGGGTGAAAGTTCTTAAAATCGCTAAACTAATGGGGCAAACGTTTTATAATATCAAAAGCAATGGGGCTAAACATGAGGGAGAAAGTGGTCAAGAAAAAAATCCCTCAAGTGGAGACCTCCCCTTAACCTTGTTCTCCTTTGTCACAAGTATTGATGTTGTTCTTCATTTGATTGCATTATAAGGAAATATCTAAGATTTTATTATGCGAAATACAAATGAAAACCTTTGAATTACAGATCGATTAGGTGAAACTTATCTCGCGAAAACCTGTGATAACATAACATTTATAATTGGACCGGAGTTTCTATTAGATAACAAATAGCTTTCCTTAGTTGCGAATTTAAATATATATATAGATAATTACGATTCAATGGCTTTAATTAGGAGGCTCTCGAAATTTTGTAAAGGCCTGTATGTACCACTTTATAATTTACTTGGTCTTCCAGCGTCCAGAGCCTTCTCTTTTAACCCTTTGCTTTTTTCTTCGCTGGAATTAATCCTTTTATCACACACACTCACTAAGTAACGGTTGTCTTGGTCGTACTCTCTCTCTCTCTCTCTCTCTCTCTCTCTCTCTCTCTCTCTCTCTCTCTCTCTCTCTCTCTCTCTCTCTCTCTCTCTCTCTCTCTCTCTCTCTAGTAGACGTATTGTGGTTTACAGTATACCGATTTAATGAATGGTAAACTACGTTGGAGATATTCTAAGCTTCCGTCTATCTTTCCAAAGCTATGAGCTTACTATAAGAATTCCGTGGACGAGAGAATCATTGTTTTCTGTGAACTGCGTACTTTTCTCTTAATTTATAAAGAAAAAATAATTAACTTTGTTACACGCTATTATAAATAATTACTAGCCAAGTTTTATTTTATGTGTATGAAGGAGACAAAAGGCAAAACTGCCTGTAACAGGTGTCTTCCCTAAGATTAAAAGAGCTATAGAGAGCGAAATTCAAGGTACGTTAGAGACTAAATGTCTGGACTCACACTGAGCTTGAAGCAGTTTTATGTCATAGGATGAGGGAAAGGTAGATTAAGGGAGTTTTTAATTAGTTAATCTTTGGATAAAGTACATCTTAGTTATATTTCGGTAGTGCAATTATAATTGTATTTTGTTTAACACTGGACTATTATATTCCACTTAGATCAGACTTGTAATAGTTAATTAAAGGGATAAAAGCCCTCTGACTCACACATGGCTTCCCTAACCTGAAATAATCGTTTAATGATAATAGTCGTTCGGCTGGCTCACTTGATAGCGTCACTGCTTCCAATCATGCAGTCTCGCGTTCCATCTCCGCTCAGATTGAAACGTTTTTTTCTGAGATGTAGCCGGTGCATACCGTCTCCCCATGAGCAAGGGGGATGGATAATGGTGTCTGGTTGATTAAAGAAGTGTCAAGCGCTTGAGAATCCTCGAAGGAGGATTTCTATCTATTTACTCAGGCCCAATCCCCACTTTTCCCATTTTTTTTGTTGGGGGGGGGGGGGGAGCGACTCAAGACAGAGAAAGAATAGGGACAACACGAAATACAACAGAAAACAATGAACACACATAAACAAAACACAAATTCACACACATCTAGGTCATCCAGGAGAAGACCCAGAGACCAGGGTCACCAAGGTCCCTCCAGCACTCCCCCGGCCCCCGACCACCTGGAGAGGTTCCGATCTCAGCAAGCAGACATGCAGCGGAGCCGAAGCCACAAGCCCGCCCACCACATTTCCACGCGCACCCTTCATATAAATCGTCTACCCGGGCCAGGCGCCTGATGGACTATTATCTAGTCCACCTTGCACCCGACCCCTTCCCCCAAATGACCACTTGTTCACTCATCTATTCACAAGCATTTTCCATTCATTCCTGTTTATTACCACTTCTCTTGCCTGATCTATAGTCATTCCTCTATCATCCAAAGCTTATCTTACACAGTCTCTCCATCTCAATTGGGGTCTTCCTGCCCTTCTATCTGACTCACATATTCTCTTTGTAAGCCTTTCATTTTCCATTTGTTCAACATGACCATACCAGCTCAGCACCCTTCTGTCCACTCTGGCTGACAAATGTTCCTGCTGTCCCACTCTCCTACGTATCTCTTCATTCCTCAATCTGTCTCTACGAGTAACTCCACACATACTCCTCAAGCAGCTCCTCTCCATCACATCCAGCTTTCTTCTCTCCTTTTCCTTCAGAGCCCATGTCTCAGCCCCATACATCACTGTTGGCCCAACAATTTCTTGATAAATTGCACTTTTTACTTTTATTCCGAGATTTCTCGTCTTCCACATACTTCCCATTGCTCCGAAAGCCTTCCTTTCTTCACACACTCTCTGTTTTACCTCCATTTCCATACCTCCACTCCTGCTTATTGTTCCTCCTAGATATTCAAAACACTCTACTTGTTCCAATATTCCAATCGAAGGAGGAGATACAGGCTCAATATAAGTAACCAGACGATTATTATTATTATTATTATTACTGAAAGGGTTAGTAATGTAAATACCATGAACACGTGTTATACACCGTTCCAAATATGTAGGCCAAAGCTCTTGAATATTAACCTCTACTTCTCACAAACAACTAGAGTAATCGAGCTAACATTTCTACCATTTGGGAAGGGTCACCCAGGGCATAGGTGTGAAAATTTACAGCCCAATTTTTATAGCCCATTTTGAGTGAGTTATAAAGGTTAGGGTTCACGAAGTCTGACCTACCTACTTGGAACAGGGTATAGTTGTGTTCTCCTAATACTTCCAGATTTATGGTTTGCCTTTGTGTGATTCACATTCATTTTCTGTATAACCTTTATCATTAACATACTTTAATCCTTTCAGCATATTCTTCCTCTGTCTGTATTATCTTTGTGGAACGTTTATTATTTTCGTTTCAATCTTTTGAACCTATGTTTGCTCAAAACCAATCTTGTTTTCTTTTCTGTTTTCTATGTGTATGGAGGAGACAAAAGACAGGTTGCCTGTAATGAGTGTCTCCCTTAAAGTTAAAAGAGTGACAGCCAAATTCAAGGGACGTCGGAATCAAAATGCCTGGACACACGAAGTTTAAAGCAGTCCAAGTCGTAGGATTTTCTAATACAACAATTGTCTCCTTTTTTCCCTCTTTCTGTTCCTCTCCTTCTTTCCTCTAATGCTTTAATGATCTCTCTCTACCTATTAATTGTCTTCTGTTTCATTTCTCAAATGTGTGTTAATACTCTTTCGGTCGTTTCCGTTATGTATGTATATTTAATATAATCCAAATCTAATCCTTTTCTGAACCTCCTCTTTGTCGTGTTTAATATGGCCCCATAGTCTTATCTCTCTGGGTATTTTATTACCGGTTTAAAATCTTTTCGCACAAAACCCCTTCCACCACGTTCATGAGTTCACCTACACACACAGACACACACACACACACACACACACACACACACACACACACACACACACACACACACACATACACATACATATATTATATACACAAACACGCACACACACACACACATAGTTACATAGAGTTACATTGATACACAGACTGCACAGACACTGCAGGCCCTACTAGGCAGTCCGAACTTAATTCTAACAACATTTTCTACAGTACTAAGTGGAAGGTAAGGATAGTAAAGTAGAAGGCTCTCTCCCCACCCACCACTCCCTCCGACCAAAGGTCGGCATGAAATCCAGCTGGGAAAAAAGGCCCCCAGTAGAAAAAGCAAATTTCTACAGGGACATTTATAGTATATATAAATTTTGGAAAATAATAATCAATACTGATACTTAACCCACTATTGTTTTTCTTTTTCTTAACTTATATTACCCCAGCCTCCTCAAAATTAATATCTAGATTACTTTTCAATGCGTCGATTGTATTACATTGCACCACTTGCCCCGGTCATTTGTTCCACTTCTTAACCACACTGTAGGTGAACAAATGCTTTGTGACATCGAGTTTGGCCCTCCTATTTGTTTGTTTATTTCAGAGAGAGAGAGAGAGAGAGAGAGAGAGAGAGAGAGAGAGAGAGAGAGAGAGAGAGAGAGAGAGAGAGAGAGAGAGAGAGAGAGAGAGAGAGAGAGAGAGAGAGAGAGAGAGACTAGAGTTTCATTTGACTTAGCGCCACGTTAATCGAATTCGTTCAGTTTAGGAAAGGGCCTCTAAAATGCTTCATGGCTCCTCTCCTGCCCTCAACACCTTACTTACTGCAAACAAACTTCCCATAACAGCCATATTCTGGGCCCTCTTCTTCCTCGTGTTTAGCCTCATTAGTTTTCAGATTATATGACTTTCTGCTCATTAGTTTGGCGATTTTAAGACCTTTCACCCCTTTTCTATGTCAATATAATGAATTTTCGCGTCATTTACATGTCGATTGTATCGTGGCGAGCGACAGCGAGCCTGTAATTTAAGAGGAATCGGCCTTATGCCGGGACATTTTTCTCGAAAAAATGTACACATTTATCTTGTCTTGGGGTGTACTCTATTTGTTTTGTTTGTATTTTTATTATTATTATTTTTTTTTAAAGCTTGATGGAGGTCTAGGGAGGAAACTAAACAACATATTTAATAAATGAAAAAAAAAAAATCAAATAAAACTAAAATCTACCAAATAACGACCCATCTCTTAAACCTCTCCTTTTCTCTCGTCTCATCTCTCCTTTTCTTTCTGCTTAGCTTTCCTCTCATCTCTCACCTCTTTCTCTTCATTTCTTCTGTGTAATAATGTCCTCTCTCCCCTGTCCTTTTTTGTCTCTTATCTTTTCTGCTGATTTTCTCTTCTCCTTGTATTCTCGTCTCTCCATTTATCTCTCTTCTTCTCTTTTCCTACTTCGTTTTGGTATTAATCTCCTTTTTCCTCTTGCTGTTGTCCCACTTTCTCATTTCGTGTCTTAATTCTCGTTTTTCGTTACCCTGTTCTTCTGGTTATCATGTCTTCTTTTCTCTCCTGTTTGTCTTTTTCATCTCTACTCCTCTCCTATCTTCGTTCCACCTCTCGTTTCTTCTTATACTTATTCTCTCTCCTCCTGTTTTCTTTTCTCTTCGTCTCCCTTTCACTTTTCGTAGTTTGAACTCTAACTCACTCGATCTTCTCCTTGCGCTACATCTCCTCTTCATCTTTCCTTTATTCCCTCTCTTCATATCCTGTCAACTAATCCTCTCTACTCCTCTTCTCCTTTCTGTTATTCCCTCTCTTCATACCCTGTCAACTAATCCTCTCCACTCCTCTTCTCCTTTCTGTTATTCCCTCTCTTCATACCCTGTCAACTAATCCTCTCTACTCCTCTTCTCCTTTCTGTTATTCCCTCTCTTCATACCCTGTCTTCTAATCCGCTTTTCTCCTTAACCTCAATCTTCTCGTCTGCTCCTCTTCTTTCTTTAAGGGAGCCCACCTCGCTTTTTTTTTCTCTCTTTCTTTCCCTCTCTCTTTGGCTTGTATCTATTCGGCCCCATTCAGCCTACTGTTTTAAGACGTTTACCCCCATCCAGGTGTCTATATGTTCCTGGCGAGCGGTAGCGAGCCAGAATATACATATTTTTATTTTGACAGCAAGCTAATTTTGTACATTTTTCGATAGAAAAATTTCTCCGGTGAAGCCGGATTTCTCCATACAATGCTCGCTTGCTATCGCTCGCCAGAAAGACATCGAGACCTGGATGGGGATAAACGTCTTATAACAGTTGGCTAAATGGGGCCGAATGGATACTAGCCAGGGAAAGAGAGAAAAGGAGAGAAGATAAAAAAAAAAAAACGGTGACCCCCCTTAATTCCCTCTCTTCTAATTCCTTTTTCTCCTTGCCCTTCATCTCTTCTCTTCATTATTTTATTCTCTCTTAATATCCTCTTTCATAAATCACTCTTCTTGTCCCATCTCCTCTCTTCTCCTCTCATCTCGTACACGCCCCCCGGCTACGACTTCTTCAGTAGTTAATAGCCACTATCAGAATACCTACACGTCATCCTCTCTCTCTCGCTATCTCGCTCTCTCTCTCTCTCTCTCGCTCTCTCTCTCTCTCTCTCTCTCTCTCTCTCTCTCTCTCTCTCTCTCTCTCTCTCTCTCTCTCTCTCTACAGTCTTCTAATAATAGTGTCCACAATATGATAAAAGGACGTCACCGGTATAGTACTGAATGGATTAAATGTTACGATTATTATTATTATTAAATATTACGGCGGCAAAATAATTCAACAATAATTATATAACTGTGTTTAATTATATCTATATTAATCGATTTATATTGATTTATTTAATTTATTTATTCAATTATATCTATTTAATGACATCTTTAATTAATTATTTCTTTTAATTATATCTTGAGAATTATGACGCGTTTGAGCAGTTGATTTTGGCTATCATTAGACGAATTTATTCAGGTTAGTAACGATCTGTGGGAGTCAGAGGCATAATGGAGTTGGTTTTGACCCCTTAGGATTCCCAGAGGTCCTTCCTAAACTGCATAAAATCGTCTAATGACAGCCAAGATATGCTATCAAAATGCGTTATAATCATAAAGGGGTTAATACATCTTAGAAATGCAGTACTATATACATAAAATAAATTAAATTAAACTAAATTAAATTAAACTAAATAAAATAAGTTAAATAAAATAAAATAAAATAAAATAACGAATAAGAACCGACCTTTAACCCTTTCAGTGTGGGTGACGCATTTTTTTTATGGCTACTATTAGATGGCTTTATTCAGATTAGGAAGGACCTCTAGCAATTGAAAGGCTACAGACCATCTCAATTAACCCCTTTAGCATCCACAGATCCTTGTTAAGCTGCATAACATCGTCTACACATAGCTAGAATAAAATAATACAAGCCTTCACCCGCAATGAAAAACTTAATGGGCGACATTGGTCGAGGTCATTTTTTATTCTATTATAGGTATATTTAGACGATTTTGTGCAGCTTAGGAAAAATCTGCGGTAGTAAAAAAGGGTTACTGAAGATAGGTCGAAGCCTTTTAATTTCTGGAGGCACTTCGTAAGCTGAATAAAATCGTCTCGATATAGCAAGAATGAAATGTACAAGACGTCCCCGGTACAGAAGGGGTTAAACTGCATAAAATCGACTAATTTTAGCCAGATTCATAGGTACAGTCGAGGTTAATAAGTGTTGTCAGATATTTCACAAAGTTTCGGACACTGACTAATACTCTGAGGGATAAGCACTTTTCCCAGTAACTATAAAGATACCAATAACACTTGTTGAGCGAAAACCACTGGAATCTATGACAACACTTATTACCCCCGATCGTACATAGGCGTCATGGTGCTGAAGGGGTTAATGGCCAACAGAAAACGACAAAAGATCTACTGTATAAGAAAGAAGACGATCCATGTCTAATATTTAGCAAAATATATATAGAACTCGGGAGATAATGGCTACTCCATAATTACAAACACATCATAAAGGTTATATATTCTGGACCCCCTTCTCCCTCGTGTTTAGCCCCACTAGTATGGACATTTTAAGACGCTCGCCCCATTAGTTTAACGATTTTAAGACTTTCCGCCATATTTCTCTATCAATGTTAAGACCTTTCTGGCAATTTAGAAGACAATATTTAACGGATGATCGACAGCAAGCCTTTTATTTTTATGTACAGCTTGCAGCTTGGGAGGAATTGGAAATGTTTCTACCGAACAATACAGAAATTTACCTTGAACGGGGGGGGGGCGGGGGGGGGGGGGGGGGGGGGGGGGGGGGGGGGGGGGGTCGTCTTTTTGATAAGCCCGATGGAGGTTTGGGGTGCAACAAACTCCTCTTAAAGGGAGATTTCCACTTGAGGGACTTTTTTCTTGACCCCTTTCTCCCTCATGTCTAGCCCCTTTGTTTTTGAGATTTTAAGACGTTTGCCCCATTAGTTTGGTGATTTTAAGAATTTCCGCCCCATTCTGTCAATTTTCAGACCTTTCGTGCCATTTAGGTGTCGATTTTATCCTGGCGAGCGATAGCGAGCCTGTAATTTAAGAGTAATCGGCCTTCGGCCGGGACATTTTTCTACCGAAAAATGTACAAATTTATCTTGAAAGGGGGTCAAGGGGGTGAAATTTTAAGATTGCTGGAGGAGTAGGAAACAAACTAGAAACCTCCCCTTAAAGGGTAACTGAAGAAGACAGAAGACGTACTGTATAAGAAGGAAGACACCCCATGTTTAATATTAACAATATATAATTATAACTCACTGATAATAACCACGCCATAATTACAAACCCATAATTAACACGACCATCCAGCCACACCAAGCCTTCCATGATACTCGGTACAGGCGCCTTCAAAGCTTATGTACACTTGAACCTCCTGAGACATATGTGTGGATGGTTAGGTAAATCAAACCACCGTCACAGGTTAACCCTTTCACCATAACGACTCGTGTGTTCATATTATTCTGGCTATCATTAGACGATTTTATGCAGATATAGATATTTTGTTTTAATCAACAGAGTCAAAACTGACATTGTGCATCTGTAATTCAAATATCTTACCTACTTCAAACAATATTATTTCATATTTGTACGAACTCTAAAGCCGGTATCACACGAGCGCTTTTTCACTCAACATTTATCCTTAACACTGGTCTGGCAGCTGATGAGGTCAACATTAAGATTATTTCGGTTTCCTAAGTTCATCTACCATCAGCCTAGTTTCCGATACTAGGACAAAATATTCCAGAAATGTTGCCAGAAAAATGTTGATCATCGAATGCTGACTATAAAAGCTCTCGTGTGATACCGGCTTAAGGGCAGATTTCCACTTGAGGGATTTTTTACTTGACCTCCTCCATCATGTTTAGCCCCATTGCTTTTGAGATTTTAAGACGTTTGCCCCATTAGTTTGGTGATTTTTAAGAATGTCCACCCCATTCTGTCAATTTTAAGACCTTTCGTGCCATTTAGGTGTCGATTTTATCCTGGCGAGCGATAGCGAGCCTGTAATTTAAGAGTAATCGGCCTTCGGCCGGGACATTTTTCTACCGAAAAATGTACAAATTTATCTTGAAGGGGGGTCAAGGGGGTGAAATTTTAAGATTGCTGGAGGAGTAGGAAACACACTAGAAACCTCCCCTTAAACCTCACCATCAAACCCTAATACTTATACTTATACTTATACTTATATACACCCTAATACTTATACTTATACTAATACTTATACTTATACTTATACACACCTGCGAGAACAATACATCCTGTCGCTGATTTGCAACACATGTTTCAAGTTTATATCGAAGTATACCCTATTCGCTATAGGTAGCCCACAACCTATATCCTCCGTAACTTAAGGGGAGGCAGTTGGCTTTTCGAGTCCTCCTCCTCCCTCCCTCATGTTTAACCCTATTAGTTAGGAGATTTCAAAACATTCGCCCCATTAGTTTGGCGATTTTCAGACATTTTGCCCGTTTTCTTAGCCAATATTAAGACCTTTTGTGCCATTTAGGTGTCTATTTTTTTCCTTGGCGAGCGATAGCGAACCTGTATTTGAAGAGGAATCGGCCTTCGGCCGGGACATTTTTATACTGAAAAATTTACAAATTCATATCGAAGGGGGTTCTTGCAGGTGTTTGTTTAAGCTTGATATAGGTTTAGAGAGCAAACTAAACTCCTTCCTTAAACCATTGAGCCGAACCAGTACAATACCGTCTGATCTCCCTCAAAGAGGGCTAGAAGAAACGGTCTGTAAATTTTCACACGTATACCCTAGCTGACTTTTCCAAAACATAACTAAAAATCCTTTAAGTGAGGGCTTGTGCGCACCAATCCTTTAAGTGGGGGGCTTGTACGCACCAATCCTTTAAGTGGGGGGATTGTACGCACCAATCCTTTAAGTGGGGGGCTTGTACGCACCAATCCTTTAAGTGGGGGCTTGTACGCACCAATCCTTTAAGTGGGGGGATTGTACGCACCAATCCTTTAAGTGGGGGGATTGTACGCAACCCAATCCTTTACGGCAATCCTTTAAGTGGGGGGATTGTACGCACCAATCCTTTAAGTGGGGGGCTTGTACGCACCAATCCTTTAAGTGGGGGGCTTGTACGCACCAATCCTTTAAGTGGGGGGATTGTACGCACCAATCCTTTAAGTGGGGGGATTGTACGCACCAATCGAGCAGGGCAGTACCCAGGGGAGGCCACATAAACATATGATAAGGAGTTGCTGGAACTCCTGTTTTATTTGCCTGGCTTCCCCCACTGTTTCTATTTGCGCCTCACCTACACAGAGTAATCCTGCTAGCTCTCACAAACACCTTCTCCTCCTCCTATTAATTTCACTCCCCTTAACAAGCACACCACACTTCTGTCCAACACACTTTTTTTTTTTTTTTTTTTTTTTTTTTTTTTTTTTTTTTCTATATTCCAACTTACTTCCTCTCGGGCATAGGCTGAGAGCCTTAACATTCACCGCTTTACCTACAGGTAAATGACCTCTAATATACTTTGATTTTCATTCACTATCACTCGGGGGGAGGGGGGGCACTTGTTGCACGGAGCTTTGCCTTTTGTCTCCTGCATGCACACAGGAAAACATAAATCAACTCGATTACCGGAACCCTTTTAGCGATACAGAGATTATTAGGAGTGGAAGATTTCTAACCTACCTGTAATTAACAGGGTGTATAAATATATATAAGGGAGGCCACCTCGCTTTTTTTTTCTATTTCTCTTCCTCCCTCTTTGACTTGTATCCCTTCGGCCCCTTTCAGCCTACTGCTTTAAGACGCTTACCCCCATCCAGGTGTCAATATTTTCCTGGCGAGCGGTAGCGAGCCAGCATATATATATTTTTGTTTTGACAGCAAGCTAAATTTGTACATTTTTCGAT
Source organism: Paralithodes platypus (assembly GCA_032716605.1). Classification (NCBI taxonomy): domain Eukaryota; kingdom Metazoa; phylum Arthropoda; class Malacostraca; order Decapoda; family Lithodidae; genus Paralithodes; species Paralithodes platypus. The sequence continues at coordinate 60,690,261 of CM064573.1, forward strand.
AGGAAAATGTGTGAAGCCGGATTTTTCCATACAATGCTGGCTCGCTATCGCTCGCCAGGAAGAAATCAACACTTAGATGGGGATAAACATCTTAAAACAGTTGGCTGAATGAGGCCGAATGGATACAAGCCAGGGAAAGAGAGAAAAGGAGAGAAAGATAAAAAAAAAGCCTGTGACCCCCTAAGTATAAATAATTCTTAATAGGTATATACCCTCATTTGAACCTTTATAGCTTTAGATCTACTCTGCAGCATTTTAGGCAGTATATGCCACTGTATTATCCCGTTAAGGGGAGGTTTTTAGTTTGGTCTCTAGATATCCATCAAGCTTAAGATTACACCCCCTTGAGTCCCTTTCAAGATAAATTTGTACATTTTTCGGTAGAAAATGTCCCGGCCGAAGGCCGATTCCTCTTAAATTACAGGCTCGCTATCGCTCGCCAGGATAAAATCGACACCTAAATTGCACGAAAGGTCTTAAAATCTCTCTCTCTCTCTCTCTCTCTCTCTAAAACACTAAGAAAGAAATACATATATACATAAAGTGAAATAAACAATAAAGCGAAATTAGCCCACACGAAGAAAGCCCATTGAGGAGTGTTTTGTTCTAATATCAAAGGGAAATCATATATTGGAAGTTTCGAACACAGTACACGAACTTTTGGGCCTGACCGAACCCCAGGACACAGTATTATACAGATATATGAACCCGAAGCACCGGTTATTTTCAGTGATTTGTTGAGTCTGGAGCTGGAACTTCACATACCTCGAGGTCTATCTGTCTATCTATCTATCTATCTATATAGTCAGTCCCAATCCCCACTTTTCCTGTTTTTTTTTCTTTTTTCGTTTTTTTTAACCTCAAGATACCTTCAGGATAAAATTAGTTGTTTGAGTTTTGTTATTTTATTTTATTATTGGTTTTGTTTTCTCCATTTAGTTTTGTTGTATATATATATATATATATATAATTTTTTGTTTTCTATGTGAGTGAGGGAGGCAAAAGGCAGAACTGCCTATAGCAAGTGCCTCCCCCAAAGTTGAAAGAGCGACAGGGCCAAAATCAAGGGATGTTCGAGCCAAAATGCCTGGACACACTGAGTTTGAAGCAATTTAAGTCATAGGAAGAGTGAAAGACTGATTCTGGGAGAGAGTTCCAGAGCTCAGCTGTTGAATAGAAGAAAGACTGAGAGTAACGTTTCACTTTTGGGTTGGAGAGTTTCACAGAGTAGGGGTGGGATTGTGTTGCAAGACAGGTACCACGTGCCCTACGTAAAGGAGGTGGTATACACTGGGAAAGCTCTGAGGAACACTGATTATTATAGTAGCGATAGAATAGCGAGAGAGATGCAACATTGCGGCGAAGAGAGAGAGATTGCAGAGAGTTGGTGAGTGGACGGGAGTTAATGATACGAAAGGCCTTCCTTTCAATTTTGTCTAGGAGAGGGGTGTGAGAGGAACCTCCCCACACATGTGAACAATACTCAATACAAGGACGCACTATGCCCCTGTACAGAACAAGAAGCTGTGCAGGGGTAAAGAACCCCCTAAGGCGGTTGAGCACACCCAGCTTCTGGGAGGCTGCCTCACCAAGACTGGTAATATGGTCCTTCCAACTGAGAGCAGAAGAAAAAGAGACACCAAGAATATTGAGAGAAGATGAAGGATTGATTTTTGTATTGTTGAAGAATAAGGGATAGTCCGCAGGGAGTTCCTGACGGGTAGATAGATGGAGAAATTGGGGTTTGGAAGCATTAAAGGTAACAAGGTTTTCTCTGCCCCTATTGGAGATAGTAGTTAGATCAGAATTTAAGTGTTCTATGGCTTCATTCCGTTTGTCGTTGAGGAATTGCTGGCTTGGGTGTTCTGAAAAACTAATGGAGTAGTGCAAGGTTGAGTCGTCTGCGTATGAATGGATGGGAGTTGAGGTACAGTTGAGAAGGTCATTTATAAAAATTAGAAAGAGAATAGGAGATAGGACAGAGCCCTGAGGAACACCGGAGTTTATAGGGTGAGGAAGTGTCAAGAAATACCTTGCAAATCTGGTTTAAAGGGGTGTTCTTTCTGGACGCCCTTCTCCCTCATTTTTAGCCCCATTATTGTTGATATTATAAGACGTTCACCCCATTAGCTTGGCTATTTTAAAAACTTTCGCCCCATTTCTTAGTTAATTTTAAGAACTTCGTGCCAATCAGGTTCCGATTTTTTCCTGGCGAGCGATAGCATTCCTAAAAATTAGAAGGAACTCACCTTCGGCCGGAAAATCTGTCTACCGAAAAATGTATAACTAAATCTCGAAAGGGGGTCTCAGACTTACAAAGAGAATATGTGAGTCAGATACAAGGGGAGATAGAAGGGCAGGAAGACCCCCATTGAGATGGAGAGACTGTGTAAGACAAACTTTGGATGAATGAGGAATGACTATAGATCAGGCAAAGGAAGTGGTAATAAACAGGAATGAATGGAGAATGCTTGTGAATAGTTGAGTGGACACGTGGTCATTTGGGGGAAGGGGTCGGGCGGGCGCAAGTTGGACTAGAAATAGTCCATCAGGCGCCTGGCCCGGGGGGACGATTAATATGAAGGGTGAGCCTGGAAGTGTGGTGGGCGGGCTTGTGGCTTTGGCTCCGCTGCATGTCTGCCTGCCGAGATCGGAGCCTCTCCGGGTGATCGGGGGCCAGGGGAGTGCTGGAGCAACCTTGGTGACCCTGGTCTCTGGGTATTCTCCTGGGTGACCTAGATGTGTGTGAATTTTGTGTTTTGTCTGTGTTTTGTGTTTTCCCTGTTCTTGCTCTGTCTTGAGTCGGCCACCCCAAGAAAAAAAAGAAAAAAAGGAAAAGTGGGGATTGGGCCTGAGCATATAGATAGATAGATAGATAGATTGGGTCTCAGGGATATTTGTATAAGCTTGATAGAGGAGCAAAACTAAAATAAAGCACATAATGATAATAATAATAAGAAACTAAACTAAATGAATTAATATATAAAGGCCTAAATACAAATATACACTATAATTCTCCTCTTAAACCCGCGTAATAGGTTAGGTATATTTCATCACACTTTTAGTATACATAAATGCTAGCTTTTCTCTCAAAATCAGCTGTTGGGCCTACTCAAAATTATGCAGTGAATAATTGTTTAAGGGGAGGTTTCTAGTTTGTTTCCGACTCCTCCAGCAATCTTAAAATTTCACCCCCCCCCCCCCTTTCAAGATAATTTTGTACATTTTTCGATAGAAAAATGTCCCGGCCGAAGGCCGATTACTCTTAAATTACAGGCTCGCTATCGCTCGCCAGGATAAAATAGACACCTAAATGGCACGAAAGGTCTTAAAATTGACAGAATAGGGCGGACATTCTTAAAAATCACCAAACTAATGGGGCAAACGTCTTAAAATCTCAAAAGCAATGGGGCTAGACATGAGGGAGAAAGGGATCAAGAAAAAAGTCCCTCAAGTGGAAATCTCCCCTTAAAGGAAGGGTGTGTGTGTGTGTGTGTGTGTGTGTGTGTGTGTGTGTGTGTGTGTGTATTTATATTATGGTTTTGTTAGTTTGCTCCGTAGAACTTCGTCAACCTTATAAAGTTACCCCTAAGACCCCCCCTTTGAGATAAGACCAGTTCCCCCTAACACGAAAGGTCCTAAAATTGACAAACAATTGGAGCGAATGTTCGCAAAACCGACAAAATAAGGGGGCGAACTACTGAACATCTGGAAACTAATGGGGCTAAAGATGAGGTGTTGGGGGCACTAAACAAATGATACACTCTGGAAATAGTTTTAAGGGGAAAACAAAAAAGGACATTCCGCGTGGCCAATTAGCGAGTTTTAATTTACCTCCGGGGGGGATATTTTTCTACAACCGGCTTAAGGGGGGGGTGACCTGCTTTTTGTTATTTCTGTCCTTTTCTCTCTTTCTCTGGCTTGTATCCATTCGTCCCCATTCAGCCAACTATTTTAAGACGTTTATCCCCATCTAGGTGTAGATTTCTTCCTGGCGAGCGATAGCGAGCCAGCATTATATGAAGAAATCCAGCTTCGCCGGAGACATTTTTCTATCGAAAAATGTACAAATTTAGCCTGCTGGTCCACACAAAAATAAAAAATATGCTGGCTCGCTACCGCTCACCAGTAAAAAATTGACACCTGGATGGGGCTAAACGTCTTAAAACAGTAGGCTGAATGGGGCCAAATGGATACAAGCCAGAGAAAGATAGAAAAGGACAGAACCAAAACAGGGCACCCCCCTTAAGGCAATGCTTATATACAATTACAATTATTCTCTAGATTAACCCCTTCTGTACTGGCGACGTGTTTTTAATGATATTCTAGCTATATTGCCACGATGTTTAAGAAGGCTCTGTTGTAGTGATAAAGGTTAAGGGGAGGTATTTAGTTTGTTCCCTAGGCCTCCTCCTCAATCGTAAAATCTCCCCCTTGCGTCCCGTTCACGATAAATTTGTACCTTTTGCGGTAGAAAAATGTCCTCGGCCGAAGGCCGGTTTCCTCTTAATTTACAGGCCTCGCTAATCGCTCGCCAGGATAAAATCGACACCTGAATTGCACGAAAGGTCTTAATATGGGGTGAAAGTTCTTAAAATCGCTAAACTAATGGGGCAAACGTCTTATAATATCAAAAGCAATGGGGCTAAACATGAGGGAGAAAGGGGTCAAGAAAAAAATCCCTCAAGTGGAGATCTCCCCTTAAGTTGGGTAGTTCATAGCCTGTGAATAATTGCTGGAGGCCCATTTTAAACTTAACCCCTTCTCTACCGGTGACGTCCTTTTAACTCCTTCTGGCCAGTATTAGACGATTTTATTCAGCTTAAAAAGGGTCTCCAGCATTTAACAGGCTTCGAACTATCGCCCCTCACCCCTTTTACTGCCACAGATCGTTCTTAAACTGGACACAATTGTCAAAATATAGCTCTAATACAACTACAAAGACGTCGCCGGTAAAGAAGGGGTTAACACAATCA
>CM064573.1:60695336-60735421 GCA_032716605.1 Paralithodes platypus
TCCAACAAGGCAAGTCTTATCAAGTTCTTGGTAGAAGAATGGAAGGCACCACAGCACAGGGAGAAGCTCAAGGACAAGGAGCTGTATGTCACATGTGAGCAGCGCTGCTTCAAGATCACCAAAGAGCAGTGGGAAGAGGCTCCTGAGCTTAAGTCAACTCAAGAAGAAGCAGACACACGCCTTCTTCTCCATTCACTTCATGCAGCAGAATCTGGGAACAAGTCTGTCATCATCACTGCAGAAGATACAGACGTCATGGTGTTGTGTCTTGGCATGTGCCACAAGATCCCATCCCATCTGTTCCAGAAGTGCGGGACGAAGAACCGGACAAGATTCCTGGATATCACCACACTGAGCCGCACACTGGGAGGCAGCGTGTGTGATTCATTGATTGGTATGCATGCCTTTACAGGCTGTGATACCGTCAGTGCATTCGCTGGCCGAGGGAAGATGACGACACTCAAGCAGGTGAAGATGGACAAGACATACCAGCATGCTTTTCACGAACTTGGACGCTCATGGGAAGTGTCTCCTGAACTCTTTGAGAAGCTACAGGAAATCACCTGCCACATGTACCTACCATCTACCCACACAACTAAGGTAAACAAGCTTCGGTATGAGCTGTTCTGTGCAAGACGTGGAGAGGTAGAGTCAAGTCAACTCCCTCCTTGTGAGGACTGCCTCTTCATGCATGCACTGCGTGCAAACTACCAGGCTGCGATCTGGAGGAGAAGTCTTCAGAGCCAGCCATTTGTTGCGAACCCAACAGACTGCGGTTGGATGACAGATGAGGACGGTAAGCTTGCCGTCAACTGGATGCGAGGCTCACCAGCACCAGATGCTGTTATGCAGCTACTGTCTTGCAAGTGTGTGCGGTCATGCGAACTCCCTAAGTGTACTTGCCTCAGCAATGGTCTAAAATGCACGGACATGTGCAGGTTACAGACATGTCAGAACAAGGCTATTGAAGAAGAGCCGGTGGCACAACAGTCAGATTCCGAGTCTGACGTAGATGATATTTAGGAGAAGTAATTTGCCATAATAGTATGTACAAGCCCATGGCATGCTTAGTGTGTATTTACAGGACTTGTATTAAATGTGACAATTACTATATGCATTTTCTTGACATTTAGGCATTCCTGTCCCCAAATTTGACATTTTAAAAAATTTCGGAATTTTCGGTAGGGTATGTCTATTCAAGAAGTGATAACGACCATTAAGCTACCAATGTGCAAGGGCTATCATATCAAAACATAAACTAGAGACATGTAGCAAGCTAAAAACACCTAAGAGAATTAGTCACCCCGGGTGGTACCGATATCCCAAAATTCGGGTCTTGGCTCATGGACTATTAGTGTTGGGTTGTTCCTCAGCCCTTGTTTACAAATGTCAGGACGCGCCGGACTGAGGGGATTACATGCTGGCGTACAGTTGCCAACAAAATACGTGTCCCAGCTTCACAACTGTACCTTTTCCTCTTTTTCATATTTTTATTGTGTGTGATTGAAGGAGACGAAAGGCAAAGCTGCCTGTAGCAAGTGTCCCTTTACCAACCCACCCCCAAAGTTGAAGGAGTGATAGAGAGCCAAAATCAAGGTACGTTAGAGGTAATTTAGGTGTGTTGGAAAAAAGTGTGGTGTGCTTGTTAAGTGTAGTGAAATGAATAGGAGGAGGTGTTTGTGAGAGTTGAGTGTCTCTATCAATCTAGCGCCTTGATTTCCGAGGGGGTAGCCGCTAATAAATCTCCTCCATAATCCGAGGTAGCTTGCTTGATTCTCCATCTTGTTTCGGGAGAGGGTCGCTAGTCCAGCCGCCAATTGATAGTTTCATTCCACAGCCGAATTGACTGCATGTCTTGATGTAATGATTAGAGCATGTAAGTTCTCTATGATATATCCTAGGTTCGAATCCTGGGAGAATCTCATGCTTTCATTAATTTCATAGGGGGCAAATAAATACAGAATTAAAAACTATGTTCTCGTGTGTTAGGTACTTTTTTTCCTGTTTACCCTAGTCAAATTAAGCAAGGTTAGAATGTGGAGGCAACTTTTGATCCTGACTGTACACTAGGACTGGTGAAGATAATCCCCGTTGCCGGATCAGTGGCGGATGACGGGGGGTCTGTGGTTATGGTCGCTGGGGTATAGGAGGTGTTGACAGAGGGAAGAATAGGGGGGAAGACAGGGACATAATAGAATGACTGAGGCTCATGTCATTTTGCCCAGTCTAAGAAAGACCTCCTGTAACGTAGCATGTAATTGTCTTGTGTAGCCTAATTTACCTTTGAGTACCTAAGAAGATATGTTTCATAATAGTCTGTTCATTATTAGGCGATTGTATTCAGTTTACCTAAGAACATAAGAAAAATGGAGTCTGCAGAAAGTCGATTGGCCTACTATTGAACTACCCAACCTACCTAGTTCGTATGCTTATTTAATTATATATTGAATCTCTCTAACATTCTTGATCCCACTATAGCACTCGGTAACTTATTCCCCATATCTACAACTTGGTTACCAAACCAGTATTTGCCTATGTATTTTCTGAAACGAAATCAATCCAATTTGAAACTATTTCATCGAATTATTTCGCGATCACTGAGCTTCAGTACATCTTTTTGTCCCCTTTATTAATCCCACTTACCTACTTGGACGCCTTTATCATTGCTGTTCATCATCAACTAGCTGTTTAACCCCTTCTGTACCGGCGACGTCTTTTCTAATGTATTCTACCTGCATTTTGACGATTTTATGAAGCTTAGGAAGGATATGGTAGCAAAAAGAATACATTGAGATAGTATGTAGCCTAATAGTTGCTAGACATTCTTCCTAAGCTGATGAGAAAGTGCCAATAGTTGCCAGAATATAATAAAAAGGGTGTCACCGGTACAGAAGCGGTTAAGGGGAGATTTCCACTTGAGGGACTTTTTTCTGGACCCCTTTCTCCCTCATGTCTAGCCCCATTGATTTTGAGATTTTAAGACGTTTGCCCCATTAGTTTGGTGATTTTTAAGAATTTCCGCCCCATTCTGTCAATTTTAAGACCTTTCGTTCTATTCAGGTATTGATATTTTCCTGGCGAGCGATAGCGAGCCTGTAATTTAAGAGGAACCGGCCTTCGGCCGGGAAATTTTTCTACCGAAAAATGCACAAATTTCTCTTTAAAGAGAGTCTAGGGGTGTAATTTTAAGCTTGATGGAGGTATAGGGAACAAACTGAACACCTCCTCTTAAGGGGGCAGTGGTTATTTTTTGGTTTATTTGTTTATATGTATATTTATTTTATAGTAACCTCGCTAGTCCTCCATTAATCTTTAAAAAAAAAAAAAAAAAAAAAAAAATTAGACCCGCCTTCAAGATTAATTTGTATGTTTTTCGGTAGAAAAATGTCCCTGCCGAAGGCCGGTTCGTCCTATAACTACAAGCTCGTTATCGCTCGACAGGAACAAATTGACACCTAAATGGCACGAAAGGTCTTTATATTGACAAAGGGGCAAACAGTCTTAAAATCGCCAAACTAATCGAGCAAACGTCTTAAAATCTCAAAGCTAATGGGATTAAACATGAGGGAGACAAAAACAAAAAACTGCTTGTCCCTTTAAAAAGAACCATTCTCACGACCACACCCTTCGAGGTAATTTTTTGCATTTTACGGTAGACCCGCAGCCTTCGATCAGCAACTTCATCCTGAAAACATTTCGGGAATGTTTTTGTAAATAAATCGGCTACTGTACCCAATACATGTTAAGTTTTTTTTTTTAGTTTGGTCCCTAGATATCCTTCAAGCTTAAGATTACACCCCGTTGAGCCCCTTTCAAGATAAATTTGTACATTTTTCGGTAGAAAAATTTCCCGGCTGAAAGCCGGTTTCTCTTAAATTACAGGCTCGCTGTCGCTCGCCAGGATAAAATCGACACCTAAATGGCACGAAAGGTCTTAAAATTGACAGAAATGGGTTGAAAGTTCTTAAAATCGTCAAAATAATGGGGCAAACGTCTTAACATTAGAAACAAAATGAGGCTAAACATGAGGGAGAAAGGAGTCAGGAAAAAAATCCCTCCAGTGGAAATCTCCCCTTAACGGGGTTAGGGTGTGTTTTATTGTTGATGTATTATTTCTTGGTTGATACCATTATGTTATAGCTTCCTCCCTAGACCTCCATCCATCAAGCTTAAGGGGGGTGACCTGCTTTTGTCTGGCTTGTATCCATTTGGCCCCATTCAGCCTACTGTTTTAAGACGTTTATCCCCATCCAGGTGTCATTTTTTTACTGGTGAGCGGTAGCGAGCCAGCATATTTTTTTATTTTTGTTTGACAGCAGGCTAAATTTGTAAATTTTTCGACAGAAAAATGTCTCAGGCGAAGCCGGATTTCTTCATATAATGCTGGGTCGCTATCCCTCGCCAGGAAGAAATCGACACCTAGGTGGGGATAAACGTCTTAAAATAGTTGGCTGAATGGGGCCGAATGGATACAAGCCAGAGAAAGAGAGAAAAGGAGAGAAATAACAAAAACAGGTCACCCCCCCTTAATAAATTATACTCAAGATCCCCCTTCGAGATAAGTATGTAATTTGTTTTTGTTCGGTAGAAATTACACTCTCACTATAGCTTGCCAGGAAGAGTCGACACCTATGTGGCACGAAAGGTCTTGATATTGATAAGGACATGAGACGAAAGGTCTGACTTAACATCGACAAACTAATGGGTGACCGTCCTAAAATCTCAAAGTTCATGGGGCTAAACATGAGGGAGAAGGGGGTCCAGAAGAGCAACTATCTCTCCCTATTATTTAATTGGCTGATGTCAGGACTTTGAAGTATCGGTGTACGGGACAAAATTGCCGTGTCACTTCGACTTGGATATTATTTATTTACAATACGGAAAAAAATAGCTGTGTTAATTAGACTTTGATATGTTTGGTGTCAGGTAACGTAGTCTTGTGAATTAGACTTTGATATTATTGATGTACAGGTAACGTAGTCTGGATAATTAGACTTTGTTATTATTGATGTGAATTAAATGTTGATATTATTGATGTACAGGTAACGTAGTCTTGTGAATTAGACTTTCAACTATTGGTGTACCTTGACCATTATTGTGGGTGACCTGACCACCACCACCCCCTCCCTACCAGGGTTACCAAATTAAGTCCGATAGATAAATAAATGCCGAAAATCGTAAAAATAGTGCCACAATCTCTACAATATCGCTCTAAATGGCTCAAATATCTAGAATATCGCTAGAATAGTAACACAATCTCTACAATATCGCTCTAAATGGCTCAAATCTCTAGAATACATGTCGCTAGATGTAAACATTTGTCGCTAGATCGAAGTAAATACCTCTAGATCTAGCGGGAAAGTAGCTAAATTGGCAACACTGCTCCCTACTCAGGTGTAATGAAGAAGACCCATCCCTTCATTTACACCTGTGTGACAAAATGTCTGAGGGTCAGTCAGGGGAGGGGAGATAGGGAGAACTACAAGCAGGTTACGAGGAATGGATACTGTCTCACAAGCCTTCCGAATCGTTCGAGGGAGATTTGTATAGATGTTTAAGCGCTTGCGTACCGGCGACGTCTTTTCAATTATTCTGGCTACTATTACATAAGAACATAAGAAAATGGGAGTCTGCAGAAAGCCGATTGGCCCACATAAGGCAGATCCCTCTCACACTCAACCCTAATTACAATACTTTATTTAGTATAAAAACGCCTCCAGAAATTAACAGGCTTAGAACTATCTCACTTAACCCGTTTTACTACCACACATCCTTCTTAAACTGCACACAATCGTCTTGATATAGGTAGAATAAAATAATAAAGACGTAGCCGGTACTGAACGGGTTAAACAGTATTGGGCAGTACACGCATTGCAAAGTATAGACAATTATATCTACTCGGGAGATGGGTTTAATTTTTGGTCGATTATTTCATACATTTATTATTATTTTAATGTTTGTACTTTCCTCCCTAGAACTCCATCAAACTTAAAAAAACATCCATTAGATCCCCCTTCTAGATTAATTTGCAAATTTTTAGGTAGAAAATGTCCCGGTCGAAGGCCGATTCTTCCAAAATACAGACTCACTATCGTTCGCCAGGAAAAAATCGACAACTAAATAACACGAAAGGTCTTAAAATTGACAAAGAAATGGGGCAAAAGGTCTTAAAATAGCCAAACTAATGGGACAAAAGTCTAAGAATCTCAAAACTAATGGGGCTAAACATGAAGGAGAAGGGGATCTAGAAAAACGACCCATCTTCCCTTAATCTATTATGCAGGAAACGAGAACTAAAAACTGCTCACAAGTTTCGCGAGAAATATGTTACAAGTAGAATACATCATATACTGTATGAACAAGTACATACACAAGTAGAATACATCATATACTGTATGAACAAGTACATACACAAGTAGAATACATCATATACTGTATGAACAATTACATACACAAGTTCCAAACCACTGTTATTATTTCCGGTCAAGGTTGTATGATAATTAAGCTGGTATCACACGAGAGATTTTATAGTCAACATTCGATGATCAACATTTTCCTGGCAACATTTGTGAAGTATTTTGCACTGGTATCGGAAACTAGACTGATGATAGATCACTTTAGTTAACGGATACATATTAAATGTTTACTTCATAAGCTGCCAGACCAGTGTTGAGGATAAAATAATGTTGAGTGCAAAAAACGCTCGTGTGATACCGGCTTTATATGCGTCTTGAGGATAAGCAAGCCATTAATATTCACCTTATCACTCTCCAAATAGTACTTCTTATAAACCTATACATAGACCTCAGAGTATACTTTAACAAAAGATAGATAACTAATGATAACAGTAACTAAGTACAATACAAATATTAAGATAGAGGTATCTCAACTCAGCTTTATTGGTCAGTTTCCGAATCAAAGGAATAAGTTTCGATACACTATATATTTTATAATAAAGTTTTATATTTACTGAATTTGGGAGAACAGGAATTATACTGCATATATCAAGAGGGGACCTGTTGGATCCTTTAGAGGGAAAAACCTATATAATTAAATAAGATTACCATTTATCTTTCTAATATCAGTCACTTATAAACTTGTCCCGTAGAATGATCGATATCCATTACCTTATACTTCTTCTGTATTATCCATGCGAGCGGTTCAAAGCCATCCGGATTGCTCAAAATGTATTCACAGTTTAATGTAATATGCCAACTGAGAGAGAGAGAGAGAGAGAGAGAGAGAGAGAGAGAGAGAGAGAGAGAGAGAGAGAGAGAGAGAGATAGAGAGTTTAAGTGAGAGAGAGAGAGAGAGAGAGAGAGAGAGAGAGAGTGAAAGTGAGAGAGATAGAGAGAAGCATGGTGCACTCTCGTTCCCACGCCACTGAGTTTTATGACTGTGTACACACCGTCAGGGCAGGTTAGCGCCACGGTCAAGCGCAGTTAGATAGATTGATAGATAAACAGACTACTAGATGGATGGATAGATAGATAGATAGATAAATAGATTAACAGACTAATAGATGGATGGATAGATAGATAGATACATACATAGATAAGTAAATGGATAGACAGATAGGCAGATAGATAAATAGATGGATAGATAGATAGGCAGACAGACACAATATAGAGAAAAGGATATTACTAGAAAGATAAATAGATTGATACACAGATAAATAAACAGATCGATAGTTGCAGACATCGACAGAACGATACATATTAAGAGACCGGATTCATAGTCGTAATATAAGTGTTGAAATACCAAAATAGGTACTTTTTTTTTCTGTAAGAGATTATTCGCGGCAAAAAACATCAGTGTGTAAAAAAGAGTACCGGTGTTATAGCGCCGGTAACATTGCCTTTTGTCTCCTTCGTACAGTCACGCTAATAAGTGATGTCTCGGCACCAAGTATATATTGGTTAATAATTAGTATCAGCAATATCTAAGGCTTTATTCATTCATTTGGAGTGAGATATATAAACATGTTCCTACACTTACCCACCTTATTCCCAGACATTAATACAGCACAGAGCAAGCCGAACGTAAAGACAGCTGGGATGTGACTTATTAGCGAGACTGTACACATACAAAATTTCTGCCTGATGCCACACGAGCTCTTTAACCCGTTCAGTACTGGTGACGTTCGTTCCAGTGTATTCTGACAATTATTAGTCGATTTTATTCAGCTTAGGAGGGACGTCTACCCACAAAAAAGGCCACAGACTATCTCAATTAACCCTTTTAATCAATTAACTCTTTTACCTATCGTATATACTTCCTAAGCTTCATAAAGTCATCTGAATGGAGCTGAAATTCGATATCAAATACGTCGCTGGCGGTACAGAAGGGGTTAAGCGGAGGATGTATCGGAGCCACAGTGTCAGAGAGAGAGAGAGAGAGAGAGAGAGAGAGAGAGAGAGAGAGAGAGAGAGAGATTGTGTGACCTCTTTTATTGGACTATTGTGTGGTCGTTACTCTTATTTGTTTGTTTGTTTGTGTGTTTGTTTGTTTAATTGTACGTTTGTTTACTTATAAGCGGGTTCGATTTTGTTTATATGTGTGTTTGGTTGTTTAATTGTACGTTTGTTTAGTTATATTAAGCGGGTTCGATTTTATGATTGTATATTTGTTTGTTTTTTGCTTAAAGGGGAGTATTTTTAGTTTGTTCCCTAGACATCCATCAAGCTTAAAAATTACACCCCCTTGACCCCCTTTTAAGATAAATTTGTGTATTTTTCGGTAGAAAACGTTCCCTGCCGAAGGCCGGTTTCTCTAAAATTACTGGCTCGCTATCGCTCGCCAGGAAAATAACATGTAAATGGCATGAAAGGTCTTAAAATTGACAGAAATGGGGCGAACGTCTTAAAATCTCAAAAGCAATGAGGATAAGCATGAGGGAGAAAGGGGTCAGGAAAAAAATCCCCCAAGTGGAAATATCCCCTTAATTGTGTGTGTGTTTGTTCATGTGTGTGTTTGTTTGTTCATGTGTGTGTTTGTTTGTTCATGTGTGCGTTTGTTTGTTCATGTGTGTGTTTGTTTGTTCATGTGTGTGTTTGTTTGTGCATGTGTGTGTTTGTTTGTTCATGTGTGTGTTTGTTTGTGCATGTGTGTGTTTGTTTGTGCATGTGTGTGTTTGTTTGTGCATGTGTGTGTTTGTTTGTGCATGTGTGTGTTTGTTTGTTCATGTGTGTGTTTGTTTGTTCATGTGTGTGTTTGTTTGTTCATGTGTGTGTTTGTTTGTTCATGTGTGTGTTTGTTTGTTCATGTGTGTGTGCTTGATGGTATGTATTTTTGTTTCCATTTGTATTACTGGGGCAATATTTTTTTTTCTGGACCCTCTTCTCTTCTCATGTTTAGCCCCATTAGTTTTGAGATTTTAAGAAGTTTGTTCCATTAGTTTGGCGATGATTAGACCTATCGCCCCATTTCTTTGTCAAAACTAAAACCTTTCGTCCCATTTAGGTATCGATTTTTTCCTGGTGAGCGATAGCGAGCCTGTAATTTTTAGAAGGAATCGGCCTTTGGCCGGGACACTTTTCTACCGAAAAATGTACAAATATATCTTGAAGGGGGGTCTAGGGGGTGTCTTTTTTTAAGTTGATGGAGGTCTAGCGAGGAAACTAAAGAATAATTACAAATAAATACATCAATATATACATATATAAATTAATAGAATAGACCAAATAATAACCACTACCCCTTTCATCTACAATATTGATGGATTGAAATTGATTGACATTTCGTGATGCATGATATCAACGTGCATGACTGAATTCAATATATATGTGTGTGTGTGTGTGTGTGTGTGTGTGTGTGTGTGTGTGTGTGTGTGTGTGTGTGTGTGTGTGTGTGTGTTCTTCCTTCCTCCCCATCGTGTTATCTATCCACCATCTCTCACCCTCACCCACCAACAACACCGCTCTTATCTCCTACCTGAGGGGCCTAGGTTCGATCCCCGCGGAGGCTCGTAAATTAAGGTGGGTATACATCGTAGGCGGTCACTCACCACCTATCATTATTTGCCCTTGGGCACGCTGCTACCAACATTACTAACAGCATTAATAGTACTTCCAACATTACCACATTAATAGTACTATCAACAGTACTACCAACATTACTAACAACCTTAATAGTACTACCAACATTACTAACAACAGTAATAGTACTTCCAACATTACTACCAACATTAATAGTACTACCAACATTACTAACAACATTAATAGTACTACCAACATTACTAACAACAGTAATAGTACTTCCAACATTACTACCAACATTAATAGTACTTCCAACATTACTAACAACATTAATAGTACTACCAACATTACTAACAACGGTAATAGTACTTCCAACATTACTACCAACATTAATAGTACTACCAACATTACTAACAACATTAATAGTACTTCCAACATTACTAACATCATTAATAGTACTACCAACATTACTAACATCATTAATAGTACTACCAACATTACTAACATCATTAATAGTACTTCCAACATTACTAACATCATTAATAGTACTTCCAACATTACTAACAACATTAATAGTACTTCCAACATTACTAACATCATTAATAGTACTTCCAACATTACTAACAACATTAATAGTACTTCCAACATTACTAACATCATTAATAGTACTTCCAACATTACTAACAACATTAATAGTACTTCCAACATTACTAACATCATTAATAGTACTTCCAACATTACTAACATCATTAATAGTACTTCCAACATTACTAACAACATTCATAGTACTATCAACATTACTAACAACATTAATAGTACTACCAACATTACTAACATCATTAATAGTACTTCCAACATTACTAACAACATTAATAGTACTACCAACATTACTAACATCATTAATAGTACTTCCAACATTACTAACATCATTAATAGTACTTCCAACATTACTAACAACATTCATAGTACTATCAACATTACTAACAACATTAATAGTACTACCAACATTACTAACATCATTAATAGTACTATCAACATTACTAACAACATTAATAGTACTATCAACATTACTAACAACATTAATAGTACTACCAACATTACTAACATCATTAATAGTACTTCCAACATTACTAACAACATTAATAGTACTACCAACATTACTAACATCATTAATAGTACTTCCAACATTACTAACATCATTAATAGTACTTCCAACATTACTAACAACATTCATAGTACTAACAACATTAATAGTACTTCCAACATTACTAACAACATTAATAGTACTATCAACATTACTAACAACATTAATAGTACTATCAACATTACTAACAACATTAATAGTACTATCAACATTACTAACAACATTAATAGTACTATCAACATTACTACCAGTATTACTACCAACTTTACTAGCATCATTAATATTACTTCCAACATTATTAATATTAATGGTACTTCCAACATTACTACCAGCATTAATACCAACATTACTTCCACCAATACTACCAACATTACTATCAACATTATTACCAACATTACTATTCCTACCACTGTCAACAAACATACTACTGGCAAACTAAAAATATTAGTTAAACTATCAACATCATCACTAATTCTACTAACATTACTAATATTAGTATTATATAATGCTACCATAACTAACACTACTACTGCTACTACTACTACTACTACTACTACTACTACTACTACTACTACCACCACTACTACTACCAATATCACTCTTACTGACAACATTACAATTACTACTACCATGTCTGTCAACATTGTAAGTACTATCAATATTACTATTATCACCAACATTATTATTACTATCAGTATGACTACTAACATGTCTGTTACTATCAATATTATTACTGTCAATATAATTATTTATGTTAACAGTATTGTCACATTACTACTATCAACATTGCTATAGTCTATATGCTGTAAGTAGGCGAGAAATCATGACCTCTAACCTCTTTAACTAAAAAACGACTGGAGTAATCGAGCTAATAGTTCTACCATTTGGGAAGAGCTAGCCAGGAAATAGGTGTAGACATTTACTACCCATTTGCTCTATCCCCCTATGAGTTATAGAGATGTCTGGCCTACCTGTATTGAATGGACTATGGTGTCAATATTATTACTAACATTAATAACATCACCAATATTACTACGACTATCGTCAAGTACAGCAATATTGCTACTATTACTACACCTGTGTTCCTCCTATTGTTACATCACTCACTCTAGGGAATCAACAAAAACGTATAGCAATAGGCGAGTTCACAGATGGGATTCTTTGTTCGAGTCATATGATATGTGGTTTAAAATGAGGCACAGATGCTTGTTAATTGTGTTCATTCAAAAGTTTACATTGTCGTAATTTCACCATTCAATATGAACAGGTAGATACAGTAAGGAGTTTATATTATATCAACAGACCCTAGCAAGATATTTTGTATCTGATATACTATTCCTACCATGTGATCATTAACTACGTCAATGTCACTGTGATCATTTGTATAATCTAATATTGTAAGTCGCACTACTATGCAGTATATTGGTAGAAATTGCCTCCATTTATGCCATTGCACTGTCACACTGCTATAGTAACTAAAACAACGACAGCAGCAGCAACGACAACGATAACAACAATAAAAACAACAACAGCAAAAAGAAAAACAAAAAAAGCCATAAAAAAACCCGACAACGATAACAACAACATATCAAAAACAACGACAACAACAAACCTAATGCCAAAACAGTAAAACAACAACAACAACAACAGCTAGGAGGGTGCCCAACCCCTTGAAATTGGGGAGTTATCCCACCGCCAAAGGCGGCTTTCTAGGGCCTTTCCTAGCTAATGCTGAGAGGATGGGGTTCTAGTCATGTGGTGATGGGCTGGTCTATCAGAGTGAGTGTTCAGCATTCTCTGCCATACCCATAGCTTACTCTAACTGTTCTTTTTACTTATATGTTTCCTAGATTTCAAGTGGCGGTGTCTCTTTCGTAGATTAACCTCCCTACTTGCCAACTCTCGAGGTTGGTAGACTGGGAGCCAAAGCGTCACATTTTTCCTTTGCCCCTCAGCTTTCCCTTCATAATTGCTGAGGGGCACAGGGCCTTGGGTGGGGCTTCGGTACCCGGGCATTTCCGCGCCCTCCTCTGCTCCTTGCCTGTGAGCGGCTTCGGTCACCCAGGCTTTATTGTGGTAGACAGGGAGGGTTCTGTGGGGGCGCTCGGCTATGGCCATGGCCTTACTCGTGGCCTTGGGGCTGTTCGGCCAGGCAGCCTGGGGAACAGCAACAACACCAAGAACAACAACAATGGCGATACACGTATATATGCCATAGCAACCACAACAAGACTATATATATGCCATAGCAACCACAACAAGACTATATATATGCCATAGCAACCACAACAAGACTATATATATGCCATAGCAACCACAACAAGACTACATATATGCCATAGCAACCACAACAAGACTATATATATGCCATAGCAACCAAGACTATATATATGCCATAGCAACCACAACAAGACTATATATATGCCATAGCAACCACAACAAATATATGCCATAGCAACCAAACAAGACTACATATATGCCATAGCAACCACAACAAGACTATATATATGCCATAGCAACCACAACAAGACTATATATATGCCATAGCAACCACAACAAGACTATATATATGCCATAGCAACCACAACAAGACTATATATATGCCATAGCAACCACAAGACTACAAGCAACAACAAATCAAACCCAACATGGATAACACACCAACAACAACCGATTGAATTGAATTGAATATTCTTCCTTGGTACATACATATCCGATCTGCCCACCAAATTTCGTGAAAATCGGTTCATCACTTGTGAAAATATCTTGTTTACAGACAAACATATTGACAAACGGAGGCAAGAACATAACCTCCATCCAACTTTGTAGAGGGCGGTAATAATAACAAGAAACACAAACTGAACATGCAAGTAAGACAATAGCGACATATAAGACGCATATACTGTATATATACTGTATATATATATATGTATACAGTATATAATTATATATATATATATATATATATATATAATATATATATACCGGTATATATATATATATATATATATCATAGCAACCACAACGAAACTACTATCAACAAAAAACCTACCTCAGCAAGGAGAAAACACCAAACAATAACAACAACAACCACATCCCTAACACAATTTCAAACCACAGCTATTTCCATCACTTCCACAATCATCTGGCCACCACCACATATACTGTATATCCACCACACAACCACCATCACTACCACCACGTCCCCAATCACTACCACAATTACTACAACTACAACTATTTCCACCACAACCACCAACATCTGATCACCCCCACAACCACGATCACTACCACCACGTCCCCAATCACTACCACAATTACTACAACTACAACTATTTCCACCACAACCACCATCACTACCACCACGTCCCCAATCACTACCACAATTACTACAACTACAACTATTTCCACCACAACCACCATCACTACCACCACGTTCCCAATCACTACCACAATTACTACAACTACAACTATTTCCACCACAACCACCATCACTACCACCACGTTCCCAATCACTACCACAATTACTACAACTACAACTATTTCCACCACAACCACCATCACTACCACCACGTTCCAAATCACTACCACAATTACTACAACTACAACTATTTCCACCACAACCATCATCATCTGACCACCATCACCTAGCGAGTCATCAACCACCATCACATCTACCACCATCGCTACCACCACGGTCCCTATCACTATCACAATTACTACCATTAGACTCATCCATCTCACGGGACCTAAGGGAGGGTTGCAAGGAATGCCCACGAGTAGTTACTATCTCCAAAACCTTTCACACCATTCCAGGGAGATATTCTGAAAGACACAAGATCGAGTGTACACATTCAGATAGCTTCGATATTAGTCCCTCAGGTTTGAGTATGCAGTTTAGGCTCCCATTTGGCACAACACCTTTAGTGGGCAAAATCCTGTATATCAGCTCTATGCCTAAAAAGCTAGAGCGAAAAATATAGATTGTCTTATCCATTGACCACCTGGTGATCCCCAACAACTTCAACAACACCATGAACAACAACATCAACAGCGTTGGCAAAAAGTCAGACTGCATAGTGTAGCGCACTTACGGCAGACTATGCAATCAACTCTCTCCCTCAATCAATATTTTCTTCATCCTATGACTTAAACTGCTTTAAACTTCTTGTGTCGAGACATTTTGACTTCAATATCCCTTCTATTAGGCGCTCCGTCACTCTGTTGGCTACGGGATAGACACTCGTTACAGCCAGCATACCTTTTGTCTCCTTCATACACATAGGAAACAAAATAACTAAGGAACCTCGTATTTAAAAGGGGAAGGGCATATTTATTTGCTTGTTTATTTATCTTTATGATCTTTTTGTTTATTTGTTTTTTTAGTTTCCTCCCTAGACCTCCATCAAGCTTAAAATAGCATCCTCAAGATCCCCATTCGAGAAAAATGTGTACAGTTTTCGGTAAAAAAATATGTCGACCGAAGGACGGTAATTCAAAATTACAGGGTATCTATCGTTCGCCAGGAATAAAAATCTACACCTAAATTGCACAAAAAGTCTTAATAATGACAGAGCAATGAGGCAAAAGGTCTTAGAATCGACAAAGTAATGGGCCGAACGTTATAAAATCTGAAAACTAATTTGGCTAAGCATGAGGGAGAAGGGAGACTAGACAAACGACCCATCCCCCCTTAACGCTGACCGACCCCCCCCCCCCCCTCCCCAATGTCCTCCTTAATCTGAAAAATATCGTCTACTGGAGCCAGAATAAAGGGAGGCAATGCATCCTCGTATCTTGAAAGGGTTAACCCATTTTATCATATTCTGGGAACTATTAGACGATTTTAGTCAACTTAGGAAGGACCTTTAGCAATAATAAGGCTCCAAACTATCTCACCCAACCCATTTAACTACCACATATTTGTCCTAAGCTGCATAATATTGTCTAAATATTAGCTAGAAAACAATATAACACGTCGCTGGTACTCAAAGGGTTAATTAACACTGTTTGTACCAGCGACGTCTGTTATATTTCATTCTAGCTACATTTAGACGATTTTATGCAGCTTAGGAAGGATCTGTGGTAGTTAAAAAGGGTCGATTGAGATACTTCGAAGCTAGATATCCTTCCTAAACTGAGTCAAGTCGATTAGTAGTAGCCAGAATGGAATTGAAAGAATGTCGATGGTACAGGAGGTGTTAATAGCATGTGTGCATGACAATTAGAGCTCTCTCAGGCTTTTTGAACATATTCACATTATGAATTAATTTTGTATCGTCAAATTATTATTATTATTATTAGGTTTTTCTTCCCTATAATGTTTTTTTATATTTGTTTATTAGTAGTATTCATTTATATTAAAATGTAAAACTTGCAAACCAAACAAACCAAAATTCTGACAAAGACAATATAAAGGCAAAATAACTAATCAAAATCGCTATGTGGAAACAACGCTTACTAAAATAAAATTCATGAAATAAAAGAACACAATCCACCACATAAGGTGCCCATTACCACATGATCCAGTTAATGTGTTTCCCAAGCAATCCAATCGCACACACAACAACGCACCATCGTCACGTTCAAGGAATTAGTCAGTTTGGAAAGTCCGGGACGTTCTTGTAAATTTGACTAAACAATGCATAAATAAAGAAACAACAATTAGTGTTAACATGTTCTATTAAAATCAAATGTGTAACCTGACAAGACAAATGTACACAATTACACAATTATCTCGAAGGGGGAGTATATATAATACAGTATATATATATATATATATATATATATATATATATATATATATATATATTTTTTTTTTTTTTTTTTTTTTTTTTTTTTAAGTTTGATGGAAGTCTCGAGAGGAAACTAAGACAATAATTAATATATCAATAAATAGGCAAATACAGACGTCCCTCCCACCTTAAGGGGGGTGACCTGTTTATGTTCTGTCCTTTTCTATCTTTCTCTGGCTTGTATCCATTCGGCCCCATTCAGCCTACTGTTTTAAGACGTTTATCCCCATCCAGGTGTCAATTTTTTACTGGTGAGCGGTAGCGAGCCAGCATATTTTTTAGTTTTGTTTGACAGCAGGCTAAATTTGTACATTTTTCGATAGAAAATGTCTCCGGCGAAGCCGGATTTCTTCATATAATGCTGGCTCGCTGTCGCTCGCCAGGAAGAAATCGACACCTAGATGGGGGTAAACGTCTGAAATTAGTTGGCTGAATGGGGCCGAATGGATACAAGCCAGAGAAAGAGAGAAAAGGAGAGAAATAACAAACAGCGGGTCACCCCCCTTAATGGTAGTAATATTGCCATTGGTGATGTTGGTAATATTATTATTTTGTTTTATTTAATTTTTTTCAATATACGACAGTTTTGTTACTCTCTTAAGGGGAGATCTCCACTTGAGGGATTTTTTTCCTTGACCCCTTTCTCCCTCATGTTTAGCCCCATTGTTTTTGATATTATAAAACGTTCGCCCCATTAATTTAGCGATTTTAAGAACTTTCACCCCATATTAAGACCTTTCGTGCCATTCAGGTGTCGATTTTATCCTGGCGAGCGATAGCGAGCCTGTAATTTAAGACGAACTGGCCTATGGCCGGGACATTTTTCTACCGAAAAATGTACACATTTATCTTGAAAGGGACTCAAGGGGGTATCATTTTAAGCTTGATGGAGGTCTAGGGAACAATGTAAATACCTCCCCTTAAGTGGTATATTCCGTGCACACCAATTTTCTAGTGTAGTTCTCTGCATACTTCAAAAAAGAAATATACACACACATTTTGTAAACCAAATATATTCAAATCCTTATTATGTAAACAGGAATCTATCAACAACATATCTTATTATGTAAACAGGGATCTATCAACAACATATCTTATTATGTAAACAGGGATCTATCAACAACATATCTTATCCAAGAAGCTATAAGCACAGTGTCGTCAATTAAGGGAGCCCACATCGCTTTTTTTCTCTCTTTCTCTCCCTCTCTCTTTGGCTTGTAGGCCCCATTCAACCTACTGTTTTAAGACGCTTACCCCCATCCAGGTGTCAATATTTTCCTGGCGAGCGGTAGCGAGCCAGCATATATATAATTTTGTTTTCACAGCAAGCTAAATTTGTACATTTTTCGATAGAAAAATGTCTCCGGCGAAGCCGGATTTCTCTATGCAATGCTGACTCGCTATCGCTCGCCAGAAAGAAATCGACACCTGGATGGGGATAAACGTCTTAGAACAGTAGGTTGAATGGGGCCGAATGGATACAAGCCAGGCAAAGAGAGATAAGAAGATAAAGATAAAACAAAAAAAGCCGGTGACCCCCCCCTTAATATCCTCTACCTCACATGGTATTATATTTCCATTTGATCTACTACCTTTGAAATACCTTACCCAAGGCTTACCTGGTCAGCCCGACGATTTCTAATTAGCGTTGTTTCCCGCCTGATGATGTCCGCGTGGGTCTGGTCGGCGTACCAAAAGCAATGAACCTATTATGTCTGCCCTATATTATTGGTTGGCGCTCCTCCTCCCACCCACAACAATTCCCCGGGAGGTTGCGGGGCCCTATAGTAAGCGGAAATCGGCCACCTTTCGCCATTTTGGAGCAAACGGGGTCATCAGCTTCTCTCCATACTCATTTACGTCCATACCGACAACAAATATTGAAGGGGGATGGGCGTATTTATTAAAGGGGGATGGGCGTATTTATTTGCTCATTAATGCACCTTTATTATTTTTTGGTTTCCTCCCTATACCTCCATCAAGCTTAGACAAACATCCGCCCAAGACCCTCCTTCAAGATAAATGTGTAAATGTTTCGATAGTTGTTTGTCCTCATAAATTACAGGCTCGTTATAGCTCGCCAGGAAACAAATCGACACCTAATTGACACGAAAAACCATAATATTGACAAAGAAAAGGGGCGAAAGGTCTTAAAATCGCCAAACTAATCGGCCGAACGTCTTATTATCTGAAAACTAATGAGGTTAAACATGAGGAGGAACATCAGAAAAACGACCCATCTCCCCTTATTAAGCTCTCTGGACTCTTACATACTTCCTTAAGGGGAGATGTCCACTTGAGGGATTTTTTTCTGGACTCCTTTCTCCCTCATGTTTAGCCCCATTGTTTTCCTAATGTTTCCCATTATTTTGATGATTTTAAGAACTCAACCCATTTCTGTCAATTTTAAGACCTTTCGTGCCATTTAGGTGTCGATGTTATCCTGGCGAGCGATAGCGAGCCTGTAATTTAAGAGGAACCGGCTTTCAGCCGGTACATTTTTCTACCGAAAAATTTACAAATTTATCTTGAAAGGGGCTCAAGGGGGCGTAATGTTAAGCTTGAAGGATATCTACGGACCAAACTAAAAACCTCCCCTTAACCCCCTCTGTACCGACGGCGTGTGTTATAATTTATTCTGCTATATATTTAGACGATATTATGCAGCTTAGGAAGTAGCTGGGGTAGTTAGAAGGGTTGGTGGAGATAGGTTGAAGCCTTATTATTGCTAGAGGTCCTTCCTAAGCTGAATACAAGCGTCTAATAATTGCCAGAATAGGATGAAAAGGACGTCCCTGGTACTCAACGGGTTAAGGGGAGATTTCCACTTGAGGATTTTTTTTCTTTACCCCTTTCTCCCTCATGTTTAGCCCCATTGATTTTGAGATTCTAAGACGTTCACCCCATTAGTTTGGCGATTTTAAGAACTTTCACCCCATTTATGTAACTTTTAAGACCTTTTGTCCCATTTAGGTGTCGATTTTTTCCTGGCGAGCGATAGCGAGCCTGTAACTTAAGAGGAACCGGCCTTCGGCCGGGACATTTTTCTACCGAAAAATGTACAAATTTATCATGAAAGTGGGTAATGGGGGTGTAATTTCAAGCTTGATGGAAGTCTAGGAAACACACTAAAAACCTTCCCTTAATGTTAGGCAATGCTGGTGTAGATAGTATAGTTTCGTCTTTGGCTCTATAGTTGGTTTTAGTTCAAGTGACGGTAAATTGAATCTCTTAGCAGCTAATTTCTCGATACGGCATGGAACGAATGTGAAACTACTATGTCTCTGCATCATATTAAGGGGAGATGGTTCACTTTTTGAGCGATTTGTGCATGTATTCATTATTTTTATAGTTTCCTCCCTAGACCTCCATCAAATTAAAAACAAACATCCATTAGATCCCCCTTCTAGATTAATTTGTACATTTTTCGGCAGAAAAATTTCCCGGCCGAAGGCCGGTTCTTCCAACATTACAGGCTCACTATCGTTCGCCAGGGGGGAAAATGACACATAAATAGCACGAAAGGTCTAAATATTTTGTTCGGCTTAGGAAGGATGTCTACTCAATAAAAGGCTACATACTATCTCGGTTCATCATTTTTAGCTACTGTACATCCTTCCTAAGCTTCATACAATCGTCTAAATGAAGCTGAAATCAAATAACAAAGACGTCGCCGGTACAGATGGGGTTAAGGGGAGATTTCCACTTGGGGTATTTTTTTTATTGGCCCCTTTCTCCCTCATGGTTAGCCCCATTGCTTTTGATATTTTAAGATGTTCGCCCCATTAGTTTGGCGATTTTAAGATGTTCGCCCCATTAGTTTGGCGATTTTAAGAACTTTCGCCACATTTCTGTCAATTTTAAGAATTTTCGTGCCATTTAGGTGTCGATTTTTTCCTGGCGAGCGATAGCGAGCCTGTAATTTAAGAGGAATCGGCCTTCGGCCGGGACATTTTTCTACCGAAAAATGTACAAATTTATCTTGAAAGGGGGTCTAGGGGCTGTAATGTTAAGCTTGATGGAGGTCTAGGGAACTAACTAAAAACCTCCCCTTAAGGTACACTCGGATGCCATAGTCTCTAGCCCACTCGTAAGAATTCGTGGACCTTCTTATTTTTATCTTGATGCAATTACAACTATTGTTGATTGATTTTGTTTATATAACTTGCTTTTCAATGAATAATATGTATAGTGTTGTAGCTGATGTATAGAATAGTATATTCTTAAATTCGTTTCCGGAGGTATACTTCCATAATTAGAAACGGGTGAATCCACGAATATTTGTGATTGGGGTAGAGAGTATCCCAATCACAAATATTCGTGGATTCACCCGTGTGCACTGTAACACTTGTGTAAGAAACTGATACACATACAAATAGTTTCAGTAATGTTTGTGTTCTAATGTGAGCACGTGAGCGTTTGAAATACTTTGTAACATGTGTATCAATTTTTACATCATATTGACGCATATACTCTTATAGTATACCAAAATGGCGTACACACTAAAATGGTGTCCGGTTTGTCTTACACACGGCTTTCTTTATTGTGTTTTGTTGTTGTTGAGTAAAACACAAAAGGAAATAGAAAATAATAAAGCTTACACCCTGTTCTCTCTCTCCCCCCCCCCCCCCCCCCCTCAGGTGCCGGTAAGTCAAAGTGTGGCCAGCAGCGGGTCGGAAGCTACGCAGGTACACAGGTATGGGCGACAGAGGCCAGGACAGATCAAAGAGATTACCTAGATTTTTTTTTTCCGGAATGAAGCCTATTATA
Organism: Paralithodes platypus; assembly: GCA_032716605.1. Lineage (NCBI taxonomy): Eukaryota > Metazoa > Arthropoda > Malacostraca > Decapoda > Lithodidae > Paralithodes > Paralithodes platypus. The sequence continues at coordinate 60,717,023 of CM064573.1, forward strand.
TTTCGTTTTTGTTTGTGTGTTTTTATTTTTTAGTCGTACTGTATTACACAAATATATATATATATATATATATATATATATATATATATATATATATATATATATATATATATACGGTATATATATATATATATATTTATTTATTTATTTATTTATTTGTTAGAATAAGAGCATACAAAAAATGAAGTAGATTTAGTATAACAACATATCTTATAGCCTGTTTTAACCTAGCGAGTTTGCATTTGGTCATTGTAAACTAAAACACTCCACTTTTGCTGATGAAACAGTGTCCGAATTACATTCCTCAGCAAAAATAACACACACACACACACACACACACACACACACACACACACACACACACACACACACACACACTATATTACAATCATGAGCTACTTAGCTCGAAGTTGACTTCTGTAGTCCAAAGGGATCAATGCACACTCACTTGGTTATACACATATTAGACTACACACTGTTCCAAGTAAGTAGGCTAAAACTCTTGAATATTAACCTCTAAAGTGGGGAGATTGTAGGCACCAATCAAGCAGGGCAGTACCCAGGGGAGGCCACATATTCATATGATAAAGAGTTGCTGGAACTCCTCTTTCATTTGCCTGGCGTCAACCACTGTTTCTATTTGTGCCTCACCACAGAGAGTAATCCAGCTAACTCTAAGAAACACCTCCTCCTCCCACACTTGTGTCCAATATCTTTAAAGTACCTCCAACGTGTCTTGATTGTGGCTCTGTCGCTCTTTCAACTTGATGGGGGGGGGGGGGGGGGCACTTATTACAGGCAGCTTTGCCTTTTGTCTCCTTCGTACACGTAGGACAAAAAATAACTAACGACTAGAATAATCAAGCTAATACTTCTATGAGTTGGGAAGGGTCAGCCAGGGAATAGGTGTAGAAATGTACAAGCCATATTATGTTCCAGCCCATTTTGAAGGACATAGGTTAGAGTTCACGATCTCTGGCCTACCTATTTGGAACACAGTGTGTATGTTGGGGTGGAGGGGGGGGGGGAAGGGGGAGGGGTTCGAATGGTGGGTGGAGAGGTTAAAGGAGGTATAGGGGGTGGGTGGGGAAGGAGGAGGGTCAGCCAGAGACATTCAAGAAGTTTATGATCCTATAGCGGTCCTTTGATCTATATTGCTTCCTGTGTCCTCTTCATCCTTAACCTTCTCCTTCTTCCTCTGCATTCTTCTTCTTCCTCGCCTCTTTCTTTCATGTTCCGGTGCGCGCCTGTGGGTCTGATGGTGATGATGATAGGGAGGGGGGCGGGTTTGATAGGGAGGGGGGAGGGTTTGTCTTTCACCTGTGTCGGTCTGTCGCCTCATGTCTCTTTGTATTAGTATTCATTCGTTCAACTATTTGTTCTCTGAGTAATATTCTGTTTGTGTCATAAATCAAATTATCCTCAAGTTTTTGCGCTTGAAATTGGCGTCAACTTCGCTGCTTAGTTAAAATAGGACTTCAGAGGCTATCAACCTTTCTGGATTATGAAGCCAGCACACTGTAAGTCAAGCAGATAGTCAGGACTGGAGCCCCTTTTCTAAAACTCCAGTCCCTTCTTACTTCAATAAAACGATGTTGCCGGTACAGAAGGGGTTAACCCTTTCAGCACGATGACGTAATTTTCACCATATTCTGGTTACCATTAGACGATTTGCTTTAGTTTATAATCTACCTCTATGACTCAAAGGGGGTAAATACCATCTCTATAAACCCTTTGAATAGCACAGGGCCTTCCATATACTGCATAAAATCGTCTAATTTTAGCCAGCATAAAATTACAAATATTTCGCCGGTACAGAAGGGGTTAAGGGGGGTCACCGGCTGTTTTAATATTTCTCTCCTTTTCTCTCTTTCCCTGGCTTGTATCCATTCGGCCCCATTCAGCTAACTGTTTTAAGACGTTTATCCCCATCCAGGTGTCGATTTCTTACTGGCGAGCGAGAGCGAGCCAGCATTGTATGGAGAAATCCGGCTTCGTAGGAGAAATTTTTCTATCGAAAAATTTACAAATTAGCTTGCTGTCAAAATAAAAATATATATATGCTGGCTCGCGGCAAAATATTGACGCCTGGATGGGGGTAAACGTCTTAAAACAGTAGGCTGAATGGGGCCGAATGGATACAAGCCAAAGAGAGAGGGAGAGAAAGATAACAAAAAAAAAGCGAGGTGGGCTCCCTTGAATTATGACCCAAGAACTACACCCATGGTAATTATTATAAGTGCTCGATAAAGCTCCCAGGCTACACCTATCCATTGGCGTAGTAAGGGGAGATGGATAATTTTTCTGGTCCCCCTTCTTCCTCATGTTGAGCCCCTTTAGTTTTCAGATTTTAAGACGTTTGGCCTAATTTAGTTCGGCAATGTTAAGACCTTTCGCCTCATTTCAATGTCAATATACAGACTTCTCGTGTCATTTGGGTTTCCATTTTTTCTGGCAAGCGATGGCGAGCCTGTATTTTAAGAGGAATCGGCCATTTTTCTATGGACAAATGGACAAATTTATCTTGAAAGAGGGTCATGGGGGTGTTTTGTATAAGCTTGATGGACGTCTTGGGAGGAAACTAATACAATAATACAAATATATATAAATTAACAAATAAAATATGTCCCTCCCCGCTTAAGGGGGCCCACCTCGCTTTTTTTTTCTTTCTCTCCCTCTCTATTTGGCTAGTATCTATTCGGCCCCATTCAGCCTACTGTTTTAAGACGTTTACCCGCATCCAGGTGTCAATATTTTCCTGGCAAGCGATAGCGAGCCAGCATTTTTTTTTTTTTTTTTTACAGCAAGCTAAATTTGTAAATTTTTCGATAGAAAAATGTCTGCGGCGAAGCCGGATTGCTCCATACAATGCTGGCTCGCTATCGCTCGCCAGGAAGAAATCGACACCTGGATGGGGATAAACATCTTAAGACAGTTGGTTGGATGGGGCCAAATGGATACAAGTTAGAAAAAGAGAGAAATGAAGAGAAAGATAAAAAAAAAAAAAAAAAATGACCCCCCTTAATAGTGCGCTTGGCTTACAACCCAGGTTCGATTCCCAGGCAGGTCGAGGTGGATGAGAATGTCTCCTAAAATCTGGTGTTTATATTCACTTTGGCCACCCCCCTAAAAAAGTAAATAAATAAATAAAATAAATAAAATAAAAATAGAATAAAATAAAATAAAATAATAATAGGGAAAATGGGGATTGGGCCTGAGTAAATAGATGGATAGAAATAAATATTCACTTTACAATAAACAGTAAATTAGCATTGGCGGATATTTGTGGCGTTTCACGGGTATAAGGTATAGCGCCAACGAACTTCTTGACAATAATCTTGATCCCTGCCACCTCTCTGTAACTCACGAGGGCCTAGAACAAACTGGCTGTAAATATCCACACACCTATTATTTCCTAGTGGACTCTTCCCAAATGACAGAAAGGTCAGCCCGATTGCCTTCATTTATTTTAAGTTATAAGAAGAATTCCGGACACTAGTGAATGTTTGAGGTAGAACTAGTGCTGAAGGGCTTATTAATTTGCTCACTTGTGTATTTTTATATATATTTTTTTTTAGTTTCCTCCCTAGACCTCCATCAAAGTTAAGATATCATCCGGCCAAAACCCTCCTTCATCCTTCAAGATAAATGTTTACATTTTTCGATAGTGTTCAGGCCAAAGGCCGGTCCCTCTTAAATTACAGGCTCGCTATCGCTCGCCAGGACAAAACATCAACACCTAAATTACACGAAAAGTCTTAGTATTGACCCAGAAATAGGGCGAAAGGTCTTAAAATCGTCAAAATAATGTGGCGAATGTCTTATAATCTGAAAACTAATGAGGCTAAACATGAGGAAGAAGTGGGACCAGAAAAACGACCCATCTCCCCTTAATGACAGAACAGAACGAATTGGTGTCTAGAATCTCCCAAGTCTGTTTTATATACTGTATACCGATATATGTGTATTATTATTATTATTATTATTATTATTATTATTATTATTATTATTATTATTATTATTATGATAATGTTATTATTATTATTATTGTTGTTGTTGTTGTTGTTTATTATTAAATTTCAGTTGGCATGCGCGGCCGTGTGTGTATTTACCTATTTGTATTTACCTATTTGTAGTTTACAGGAATTGAGCAGCGCTCGTGTTGTCCTGTCTTAGTTACTTTATAATCAATCCATTTTACTTAGACAAGTATCGTAATGGATATTCCCAGTTCCCAGTATTTTGGACTAACATATCATAACTTATGTTGCCCTATTTCCATATTTACTTTTATCCAACCTAGATTTGAACATGTTAATGTTCCTCGCTCTCACCACCTCCTCCTCCAAGTTGTTCCAAGTCTCTATACTCCTATATGGGAAGCTGAATTTCTGTGTGTCCTTACGACATCTGCCCTTCCTCAGCTTAAGTTTTCTGTGAACTGCGTACTTTTCTCTTAAACTCGTGCCCTCTTGTCCTTCCATCATCCCTCACGAATAGATCTTCCCTATCTACTCGTTCCAAACTTTTTACTCCCTTGAACATCGTTATTAAGTCGCCTCGTTCCCTTCTCTCTTTCAAGGTAGGCAGTTGTAGTGTCTTAAGTCTTTCCTCATATGTCAACTCCTTCAATCTTGGGATCATCTTCGTTGCTATCCTTTGGACTTTCTCTAATTTGTTTATATGTTTTTTCAAATGTGGTGACCATATCACTGCTGCATATTCTAATCTTGGTCTTATCATAGTCATTATCAGTTTTCTTAACATTTCTTCATCCAAATAGTTAAATGCCACTCTCATATTGGGTATTATTCCATATGCTCCTCCAATGATCATGTTAATATGCTTCTCCGGGGATAGATCATCTTGTATTATCACTCCAAGGTCCTTCTCATGCCGTGTTTTGCCGATTATTTCAATTCCTAATTCGTACTCCCAGCTTGGCCTTATCTCACTTGTTCCCACTTCCAAAACATGACACTTTTCTGCATTAAAACTCATTTTCCAGGTTTGGCTCCATCTGTGCAACTCATCTAGGTCCTTTTGAAGATCCTGACAACTTTCTATACAGGTGACATTCTTCATGATCTTAGCGTCATCCGCAAACATATTCATATGACTATTCAAGTTTTCTGGCATGTCTTTACATAAAGTAGGAAAATTATCGGACCCAACACTGATCCCTGTGGTACTCCGCTCGTCACACTCCTCCACTGTGAATATTTGTCTCGTATCGTGGTCCTTATTTCTCTTCCTATTAAAATGTTTTCCATCCATTTTAACATCCTACCATGTACACCTCCAACAACCTGCAATTTCCACAATAACTTTTTGTGAGGCACCCTGTCAAAGGCCTTTTTCAGGTCCAGGTAAACACAGTCAACCCATCCCTCTCTCTCCTGTGTAACATCTACAACTCTGCTATAAAAGCTTAATAAATTAGATACACAAGATCTCCCTTCCCTGAATCCAAACTGTTTCTCGCTAACCACCCCCTGTCCCTCAATGAAGTGTGTCCACTTTTTTCTTATAATTTTCTCACAAATTTTGCAAACAATGCTGGTGAGGGACACCGGTCTGTAGTTAAGCGGATTTTCTCTCTGTGTGTGTGTGTGTGTGTGTGTGTGTGTGTGTGTGTGTGTGTGTGTGTTCACTTCACTTGCTTGTTCGTCAAGGGGAATCCACGTAATGCGAGCAAAGCTCATTATTATCGCGCCTCCTTAACTGGGAATGTTTTGCGTCAAATGCATGTTCAGTGTTTATGTATCGTTGGAATGGCTGTGGATGTGTGTGTAGTCTGTATTTTAGCCAATTGGCGACATCTGGAAACGAAGGCTTAGGGTTAATCTGTACTGTACCATTCTCACTACGGTACCAGTCTCACCCGAAGGCTTAGGTTGACCAGTAGCTTAGGTTGACCAGTACGATACCCATCTCACCTTGTAACCGATCACCAACCCCAGATGGGACGTCACAACTTCGTCCACTTATACCAGGTTCCTATTTATACTGCTAGGTGAACAGAGGCTACACCGTTAGGAGACTTGCCCAAATGTCTCTTCCCCGCCAGGGTCTCGAACCCGGGACCTTCTGGTTGTGAGCCAGACGCGCTATCAGTGTGTGTGTGTGTGTGTGTGTGTGGACAAGTGGTGGTGTGGTTACATGTACAAAATATGTAGGTTTGCAGGTACATGAGGTTTGTGGCGACAGTTTAAATGTACACACCTCTTTAACATACGTTGAAATAGAGTGTTTTAGCTTAGGTTAGGTAAGTTAGGTTAGGTTAGGTTGGGTTAGGTAGGTTAAATTGGGTTAAGTTTTATCTAGACAGTTTTATTTAGGTTTAAAAATCGAAAAATGTACTCTTAAACATGCATAATTAACGTTTGTACTGATAAACACACCACCGCTTGGATGTGTGTGTGTGATGGCGGTGTAAAAGTGAAGGCAGTGTGATGGATGTATGAGAGAGAGAGAGAGAGAGAGAGAGAGAGAGAGAGAGAGAGAGCGAGAGAGCGACAGGAAGAGAGAGAGAGGAAGAGAGCGAGAGGAAGAGAGCTAGAGAGAGCGAGAGGAAGAGAGCTAGAGAGAGTGAGAGGAAGAGAGCTAGAGAGAGTGAGAGGAAGAGAGCGAGAGGAAGAGAGCGAGAGGAAGAGAGCGAGAGGAAGAGAGCGAGAGGAAGAGAGCGAGAGGAAGAGAGCGAGAGGAAGAGAGCGAGAGGAAGAGAGCGAGAGGAAGAGAGCGAGAGGAAGAGAGCGAGAGCGAGAGGAAGAGAGCGAGAGGAAGAGAGCGAGAGGAAGAGAGCGAGAGGAAGAGAGCGAGAGGAAGAGAGCGAGAGGAAGAGAGCGAGAGGAAGAGAGCGAGAGGAAGAGAGCGAGAGGAAGAGAGCGAGAGGAAGAGAGCGAGAGAGAGAGAGAGAGCGAGAGAGAGAGAGAGAGCGAGAGAGAGAGAGAGCGAGAGAGAGAGAGAGAGAGCGAGAGAGAGAGAGAGAGAGAGCGAGAGAGAGCGAGAGAGAGAGAGAGAGAGCGAGGGAGAGAGCGAGAGAAGGTAAAGTGATGGATGTATGGTCCAGTAAAGTTACTACCTCGTTCTTCATATATAATAACTCTAAATCAAGACAGGCGGTATTTCCCCCCTTCCCGTAAATGCTTCCCTTTTTACTTCCCTGGGAGATTGTAATTTACCCCTTTCATATTATAGGCTCTTCTATAATATATACTTTTATGAAGGTTATCCTCCGTTTCCCACGATACCTCTTATACTGTATATGTTTGGCTATTTGTATAGTTGTCTATCTACTTATATATCTATCTGTTTGTATTTATATAATTGTATTTACTTTGTTGTAATTTTACAGGAGTGAGCCTAGGTTCGTGGTGTCCCGTCTTCCAAACTCATATCATATTTTACTTAAAATTGGCTTATACTCTTGGCAAATATTATCACATCCTTCTTGAAAGGCTTGACCGCTAATTCGAATGTATGGCCTCTCGTTCTTTCTTTTGATGGCATGATGAAGTCTTCCCTGTCAATCCAGGCAATCTTGTTAACACATTTGTACATCGTAATCATATCTCCGCGTTCTCTTCTATCTTGCAATGTAGTAAGGCCTATCTGTGTGTCTGTCTGTCTGTCTGTCTGTCTGTCTGTCTGTCTGTCTGTCTGTCTGTCTGTCTGTCTGTCTGTCTGTCTGTCTGTCTGTCTGTCTGTCTGTCTGTGAGTGAATGTATCTACACTAAGTATATTTTAGTTATTTGGGGAATCATATTAGAATTGCTAAATGCAACAATGTCAAACGATCATGCTACCAACAGCCGTAATGTTTCTCTATTAGTGACGTTGCTACGAACATCTTTATCCGACATCACGTGAATCACACTTCCCTATCCCCCCCCCCCCCCTCCCAGGTATAAATCTTCGCCTGTAAGCGTTATGTCGTACTCTATCTTTTGCTCTATTTAGCCTCCTCTGCAATTGTTCTTCCTCCTCCTTTCTCTTTTGGTACACTTGCCCTCCTTGCCCTCTTCACTGTGTATTCTGTAATGCTAAAGCCGGTATCACACGAGAGCTTTTATAGTCAACATTCGATGATCAACATTTGTCTGGCAACATTTCTGGAATATTTTGCACTGGTATCGGAAACTAGACTGATGATAGATGAATTTAGGTGACAGAAAAGCTTTAAATGTTGACCTCATACGCTGCCAGACCAGTGTTGAGGATAAATGTTGAGGGAAAAAGCCCTCTTGTGATACCGGCTTTACTTTGTTATTGCATACTGTACTCCCTCGCTTCCTTTTCCTGCCTTCACATTGCTTCATAAAGTTTGGCTTCATTATTCTCAAGTCTCTGTACAAGTCTCTGCTCTATTGTCCCTATCCAATATATCTGTCTAGTCCCTATATCTCATGCTATCCTCTATTTCATTAATTTGACTCCTATTATCTATCCCATTATGCTCTACCGTCTCTATCCAATGTTTCTTTTCAACTGACGGTACATTGCAAAGTTCCCATCAGGATTTCGCAGTTATTTTGAAGATTTTGTAGTGAAATATGGTACTAATTGTGTAAACGTGGTCTTAATATGATGCAGAGACACAGGAGTTTAATATTTCCCATTAAGTATCGATAAATTAGCTGTTAATGGATTCAATTTATCATCAGCTGAAAATAAACAATATATTTCCTACCATCCTCTATTTAATTTCGCTTCTGCTGCAACCCTTTCCTTCCTCAATGTTTATCTTAAGACACTTAAGAAGGAAGGGTATATTTTTAAGTCGATTATTTCATTATATGTATTATTATTTTTGGTTTCTTCCCTAGACCTCCATCAAGCTTGAGCCCTTGAGTCCCTTTCAAGATCATATTTGTACATTTTTCGGTAGAAAAATGTCTCCGGTTCCTCTTAAATTACAGGCTTGTTATCGCTCGCCAGGAAAAAAATTGACACCTAAATGGCACAAAAGGTCTTAAATTTGACAAGTGGGGTTAAAGTTCTTAAAATCGACAAACTAATGGAGCGAACGTCTTAAAATCTCAAAAGCAACGGGACTAAACAGAAGAGTGAAAGGGGTCAAGAAAAAAATATCTTGAGTGGAAATCTCCCCTTAATATTATATCCCCTTCAAGATTATGCTGCGTTATGACAGTTTATTCTCGCTATCATTGTATACAGCTTAGGAAAGATCTGTGGGATTTATATGGGTATAAAGACTATCTCAATTAACTCCATGACTTCCGTACACCCGTCCTAATCTGGATACAATCGTCTAATAACAGCTAGAAAACATAGAAGAAATGGATCACCGTATATTGAAATGGTTAATTCCTTCAGTTGTCTACTATGTCTGGGGGAGGCACTCGTCACAGGCAGTTTTGCCTTTTGCCTCCCTCATCCACATAGACAAAAAAAAATTCACGATTGCTCTTGAAACTCCCCCATTCCATTTGCCTATTTATCCCACATCCCTCACTCGATATAATATCCTTTATCCCATTTTCCTGTGTTGATCTGAGTTTATCCCACAACCGTCTATCCTCTATCCCATCCCCTACGTTTGTATGTGTGTTATGTCTTATGTGTATGTATTTATCCCACTTTTCATAGTCTATCCTCTATCCCACTTCCCTTCCTTTCGCAACCCTATCGTTCCCACCACACCCATCCATCCATCCCTCACGTCTCCATCCCCCCCCCCCTCTCTCTCTCTCTCTCTCACTCTCTCTTCCTCACGTCTCCGTCCATCCCAGACTCACCAGTAATCCATCACCAGGTCAGCAGTAGGGAAGGAAATAACTGGACTTCTTCCCACGACCATATCTCTCTCTTCCCTACCCCCATCCATCCATCCATTTATTCCCTAGCCCTGTCCATCCATCCATCCCTCAGTCTGGCCATCTATCAAGGCGTCAGGTCGCTTTTACCCTATCCTTCACCTCTTGTCTAGCCTTCCGAAGTTTAGTGGAGATCATGCACTAGGTTAGGTGTGTGTGTGTGTGTGTGTGTGTGTGTGTGTGTGTGTGTGTGTGTGTGTGTGTGTGTGTGAAGGAGACAAAAATCAAATCTGCCTGCAACAAGTGTCTCCCCCAATGTTGAGAAAGTGAGAGAGCCAAATTTAACCTCTTTTACCAGGAAGATCACAGTAGCCTATCCTAGCTTAACCCTGATCTATAAGTAACCCAGCCCCTCTTCACCCATGTTAGGATAGGACAGGTTAGATTAGGATAAGGTACCTTGATTGCCCTGGTAAAGGAAATATATCACTAGTGCATGAGCTCCTCCAAACTTCGGGAGTTACCTGCCCTGCCTCACCTTGCATTCCTTAAGGGGAGGTTTTAGTGTGTTTCCTAGACTTCCATCAAGCTTGAAATTACACCCCCTTGACCCCCTTTCAAGATAAATTTGTACATTTTTCGGTAGAAAAATTTCCCGGCCGAAGGCCGGTTCCTCTTAAAATACAGGCTCGCTATCGCTCGCCAGGAAATAATTGAAACCTAAATGGGACGACAGGTCTTAAAAGTGACATAAATGGGGTGAAAGTTCTTAAAATCGCCAAACTAATGGGGCGAACGTCTTAAAATCTCAAAAGCAATGGGGCTAAACATGAGGGAGAAAGGGGTAAAGAAAAAAATCCCTCGAGGGGAAATCTCCCCTTAAAGAAGGAATCTGTATTTATATCATCATGGAGCTATCAATCTGCATTTTTTCCTTATTCTCAATTTGCTGGACGTGCTATTGTAGACAGAACCTGGACAACTCTCTCTATAATACACTTGCTCAAACGCATAGGAAAATAGTCGATATATTGTACTTGGACATTCTAAGGTTATTTCTGTACACCTAAAGACCCCTTGAGTGGAAAATTATATTTATAACACTCGGCTTACACCTTTATCAGGATATCTAAAGATTTTCTAAACGATTCGTTTCCCATGTGTTGGTCATCCTCAGAGAGTGATTGTTGTCTGTTAAGGGAGCCCACCTCGCTTTTTTTTTTCTCTTTCTCTCCCTCTCTCTTTGGCTTGTATCCATTCGGCCCCATTCAGCATACTGTTTTAAGACGTTTACCCCCTTTCAGGTGTCGGTATTTTCCTGGCGGGCGGTAGCGAGCCAGCATATATATTTTTTTGTTTTGACAGCAAGCTAAATTTGTAAATTTTTCGATAGAAATATTTCTCCGGCGAAGCCGGATTTCTCCATACAATGTTGGTTCGCTATCGCTCGCCAGGAAGAAATCGACACCTGTATGGGGATAAACGTCTTAAAACAGTTGGCTGAATGGGGCCGAACGGATACAAGCCAGGGAATGAGAGAAAGGAGAGAAAGATAAAAAAAAAAAAACAGTGACCCCTCTTAACTTCATTTGTTTAGCTTCCATATCTCACCGAATCTACGCCGAGTAAGTAAAGCATTCAATTAAATAATATGGCCATGTAAATGTTAATAACTCGCTACTCTTATGACGACAAAGCCACAAAATGTCGACAGGTATCCAGTCCCTATTCTCTGACATTCTTTGTAATATAATAATAATCCCCGTTTCCCCCACCACTAATACTACTACCACCACCACCACCATCATCATCATCATCATCTATCTCTCTTTCTCCATCCTTCACAGATCATTGCCAGGCGTCACCATCTATCAAACACCATCCATCTCCATCCTTCCAGCCTCATATATAATTCCTGGACCTTAATTCCCCCCTCCCGTTCTCTTCATCATCATATTTCTCCCTGACCATTGTGTTTTTGGGTTGGGATTCTCTCCATGCCCTTGCTCTCTTCCTATCGGTCGGGGGTTAACTATAAGGTCAGGTATAGCATGAGGGAGAGGTCGGTTTACACGAGTACGTTATCCGGCTATTTTGCTTTGGAAGCAGGGTCCAAAGAATATGGTCTCTTAACCTTGTTTCGATGATGAAAATATAGTAACAAAATAACTATAAATACTGTATATATAATATATATATATATATATATATATACAGGGTGTCCCAGGAGGAAAGGGCATAACTTTGGGAAATAATAGAACAACTCATTCTAAGCATAAAATGTTCAATAACAAAAAGTCCAAATCTCAACCGTTATAAAGATAATGAAGGTTTAAGTTAGTGTCCTCCCCTGCATCACTGTAATGGACTCTCCCATGTCAAATAATTTCTAACTGGTCCAAAGTGAGCTAATATGTCTATAATAATTTTGCAACTTACAGAATTATAGTAACTTTATAATAACATGGTAAAATAAGTGCAGAAAGATGGAGGTGTGGTAGGCACTAGGTCAGCTAGGCCAGCCTTTGGGGAAATACTGAAGAAAATACCATTTTCAACATGCAATATCTCGATAACGGTCGAGATTTGGAATATTTCTTATAGAAGATTTTAGGCGTAGAATATTTTTTTCTATCATTTCCCAAAGTAATGTCCTTTCCTCCTGGGACACCCTGTATATAATACAGTACAGTACAGTACAGTATATACAATAATAATAATAATACAAATATTATAATCAGGATTTGGTCATCATATCAGTGCACGACACATTAATCACGAAATGTTTCAGGTGTAATTAAGGTAGCCGACCAAAAGACGCCTGAGGGAGAGAGTGAGAGTGAGAGAAAGAGACCTCGACCTTATGTACAGTTGCCAAAACAAGAACTTGAGACAAGTGAAGAGCTGGCTATATTTAACCACCATAACAAGTTAATGCATAGTATAATGGGGAGATTTTCACTTAACCCCTACTGTACCGGCGACGTAATTTACACCATATTCTGGAGACTACGAGACGATTACATTCAGCTTAGGAAGGACCTCTAGCAATAATAAAGCTTCAAATTATCTCGACCAACTCTTTTAACTACCACAGATCCTTCCTCAGCTGTATACTATCGTTGACATACAGCTACAATAAGATATACCACACGTCGCTGGTACTCAAAGGGTTAAGAGTTTCTTTTCTGGACCCCCTTCATCCCTATGTTAATCTCCCATTGTGTTTGAACTTGGCGACATTAAATACTTTCGCCCCATATCTCCAATGTTCACTCTCCCTTGTGTCTCCTCTCTTCTTCCTCTCCCTTTCCTTCTCTCCTCATGTCTTTCACTTCTCTTGTCTTCCACATTGCCTCCCCCTTCGATCTTCTTTGCTTTATTGTTTTTCATCTCCAATTACCTCTGCTTAACCCTTTGAAGCTCTGACGCGTTTTGGCAGTTTATTTTGGCTATCATTAGACGATTTTATGCAGCTTAGGAAGTATCGGTGGGTATTGAAAGGGTAAACATTATCTCAATCAACCCTTTGACTTCCATATACCGATACTAATCTGAATAAAATCGTCTAATAGTAGCCAGAAACAGAACGGAAACGCGTATTGGAGCTTGAAAGGGTTAATCTCCCATTCTTATTCTTGGTCCATGTTTGTCTGTCCATTGTCGAGTCTTCCATCCTTGTTCTTCAGTAATTCCTCTTTCATCACTGTTCTTCCACCCCCTCTCATCCATGGAGCTATCTTTGGCCTTCTTATCATCTGACTGACCGTTTGTTTGGTCTATTAACTCATTTATTCATATATTTTTTTAGTTTCTTCGAATAGACCTCCATCAAGCTTAGAAAAACACACCCTAGACCCCCTTTCAAGATAAATTTTTAAATTTTTCGGTAGAAAAATGTACCGGCCGAAGGCCGGTTCCTCTTAAAATTGCAGGCTCGCTATCGCTCGCCAGGAAATAATCGACACCTAAATGGCACGAAAGGGCTTAAAATTTACAACGAAATGAGGCGAAAGGCGTTAAAATCGCCAAACTAATGGGCCGAACGTCTTATAATCTTAAAGCTAGTGGGGCTAAACATTCGGGAAATGGGGGTCCAGAAAAACGGTCTGCGCCTTCCCTTAACTTCCATTATCTTCCATCTTGTTTCTCCATACCTTCATCTCCTGCTTGAGTTCTTCAGTATTAACCCCTTCGTGACCGGCGACGTCCTTTTCATTATAGGGTGGCTACTATTAGAGGATTTTATTCAGTTTCCAAAGGACCGCCAGCAATTAATAGGATTCGAACTATCTCACTTAATTAACCCTTTTTGCTACAACAGATCGTTCTTAAACTGCACACAATCGTCTAAATCGAGCTAGAAAGAAAGACAAAAAAAAACGTCGCCGGTACAGAAGGGGTTAACTCTTCCGTCTCTGTTCTTCCTATTATCTGTTCTCTATTATTCCCTCTTCCGTCTCTGTTCTCCTATTATCTGTTCTCTATTATTCCCTCTTCCGTCTCTGTTCTTCCTATTATCTGTTCTCTATTATTCCCTCTTCCGTCTCTGTTCTCCTATTACTGTTCTCTATTATTCTCTCTTCCGTCTCTGTTCTCCTATTATCTGTTCTTCTTTATTTGCTCTTCCGTCTCTGTTCTCCTATTATCTGTTCTCTATTATTTGCTCTTCCGTCTCTGTTCTCCTATTATCTGTTCTCTATTATTTCCTCTTTAGTCTCTGTTCTTCCTATTATCTGTTTTCTATTATTTCCTCTTCCGTCTCTGTTCTTCCTATTATCTGTTCTCTATTATTCCCTCTTCCGTCTCTGTTCTCCTATTACTGTTCTCTATTATTCTCTCTTCCGTCTCTGTTCTCCTATTATCTGTTCTCTATTATTTGCTCTTCCGTCTCTGTTCTCCTATTATCTGTTCTCTATTATTTCCTCTTCCGTCTCTGTTCTTCCTATTATCTGTTCTCTATTATTCCCTCTTCCGTCTCTGTTCTCCTATTACTGTTCTCTATTATTCTCTCTTCCGTCTCTGTTCTCCTATTATCTGTTCTTCTTTATTTGCTCTTCCGTCTCTGTTCTCCTATGATCTGTTCTCTATTATTTGCTCTTCCGTCTCTGTTCTCCTATTATCTGTTCTCTATTATTTCCTCTTCCGTCTCTGTTCTTCCTATTATATGTTCTTTATTTGCTCTTCCGTCTCTGTTCTCCTATGATCTGTTCTCTATTATTTCCTCTTCCGTCTCTGTTCTCCTATGATCTGTTCTTTATTATTTCCTCTTCCGTCTCTGTTCTCCTATGATATGTTCTTTATTTCCTCTTCCGTCTCTGTTCTCCTATGATATGTTCTTTATTATTTGCTCTTCCGTCTCTGTTCTTCTATTATATGTTCTTTAAATCCTCTTCCGTCTCTGTTCTCCTATTATCTGTTCTTTATTTCCTCTTCCGTCTCTGTTCTCCTATTATCTGTTCTTCTTTATTCCCTCTTCCGTCTCTGTTCTTCATTTACATGTCTCTTTTCCACGGAGCTATGTTTTATCCTCTTGCCTTCTTTCTCTTCTTCTTCTTAAGGGAGCCCACCTCGCTTTTTTTGTCTTTTTATCTCCCTCTCACTTTGGCTTTTATCCATTCGACCCCATTCAGCCTACTGTTTTAAGACGTTTACCCTCATCCAGGTGTCAATGTTTTCCTGGCGAGCGGTAGCGAGCCAGTATATATATTTGTTTTGACAGCAAACTAAATTTGTACATTTTTCGATAGAAAAATGTCTCCGGCAAAGCCGGATTTCTCCATACAATGCTGGCTCGCTATCGCTCGTCAGGAAGAATGACACCTGGATGGGGATAAACGTCTTTAAACAGTTGGCTGAATGGGGCCGAATGGATACAAGCCAGGGAAAGAGAGAAAAGGAGAGAAAGATAAACAAAAAATGCCGGTGACCCCCCTTAACTTTCTCTTAACTTCCATCGTATCTGTCTCTCTCCTTGCTCATATTACCTATCTCTCTGTTCTTTAAGTACTACCTATTTCCTCTCTGTTCTTCCATCTCCTCTCTTCCATCTCCTCTCTTCCATCTCCTCTCTTCCATCTCCTCTCTTCCATCTCCTCTCTTCCATCTCCTCTCTTCCATCTCCTCTCTTCCTTCTCCTCTCTTCCTTCTCCTCTCTTCCATCTCCTCTCTTCCATCTCCTCTCTTCCATCTCCTCTCTTCCTTCTCCTCCTTCTTCCTCTTCCATCTCCTCTCTTCCTTCTCCTCTCTTCCATCTCCTCTCTTCCATCTCCTCTCTTCCATCTCCTCTCTTCCATCTCCTCTCTTCCATCTCCTCTCTTCCATCTCCTCTCTTCCATCTCCTCTCTTCCATCTCCTCTCTTCCATCTCCTCTCTTCCATCTCCTCTCTTCCATCTCCTCTCTTCCTTCTCCTCTCTTCCATCTCCTCTCTTCCATCTCCTCTCTTCCATCTCCTCTCTTCCTTCTCCTCTCTTCCTTCTCCTCTCGTCTCCTCCTCTCCATCTCCTCTTTTCTTCCATCTCCTCTCTCCTCTTTTCTTCCATCTCCTCCTCTTCCATCTCCTCCTCTTCCATCTCCTCTCTTCCCTCCCTCTCTTCCTCTCCTCTCTTCCCATCTCCTCTCTTCCTCTCCTTCCATCTCCTCTCTTCCATCTCCTCTCTTCCATCTCCTCTCTTCCATTCCTCTCTCCTTCTCCTCTCTCCTCTCCTCTCTTTCCTTCCTCCTCCTCTCTTCCATCTCCTCTTCTCTTCCTTCCTCTCTTCCTTCTCTCCTCTCTTTCTTCCTCTCATCCTCTCTTCCCTCCTCTCTTCCATCTCCTCTCTTCCTTCATCTCCTCTCTTCCATCTCCTCTCTTCCATCTCCTCTCTTCCATCTCCTCTCTTCCATCTCCTCTCCATCTCCTCTCTTCCCTCTCTTCCATCTCCTCCTCTTCCCTCTCCTCTCTTCCTTCTCCTCTTCTTCCTCTCCCTCTCTTTCCTTTCTCTTCTCTCTCTTCCCTCCTTCTCATCTCCTCTCTTCCTCTCCTCTCTTCTCTCCTTCTCTCTCCTTCCTTCTCCTCTCTTCCATCTCCTCTATTTACTTAATTCTCTCTTCCATCTCCTCTATTCCATCCCTCTCTTCCTTCTCCTCTCTTCCTTCTCCTCCTTCATTCTCCTCTCTTCCATCTCCTCTCCGCCATCTCCCTCTTCCCTCTCCTCCTCTTCCATCCTTCTCTTTCCATCTCCTCTCTTCCATCTCCTCTTCTTCCTCCTTCTCCTCTCTTCCATCTCCTCTTCTTCTCCTTCCTTCTCCTCTTCTCTCTTCCATCTCCTCTTCTTCTCCTTCCTTCTCCTCTCCTTCTCCCTCTCCTCTCTTCCTTCTTCTCTCATTCCCATCTCTCTCCATCTTCCTCTCTCCTCCTGCCTTCTTCCATCTCCTCTCTCCTCCTCTTTTCTTCCATCTCCTCTCTCATCTCTTTTCTTCCATCTCCTCTCTTTTCCATCTCCTCTCTTCCATCCCTCTCCTCTTCCATCTCTCCTTTCCCTCCCTCTCTTCCATCTCCTCTCATTCCTTCTCCTCTCTTCCATCTCCTCTTCTTTCCATCTCCCTCTTCCATTTCCTTCTCCTCCCCCCTCTCTCTCTCCTCATCTCCCCTCCCCCCATCCTCCTCCTCTTTTCTTCCATCTCCTCTCTTCCCTCTCCTATCTTTCCTCTCCTCCTCCCTCCGCCTCTCTTCCATTCTTTTTCTCCTCTCTCCTCTCATCTTCTCTTCTCCTCTCTTCCATCCTCTCCCTCCCTTCTTCTTCCATCTCCTCTCTTCCTCTCTTCCTCCTCTCCTCTCCTCCTCTCCATCATCCCTCTTTTCCCATCTCCTCTCTTCCATCTTCCATCCATCTCCTCTCTTCCATCTTCCATCCATCTCCTCCTCTCTTCCATCTCTCTCTTCCATCTCCTTTTCTCCTCTCTTCCCTTCCTCTTCCATCTCCTCTTCTTTCTCCTCTCTTTTTCCTCCATCTCCCTCTCCTCCTCTCTTCCATCTCCTCCTCTTCTCTCCTCCTTCTCATCTCTTCCATCTCTTCCTCTCTTCCATCTCCCTCATTCCTTCATCTCCTCTCTCCATCTCCTCTCTCTTCCATCTCCTTCTTCCATCCCTCCTCTTCTCCTTCTCCTCTTCGTCCATATCCTCCTCCTTCTCCTCCTCTTCTTTCTCCTCTCTTCTTCTCCTCTCTTCTCTTCCATCTTCTCCTCTCTTCCACTCCTCTCTTCCCCATCTCCTCTCTTCCATCTCCTCTCTTCCTTCTCCTCTCTTTCCTTCTCCTCCTTCCTCCATCTCTTCTCTCCTTTCCATCTTCTTCATCTCCTCCTCTCCATCTCCCTCCTTCCTCCATCTCTCTTCCTTCTCCTCTTCTTCCTTCTCCTCTCTCATCTCCTCTTCCATCTCCTCTCCTTCCAAATTCTCCTCTCTTCCTCCTCCTCCTCTTCCTCTCCTTCTCTTCCTCTCCTCCTTCCATCTCTTCTCTTCAATCTCCTCCTCTCTTCCATCTCCTTTCTTCCTTCGCTCCTTCCCTTCCTCTCTCCTACTTTCCATCCTCCTCTCTTTCCATCTCCTCCTCTTCCATCGCCTCTTTCCAATCTCCTCTC
>CM064573.1:60735521-60745521 GCA_032716605.1 Paralithodes platypus
AATGCAGGTTATTGCAGGGAGCTACAAAACCACTGTAATTTGTTGCCGGTTTTTGTTTTTCTGAAAGGAGGTAACGGTAACATGTAATTATGAAAGTCCATTTAAAATTGTTATAATTTTTTTTTACTAGATTCATAGTTGTACAGAAAAGACGTCTGATATATCTTAGCTATAGATATATAGTATCTACACCAAATCTATACATAGAATGTCAGATACAATCATCATTGCAACTGAGACACAAAACAGACGTACGGCACAAGGTAAATATACATATCTAAATTGATGTAAGCATTTGATGTGTGGGGATTTCCTTATGAGAGTCCCTAAAAGGTAGTTCGTCGTAATTTCTGGAGAATGTTGACTTTATTATCAAAGGTCTCTCCATATTAGGCCTAAGGTATCTGATGTATGATTGTACACCAAGTTTATTACCGAATGTCGTCTTTAATATGATGATGAAGGTTGTAGGTCTTATTAATTTAGAGATTCGTGTGTGTGTGTGTGTGTGTGTGTGTACTTACTCTAGTTGTATTGTTGTATTGCGGGAGTGAGCATGCTCGTTATTTCCCGCCTCCTATATGTGTAGGTGTTATATGTATCGTTGGAATGGCTGTGGATGTGTGTGTAGTCTGTATTTTTAGCCAATTGGCGACATCGGAAACGAAGGCTTAGGGTGGATCTGTATGGTACCATTCTCACTATAGACGGTACCGTCTCGCCCGAATGTTTAGGTAGCCATCAGCTTAGGTGAACCATATGATACCCATCTCGCCTTGTACCATTTTTGCCAACCCCAGATGGGACTCCAGGTACCTATTTACAGCTAGGTGAACTGAGGCTAACACATGAAAGGAGACAAGCCCAATTTGTCTCCGCCCGGCCGGGGATTGAACCCCCGACCCCTCGTGTGTGAGACGAGAGCTCTACCTACTAGGCTACGGGCTGTGTGTGTGTGTGTGTGTGTTTGTTTCTGTTCTGTGTGTGTGTGTTTGTGTTGTGGGTGTGTGGGTAACCGTATAATGAATGTGTGTACGTTTTGGGAATTTGTGTTTTGTGTTGTGTGATTTAATTGTTGATATTAGGGGTTATTTATGTGTGTACCCCTGGTGCTAGATTACTGTTAACCAAATGTCCATTCCACCCCCTCATCCGGCGACTTCTCTAAGAATGATTTGTACACTTCCCGTGCAGGAATAACTTTTCCAAAAATCTCTCACCGGCGGTCTCGCTGTATGGTGTGTGTGTGTCTGTGCACAAAAAGTTTTAACGTTAGTGCATGACCTTATGCGGTGTGTGTCTATGTCAGTTGAATGTAGATAAAAAGATACAATAATAGGTACCCACCGATTCTATATCCTCTTGTTTATCATTTTTATATTTGTCTTCAATATCATCTCTGTAGCACCTTTGCTTCCGATCCTCCTTATTTCTACGTTAACTATACTATCTATATTATATTGTCCTCGATACGTGTCAATTAAGAGTTTAAGGAGATATCCCTTTAGGAGATTCTGTATAGTACCATATAAATTTTTGTTAGACAGTGATATTTCATAGTACAGCATTTGAGCATTTTAACTTCACAATTCGCCGCCCCTTAAATTTGGCGATCTAAGGATAGTATATGCCTCAATTTATATATAACAAAGAGACATCTAACACCTATATTACCGATCGAGTTTTTAGATACATGTTTGCAAGTATCAAAAGGAATCGTCCATTGATAAGATATAAAGAGAAAAAAATCAAGCAACAACAGTCCTAGTGACCCTTCTAGGCGGCTTGTCCTCCAAAACACTGAGGATCAAGTGTCCAAACAGTGGTTTAGAGTGGGTAAGGGAACTACTGCCCTGGAACTAATGTCCGTGGCAGGATTAGGAAGTTAGTAGGGGACAGATGGGTTAATAGTAACTGAGGGGAGGATAAAATAAAGTTATTAATTTACAAACGCAGTCAGTCGCGGGTTTGATGCGAGATATTTGTCTAGGCGGAGTTTAAATGAATCAACGGTGCTGCAGTCTATGACATGTGGTGGTGGTGGTGGTGTATGGCGCGACAGTGACACGTCTAATACACGTTAAATACGCGTCCACCGCCGTACGCGTATGACGCAAACGATCAAAGGATACATGAGTATCTGAAAGGCTACTACCGGAAGGGTGCATCAGCTTAACCCTCTCCGACATATGACGCGATTTTGAGCCGATTAGGGATACTTTAAAGCCTTTGTTACCATCATGGGGTATTTATAAACCTTTAGTTTAGTTACTTCAACCTCTGCAGTTGTCTTTGAGTTAGCTGTGTTGAGCCTATTGGGGATACTTTAAAGCCTTTGTTACCATCAGGGGTATTTATAAACCTTTAGTTTAGTTACTTCAACTTCTGCAGTTGTCTTTGAGTTAGCTGTGTTGAGCCTATTAGGGATACTTTAAAGCCTTTGTTACCATCAGGGGTATTTATAAACCTTTAGTTTAGTTACTTCAACCTCTGCAGTTGTCTTTGAGTTAGCTGTGTTGAGCCTATTGGGGATACTTTAAAGCCTTTGTTACCATCAGGGGTATTTATAAACCTTTAGTTTAGTTACTTCAACCTCTGCAGTTGTCTTTGAGTTAGCTGTGTTGAGCCTATTGGGGATACTTTAAAGCCTTTGTTACCATCAGGGGTATTTATAAACCTTTAGTTTAGTTACTTCAACCTCTGCAGTTGTCTTTGAGTTAGCTGTGTTGAGCCTATTAGGGATACTTTAAAGCCTTTGTTACCATCAGGGGTATTTATAAACCTTTAGTTTAGTTACTTCAACCTCTGCAGTTGTCTTTGAGTTAGCTGTGTTGAGCCTATTGGGGATACTTTAAAGCCTTTGTTACCATCAGGGGTATTTATAAACCTTTAGTTTAGTTACTTCAACCTCTGCAGTTGTCTTTGAGTTAGCTGTGTTGAGCCTATTGGGGATACTTTAAAGCCTTTGTTACCATCAGGGGTATTTATAAACCTTTAGTTTAGTTACTTCAACCTCTGCAATTGTCTTTGAGTTAGCTGTGTTGAGCCTATTGGGGATACTTTAAAGCCTTTGTTACCATCAGGGGTATTTATAAACCTTTAGTTTAGTTACTTCAACCTCTGCAGTTGTCTTTGAGTTAGCTGTGTTGAGCCTATTGGGGATACTTTAAAGCCTTTGTTACCATCAGGGGTATTTATAAACCTTTAGTTTAGTTACTTCAACCTCTGCAGTTGTCTTTGAGTTAGCTGTGTTGAGCCTATTGGGGATACTTTGAAGCCTTTGTTACCATCAAGGGTATTTATAAACCTTTAGATTAGTTACTTCAACCTCTGCAGTTGTCTTTGAGTTAGCTGTGTTGAGCCTATTGGGGATACTTTAAAGCCTTTGTTACCATCAGGGGTATTTATAAACCTTTAGTTTAGTTACTTCAACCTCTGCAGTTGTCTTTGAGTTAGCTGGGGGCAGAAAACTTATTTTGGAGAGGTAATTATAAGAGTGAGAGAACTCTATTTATTATTGCTAATCTGACAACCTCTGCGTCATAAATGCGTGAAAGGGTTAAGCGCACCACCGCTTGTCCACACACACACACACACACAGACAGACAGACAGACAGACAGACTCTCAATGAGACGGTGACGACATACACACGTCATAAACAGGTTCTTCTTCGCCCACTATATGCCCTGGTCCAAATAAGTGGATAGATAGATAGATAGATAGATAGATAAATAACCTCTGTCACTCATAGATAGATAGATAACCTCTGTCACTCATAGATAGATAACCTCTGTCACTCATAGATAGATAACCTCTGTCACTCATAGATAGATAACCTCTGTCACTCATAGATAGATAACCTCTGTCACTCATAGATAGATAACCTCTGTCACTCATAGATAGATAACCTCTGTCACTCATAGATAGATAACCTCTGTCACTCATAGATAGATAACCTCTG
Source organism: Paralithodes platypus (assembly GCA_032716605.1). Classification (NCBI taxonomy): domain Eukaryota; kingdom Metazoa; phylum Arthropoda; class Malacostraca; order Decapoda; family Lithodidae; genus Paralithodes; species Paralithodes platypus. The sequence goes on from CM064573.1 coordinate 60,739,484, forward strand.
TCACTCATAGATAGATAACCTCTGTCACTCATAGATAGATAACCTCTGTCACTCATAGATAGATAACCTCTGTCACTCATAGATAGATAACCTCTGTCACTCATAGATAGATAACCTCTGTCACTCATAGATAGATAACGTCTGTCACTCATAGATAGATAGATAGATAACCTCTGTCACTCATAGATAGATAACCTCTGTCACTCATAGATAGATAACCTCTGTCACTCATAGATAGATAGATAGATAACCTCTGTCACTCATAGATAGATAACCTCTGTCACTCATAGATAGATAACCTCTGTCACTCATAGATAGATAGATAGATAAATAGATAACCTCTGTCACTCATAAAGGGCTGGAGCAAATGGGCTGTACATGTTCCCTGTTCCAAATAAGTCGTCCCTATAACCTTCTGTAGTAACTCATAAAGGGCTGGAGCAAATGGGCTGTACATGTTCCCTGGTTGACCCTTCCCAAATGGTAGAAATGTTAGCTGGATTAGGCTACTCTAGTCGTTTGTTAGTTATAGAGGTTATGGGGGCCCACCTCGCTTGTTTTCTCTTTCTCTGCCTACTGTTTTAAGACGTTTACCCCCATCCAGGTGTCAATATTTTCCTGACGAGCAGTAGCGAGCCAGCATATATATATTTTTGTTTTGACAGCAAGCTAAATTTGTACATTTTTCGATAGAAATTTTTTTCCGGCGAAGCCGGATTTCTCCATACAATGCTGGCTCGCGAATCGACACCTGGATGGGGATAAACGTCTTAAAACAGTTGGCTGAATGGGGCCGAATGCCAGGGAAAGAGAGAAAGGGAGAGAACGATAAAAAAACAAGTGAACCCCCCCCCCCCCCTTAAGTCTATAGTCTCTTGTAGTGAACCGCAGGGTGTGTGGGATAGTGCCTACAGTCCACATGTGTTGATGACGGTACCATGATGACTCTCTCTCACTTACTCACTCTGTCTCTCTCTCTCACACACACACACACACACACCACACTTTTTTCCAACACACCTAAATTACCTCTAACGTACCTTGATTTTGGCTCTCTATCACTCCTTCAACTTTGGGGGTGGGTTGGTAGAGGGACACTTGCTACAGGCAGCTTTGCCTTTCGTCTCCTTCATTCACACACAATAAAAATATGAAAAAGAGGAAAAGGTACAGTTGTGAAGCTGGGACACGTATTTTGTTGGCAACTGTACGCCAGCATGTAATCCCCTCAGTCCGGCGCGTCCTGACATTTGTAAACAAGGGCTGAGGAACAACCCAACACTAAGCCTTATGGCTGTACAACTGTCCACACGCTTATCTGGTACATAACTACTTCTTATTTTGCTGTTATGCTATATATCAGTATATAAATTAGAAAGCTAAAGTTGAACTCTCAAAAGCCAAAGCTTAGTATACAGTGTCTTATCAATATAGGTATATAATTTGCTTTACATTAACTACACAAATATATATACCATTGATTGAAAAACAAGTTCCATCCAGAAAAGTAATCCAAAGTGTTAACATTGCATAAGACAAACATAGGGGGGGGGGGGTATCCACAAATGTTTACAAGTAACTGTCACTCTTTTGGCTTTGGGGGAGACACTCGTTACAGTCAACCTGCTTTTTGTCTCCTTCAAACACATAGGACAAAATAATGGAGAGTCAAGATAAAAGAGACTTATCAATTATACAGTGTTCCTTACAAATTATCAGCTAACTATTGAACCCGACTGTACAGGGACCGAAACTTAAGGGGAGATTTTCACTGGAGATATTTTTTTTCTGGACCCCTTTCTCCCTCATGTTTAGTTCCAATGCTATTATTTTTATTAATCTCACCACCACACCCCCAATGAAATTAATTAAAGTATATATGATCCACCGGGATTCGAACCCGGGTTATCACACACATATTTTTGCCACCTTAACCATTACACCACCAGGACGGTTAAAGGTTTATGCACACGCCTACGACTTATTATCCATTCTCGAATACTGGATATTAATCTAATCATGTTCATATTCCTAACCGCACTATGGTAGCCTACTGTTTAAGTGAGAGGAAAGAATATTCATGGGGCACAGATCATATAGACCGGCCTCTCGAAGAAATATCCCTAAACCTACTAATAATTATTTTATTAATCTCACCACCACACCCCCAATGAAATTAATTAAAGTATATATGATCCACCGGGATTCGAACCCGGGTTATCACACACAATTGAGATTGTAAGATGTTCGCCCCATTAGTTTGGCGAGTTTAAGAACTTTCGACCCATTCTGTCAATCTTATGACATTTCGTGCCATTAAGGTGTCGATATTTTCCTGGCGAGCGATAGCGAACCTGTAATTGAAAAGGAACCGACCTTCGGCCGGGACAATTTTTCTACCGATTTTTTTTTTTTTTTTTTTTTTTTTTTTTTTTTTAAAGTTTGATGGAGGTCTAAGGAAGAAGCTAGAAAAATAATAATTACATGAAAAAACCCCACACAAAGTGAACCCCCCCTTAAGCCCCAGATGAGTATATTAGTCGCGAACTATTGTAGTCGACTGTACAAGAACCGAGGCTCAATGGGCTAATCCCCAGATGAGTATATTAGGGGGAAAATATGGCTGGTGGTGGTCCGGGTGATGGTGGGTGGGGAGAGAGTGAAAGGTCGTGTTTGTGGGTGTTCCGGCCATTGTAAGTTGGTTCGGAAGGTTGATACTTAAGGAGAGGTATTTAGTTTGTTCCCTAGACCTCCATCAACCTTAAAATTACACCCCCTCGAGTCCCTTTCAAGATCAATTTATACATTTTTCGGTAGAAAAATTTCCCGGCCGAAGGCCGATGACTCTTAAATTACAGGCTCGCTATCGCTCGCCAGGATAAAATAGACACCTGAATTGCGCGAAAGGTCTTAATATGGGGTGAAAGTTCTTAAAATCGCTAAACTAATGGGGCAAACGTTTTATAATATCAAAAGCAATGGGGCTAAACATGAGGGAGAAAGGGGTCAAGAAAACAATCCCTCAAGTGGAGACCTCCCCTTAAGCAGTCTGTGGAGAAAGGGAGTGTTTTCCGCTTCTTGAGGTGAACACTGAGGGATTTGGATAGGATATTGTTGTGTACGTGTGTGTGTGTGTGTGTGTGTGTGTGTGTGTGTGTGTGTGTGTGTGTGTGTGTGTGGGGGTGTGTGTGTGTGTGTGTGTGTGTGTGTGTGTGTGTGGTGAGTTGGGAGGTAAGTAAAAAGCTGTTAACGAGACTGTCAAAGTTGCATATGCACCATTGAACACATAACTGGTACAGTTGCAAAAAAAAACATGAACCTTCGACAAGTTCTACGATTGAGTACCAAGAAAAACAAGCAACAGCAGATATATATTGATCCTTACGAGGCTGCTTGTAACTAACCTGCCGATCCTATGTGAACACAGGAACAGATAGTCCCGTATAAAGGGGTGCTATTCGTTTGTCTACGCAGGTAATCGGAGGTGAAGAGGGAGATATTTATCTAGAAGATTCTTTAGTTTTAAGGGGGAGGTATTTAGTTTGTTCCCTAGACCTCCATCAAGCTTAAAATTACACCCCCTTGAGTCCCTTTCAAGATAAATTTGTACATTTTTCGGTAGAAAAATGTCCCGGCCAAAGGCCGATTCCTCTTAAATTACAGGCTCGCTGTCGCTCGCCAGGATAAAATCGACACCTGAATGGCACGAAAGGTCTTAATATGGGGTGAAAGTTCTTAAAATCGCTAAACTAATGGGGCAAACGTTTTATAATATCAAAAGCAATGAGGCTAAACATGAGGGAGAAAGGGGGTCAAGAAAAAAATCCCTCAAGTGGAGATCTCCCCTTAAGAGTACCTGCACTCAATGACACTACACCACTATAACAAAATATCAAAGGTTTATATATTTCTGAAAGGTGAGTTCAAGAGCAGGCCTTTTTTTTTAACGAAATATGTCATTAATTATGAAAATGTGGTATTCATATGGTGCAGAGACCTCGGCTTATTATAATAGTTTCATATTTTCCATTAAAAAGCAAGAAATCAGTTGCTAATGGATTCAATTTACCATCATATGAAGAAACAAAGACACTATAGTTCACAACTGATGAATCCCAGTCATTTGATCTTTATGTATCAAGCAGTGTATCGAAGTATTGCCGTCAGTGTATCATAGGCTAATTGACCACTTGCGAGTTTCGGTCTATAAGGAAGTTGGAGCTGCAGACATCGATAATTAACAGAATTATCACCTAAATTGCGGTTGTAGTGCTTATATGAATACATAAAACCCAATTCAACATACTTTTTAATAACCGTTAGAAACCTACATTAATATTGTATTTCTGTTTAATATCGATGTTTACGGCTCCAACTTCCTTATAGCCTGAAACTCGCAAGTGGTTAATTGCTCTACCAAATTTACGTTAGATGTTCTTATCCACGACAGTACAGTTGGACACACAAGTTCTGTTCCTCTCCGTGATCTAATACGTCGAAATATTCTGCCCATGATTGCATTTCCGGTGTAGTTTTAGGTGCAGGGTTAAGGGGAGATATCCACTTGAGGGACTTTTTTCTTGACCCCTTTCTTCCTCATGTCTAGCCCCATTGCTTTTGAGATTTTAAGACGTTTGCCCCATTAGTTTGGTGATTTTTACGATATTTCCGCCCCATTCTGTCAATTTTAAGACCTTTCGTGCCATTTAGGTGTCGATTTTATCCTGGCGAGCGATAGTGAGCCTGTAATTTAAGAGTAATCGGCCTTCGGCCGGGACATTTTTCTACCGAAAAATGTACAAATTTATCTTGAAAGGGGGTCAAGGGGGTGAAATTTTAAGATTGCTGGAGGAGTAGGAAACAAACTAGAAACCTCCCCTTAACTCACCTGATTAGTCAACTGATATTTAATACAAACCACACTTGCATTTCATTCATACTCTATTATTCGCATACGTAACATCACAACGAGGAACAGAACTTATGTGGCCCACTGTACCTATTTATTGTATTATCTGAATACATGTTCCTATTGTTGAGCGGTATTTGAAAAGTAGACAGAATGGATGAAAAACATCATTTGAAGAGGAGCACTTTATTGCCAACGTTTGCCATAAAGCTTGTTCAGGTCACTAACAAACACTGGCGCCTAGGAGGCCTTAAGGGGAGACGGGCCGGTTTTCTGGACCACTTTCTCCCTCATGTTTAACCCCATTAGTTTTCAGATGCTAAGATGTTTGCCCCATTAGTTAGTCGATTTTAAGACCTTTCGCCCCATTTCTTCGTCAATATTTAGACCTTTCGTGCTATTTAGGTGTCGCTTTTTTCCCTGGCGAACTATAGTGAGCCTGTAATGTTGGAAGAACCGGCCTTCGGCCGGGACACTTTTCTACCGAAAATATACAAATTAATCTAGAAGGGGGATCTAATGGATGTGTTTTTTTTTAATTTGATGGAGGTCTAGCGAGGAAACTAAGAAATAAAGGAATAACTGAATTAAAAGACCCAAAAAACCGGTCCATCTCCCCTTAAATATCCGTCATGACGGATATTTAAGGCCTCCTAGCTACCAGTGTTTGTTAGTGACCTAAAGAAGCTATCTGTGAAACGTCAAAAAAGTGTTCTTCCTCAGATGGTGTTTTTGATCCACATGTTCATAATGTTACTACTTTTCAACGCGCGGGATACTTTGTCAAGAATAGCATTGAATTCGACTTTCCTAATTTTGACTTTTACCTGCCTTAGAGTTAACTGGCACATGCATTTCACACTATTGTTCTTGGAGGTCTTACCAGGTATTTAATCAGTCATGTAGTTTAGATAGTGTATGCTCACATTAGAAGGAATCCTTGGTAATCAATTGGCTGTATATTTTAATGTTATTGAGTCTTATATAGCTTTGCTGATCGAAATAAGTTGAGTTATATTAGACAAGGATAGGTAAAACATAATTGGATAGGATAGGTACACTGTCCAGCATGGGATATAATTGGTAAACAACATATTAGGAAAGGTTAAAAATTAACATTCTCCGAAAC
>CM064573.1:60750521-60753021 GCA_032716605.1 Paralithodes platypus
ATTAGGCTATTCAGTGTGCAGTTGGGTTTGAGTACATGATTAAATTGATATCCAGTATTCGATAAATGGATATAAAATCTTAATCATGTATTTAACTCTTAAGGGGAGGTTTTTAGTTAGTTCGCTAGACTTCCATCATGCTTAATATTACAGCCCCTTGAGCCCCTTTCAAGATAAATTTGTAAATTTTTCTGTAGAAAAATTCCTCTTAAATTACAGACTCGCTATCGCTCGCCAGGAAAAAATCGACACCTAAATGGCACGAAAAGTCTTAAAATTGTCAGAAATGGGGCAAAAGTTCTTAAAATCGCCAAACTAATGGGGCGAACGTCTTAAAATATCAAAAGCAATGGGGCTAACCATGAAGGATAAAGGGGTCAAGAAATAAATCCCTCAAGTGGAAATCTCCCCTTAACTGTCTTGATGGTGTAATGGTTAGAGTGTTTAAGATCTGTATGTGGTAACCCAGGTTCGAATCCCGGGTGTTGGTGGTGTAATGGTTATGTTCTGGGTGTGGTGTCCCGAGTTCGAATACAGGGAGGATCACATGCTTTCATTAATGTATTCTAGTGCATTGGGGTTTGTAATGGAGGATTAATGTTAATGAAAATATGGAACACCCCGTTACTATAGGGTCTCTTATAATCCCCTAGAGACACTATAGTAGCAGAAATCGGCCAACCTAAGCCATCTTGGTGCCACTGGTGATATTTTCCTCTCTTTACACTCGACTATCTCCATACCCAGAATATACATTGGAGAATACAGATTAATCAGTTTATATAGAGTACAGTCGGGCTAATAAGTGATGGCTCGGCACCAATTATGTTTTTATCAATAATTGGTATCAGCAAATATCTACACTTAGTATCTTCTGTTTGAGTGAGATATAACATGTTCCTACACTTTCCCACCCTATTCAACATCTGACAGACATTGATACAGCACAGAGCGAGCCAAACGTAATGACAGCTGAGACATGATTTATTAGCGCCACTGTACATTCTACATAAAAAAAAAACTCGTTGCTTGATAATTGAGAGACCAAAAGGGCCTCAAAGGAAAAAAACAAATAAAGAAAAATAAGTAGACACTATTACTACAGGATTTATCAATAAACCCCACTGAGCTCTATTTTCAAGAATGTGAATTAAACCCCACCAAACTTGGGGAATATGGTTGTGGGTCCTCATGTTATAAAGGTAAACAACAACAAGCGGCGAGGGATAGGTTGTGGTCGTAATGGTGGTGGTAGCGGTACCTTTATAGTGAATAGTATGTAGTCCTTATATGTATATATATATATATATATATATATATATATATATATATATATATATATATATATATATATGTATATATATATATATATATATATCTGACGATACAAAAATTGCAAATAGCGTACTCTCAAAAGAACAACTTGACGATATGCAACATGTCATGTTGGGCCCAAATTTGGCAAATGAGTTTCAATGCGGATAAATGTAAAGTAGCCTACTACATATCGGATACCTAAATGAGAAAGCAAACTATTCGATGAATGGCACTCAGCTTAAGAATGTAAACAGAGAAACCGATCTGGGAGTAACAATATCGAGTAACCTAAAACCGAGTCAACAATGTTCAGAAGTTGTTAAGAAGGCAAACAAAATAATTGGCTTTATAGGCAGGTCATTTGAGCATAAATCCAAAGAAGTTATCCTAACCCTTTACAATTCCTTAGTCCGCCCTCTTCTGGAATACTGCGTTCAATCCTGGTGCCCTTATTACCAAAAAGATATATACAAGCTAGAACGAGTTCAACGTAGAGTTAACAAAATTATACCTAGCCTAAAGAACAAACCATACGAAGAGCGTCTTAGAGAATTAAATCTATTTCCTTTAACCCAGCACAGATTAAGAGGTGACTTAATTCAAGTGTTCAAAATCATCAAAGGCATCGACAATATGAACTGTAGTAAGTACTTCACTATCGACCAATCTAATTACACGCAGGGAAACGGTTGCAAAATTATTGGTAAATCTTTTAACTCACACGAATCTAAGAATTTCTTCTTCAATCGAGTTGTCAACTTATGGAATGGGCTTCCCCGAGGCGTTATAGACTGCAGCCCCGTTGATTCATTTAAACTCCGCTTAGACAAATATCTCGCATCAAACCCGCGACTGACTGCGTTTGTAAATTAATAACTTTATTTTATCCCCCCTCAGTTACTAACCCATCTGTCCCCTACTAACTTCCTAATCCTGCCACGGACATTAGTTCCAGGGCAGTAGTTCCCTTTCCAATGTTCCCTTACCCCCTCTAAACCACTGTTTGGACACTTGATCCTCAGTGTTTTGGAGGACAAGCAACCTAGAAGGGTCACTAGACCTGTTGTTGCTTGATTTCCTTTGTACTCCTTTGTACCCTTTGTACTCTCTCTCTCTCTCTCTCTCTCTCTCTCTCTCTCTCTCTCTCTCTCTCTCTCTCTCCATGATAAACCCCACCAAGCTT
>CM064573.1:60755521-60834155 GCA_032716605.1 Paralithodes platypus
CAACTTCCTTCCTCTCTTCAGGTGTTGTCGGACAAATAAGAACCTCATTTATGTAGACATTCACAATTGCATCACACACTTCTGGCACAATCTTTGTTGTGTGCTATCCTGAAGATTTATTGTAAACTCTTGTAACTGTCACTAGTGGCTAGGTAACGTAACGTAACAGCCAAACGCAATCCCAGTTCATGTGCTTTCCTCAGGCGTGTGTCCTTCTTGGCTATCAATGGTTCAACTTTATGAAGAATCTCTTTGAAGAGTGCTGGGTCCATTCTCATAAAGTTCTTGAAATCTACTGGGTCCTGTGCTTCCACTTCTTGCATCAGGTTCTCGTAACACCAAAACTTCTGTCGCCTTAAAAGCCATGGTTTCGTCCACACCGACCGTTGCTTTTTCAGCTTACTCAGTTTCTTCTCCAGTTCCTTCATTTTTATCTCTATTTCCTCCTCCTTCAGTTGCTGTTCAGATTCAACAGCAGCCATGCACAGCCACTGATTGATAAGATCCATTCATAGCCGTATTAAATCTATTTCGAGTTGTTCCTGTATATACATGGCTGATATTTGACAAGTACATGTGATGGTTGAGGTGTGAATGGTGTCTGGGAGTCATTCAAGCTGTTTACATATCAGCAAACAAGGTGGGGGAGGGAACATATTTACCTGAGTGCAATTAGCAAGTCTCGCGTTACATTCATTCAAGTTCGGACACAACGCCGGCATATCTGCGATGGTGTTGCCCAATATTCAGCGAGGAATCGTTAATTCATTCGCAAGTATCTATTGCCCACTATGTCGCCGAGTGTCGGTTGTCATCTTTTTGTAATGGTAAAAATCCTACACTTCGCTCCAATTCGTTGTGAAATGCTCAAGATAAGCCGTAGGCGACGAAAATCGTGTCAATTCGGACAAGTGGGAAAGTGGCTTAAGGGATTCGATTTACCATCAGCTGGAATTAAACCGACTATATTTTCGCACAGCCAAATCCTCCACTCTTCCTTCACCCACACTTTACTCCTCCTCCTTCACCTTCTTTTCCTACTTCCCCCCCCCTCCTGTCACGAACACTGTCATCCACCCCCCCCCTTCCCCTTCTGTCACGAACGCTGTCATCTCCCCCCTCCACCTCCGCCACCTTTCTGCTCAGCCGCCCCAGTGTGTACCAAAACAAACAGTGCACAGAAGCGTTGCGGAACACCACATCACTAAACAGGCTATTGAGCTACACACACACTCACGTACAGACACATACATACATACACACACACACACACACACACACACACAAACACAGACCACATCACTAAGCAGACTATTCAGTTACACACACACACACACTCACGTACACACACACACACACAGACCACATCACTAAACAGACCATTCAGCTAGACTCAAACACACACACACACACACACACACACACACAAACAAACAAACACACACACACACAATGGGATGACACGCAGGGGGAGGCACGTGAGCTGTGACCCTGCCTAACCTATACATACATACATACATACATACATACACTCTAAAGACTGAGTGATCTATAAGAAGTACCGTACGGCTTCTGTCTTTAACCCATTCTGTACCAGCAACGTATTTTATTTGTTGCTATATTTAGACCATTTGTTGCTATATTTAGACCATTTTGTACAGTTTAAGAAGGATCTGTTGGAGTAAAAACAGTTATAATAATCTAAATTTTATTTATTTCACTCCCAACACCAAACACTTCTCCCAATGAAATAAATGAAATAATGTGTTCCTAACGGGATAGTTCGAAGCCTCTTAATTGCTGTAGGCCCTATTTAAACTCAATAAAATAGTCTAATAGCAGCCAGACTATTGGTAAATATATTTCGCCGGTACAGAAGGGGTTAATGAAGGCTGTCAGGGCAGCCGTGTTCTGGGTTATCTCATTTGTCAAGTTATCAAACTTAAAATCACATCGTAGACACATTGCACGTGTTTTTAGGTCAATCTCTCTACGCAGCGTATTCTATGTTTATGGATATGCAACTCTACACCCAATTGTATTCATCCATTCTCCCCAAATGCCCAAACAGGCCAAGCCTACTTGTAGGTATCTCTTCGCAGATTCTCTTAATACCCAAATGCTTCCTTAGCTCCTCACTAGTTATCTAATCTTTCAAATTACCTTGACAAATTCTTCTCACCAGAATAATTTCGTTCCATTCTGTTAATATCAAAAACTTATTAGGCCACATTAATGATGCACTATAAATTCACGAAGTATACACATGTCCCTTCAAGTAAAGCGAAAGTCCTCTAAAAGTTAGAAGAAGCAGCAGTTCTCTGAACTTTCCACAGCCATATCTAACTCTAGCAATAGTGACAGATTCGGCAACACCTTCGTTCCAGAGGCATGCTACCAAAATTGGCATTGTCGGTCAGGTCATTAAAAACTAATTTGATAATTATTAAATAACGCATTTATCATATTATTGATAAAAGCAATCGAGAAGCTTAAAACAAAAACAATTTCGTATTTCCATAATTACCGTTCTGGGTAACTCTAGACAATTAAAATTATTTAACTTAGAAAGAACCTAAGGAAATAAAAAGGACATACTACACAATTAACCATTAGATTTTCACAGTTTCTTCCTAAGCCCATGTATCGAGTAATGTTCGCATGTGTGGGGTGGGTCCACTCATGCCGCAATTCTCGAAAGGGTAGAGTCAAAAGCATTTTGTCTCCTCGACTCAACTTCTCTTCCTAATTCCCTACATTGCTCTCTACTTGCCGCAATGTTGCATCTCTCTCACTCTACTACTGCTATTTCAATAATCAGTGTTCTTCAGAGCTTTTTCAGTGTATAGTATACCTCCTCCTATTACGTAGTGTGGGGGGGGGGGGGGGGGGGCAACCACCTGTCCACACATTCCCATCCCTGTTTTGTCTAACTTTTTACCCAAAAGTGAATAGATTGTTCTAGTCTTTCTTCTATTCTCTCACTCAGTCTGTCTTTCCCTCAGCCTATGATTTAAAGTGCTTCAAGCTCATTGTGTGCAGACATTTTGACTAACGTACCTTGAATTTGACTTTCGAATACTGTTTCAACTGTGTGTCTGTCGGGGTGGAGCTGCGGGGGGGGGCACTAGTTACAGGCAGCTTTGCCGTTTGTCTCCTTCATAAACATTAAAAATAAACCCATAACATCTTCTAATGATAGCTTGGATAAAGGTAAGATTGATGTCACCGCACATAAAGGGTTACCCTCCCCACAAATGGCTGCACCGGCTCCCAGCGGGCCTTCGTCATGGGCTGCAGGAAGGAGGTTTCACGAGGCGGGTAAAAATATATTCGCCCACAAGTTAATTCACCCAAAAGACTTTACTGAAGTTTCTTCGGCACTCTGATGTCGACTTGCCTAAACTGGATTTGTTTTGTCTTTAACCCTTTGAGTACCAGCGACGTGTGCTATCTTTTATTCTAGCTATATTTAAATAATACTGTGCAGCTTAAGAAGGATCTGTGGTAGTAAAAAATGGTTGATTGAGATAGTTTGAAGCCTTGTTATTGCTAAAGGTCCTTCCTAATCTGTATACAATCGGCTAATAGTTGCCAGAATACGATAAAAAGAACGTCCCTGGTACTGAACGGGTTAAGGGTACGTTTAGGCTACTTGGTGAGATTTTTTTTTTTTTTTTTTTTTTTGTATGTAAGTGAAAGAGATAAAAAGGCGAACTACCTGTAACAAGTGTCTCCCACAAATTTGAAAAATGACAGAGCCAAATTCAATGAGCGTTAGAGTCAAAATACCTGGACACACGGAGTTTAAAACTGTCCAAGTCAAAGTATGAAGGAAAGACTGATTGAGGGAGAGAATTCCAAAGTTAACTTGTTGAGTAAATGAAAAACTGAGATTTAGTTTGAGATGCGGTAGCCTGAGTTAGGTTACTACAGGGTCGGCTAATCTAACTCTTTGCAGATTGTCACGCATTTTAACAGTATATTCTGGCTATCATTAGAAGATGTTATACAGTTTAAGAAGGATCTGTGGGAATTATAAGGGTAAACACTATCTCAATTAACCCTCTGATTTCCATATATGAACAAAATCGTCTAATATTAGCCGGAAAACAGAAAAAAATGCGTATTGGAACTTGAATGGGTTATGTTAAAATATATTAGGCTAAGTTGTGTTTCGGTGACTTATTCTAGCTGTGGGTGAAGTGAGTGTGGACGAAAGGTTGTGCCGGCGAAAAGACCGTTAAGGGGACTTCGATGTATTGAGCGGTGCGTTTTCTAAGAGGATCATTATTCTCGGAACCCTGACAATGAAAACGGAAGATGGGTGACAGAGAGAGAGTGTGTGTGTGTGTGTGTGTGTGTGTGTGTGTGTGTGTGTGTGTGTGTGTGTGTGTGTGTGATGAAACAGTGTATGTATATCTATGTATATCTATTGTACTCCTTTGTATGTACATGTATGAGGTGTGTGTCTGTATGTGAGTGTGTTTGCGAAACAGAGAGAGGCCTGGATGTTACAGATACAGCAAGTGAAGTGTGAAATAGCGCGTGTGGATCGACTTAAAAGAAGAAGGGATGGTTTGCAAGAATTCCTTTTATGGAGGAGTTCGATTGACGATTGAGAGAGCGTGACAGAACATCGTGAATGCTCTCTCTCTCTCTCTCTCTCTCTCTCTCTCTCTCTCTCTCTCTCTCTCTCTCTCTCTCTCTCTCTCTCTCTCTCTCTCTCTCTCTCTGACACAAAATATCCAGATTAAATAGATCGTCGACTCACTAACTGCACACATATAATTATACAGGGTGTATTACAAATACGCTTACAGACTTCAAGTGCTAAGTACTGATTAAAAACACAAGTTCGCTTTATTCTATAATTGAATACAAAACAATTAATCATGAATTATTTAAAGGACATAAAGTAAAATAATGAACATGTGCTATAATTCGAACACTGGCATTGGTCTCCCCCTTCATCATTAAACCAAACAATGTGGGCATTTGAAAAGTTATTATTATTTGCATGTTTGTACAGTCGTGAACATTAAATCAGATACAAACTTATTCGAAGCAGTTTCTGGTTGAATTTAATATCCTTACTAACTGTCACTGTGTATTTGCATTTTAGAGATTCGTTTAATCAGTTCGAAACTTCAAAATCGATCAGAATTAATTACCACTACTTTACATGATCATTACAGTGTAATAAGAGGAGATAAATGGATTTGTTTTTAATTCCCACCATCTGATGTAATACAGTTTTGAGAAATAAAGCATACCCAATAATATTGATCTTTGAATATTTATACTGAGACATAAAACATGTCCGTGAATTTCATTCAAACATAGGAACGATCAGCCCCCAATGAATCTATGAATCAAGAACTATGCTTCATACACGATTGAATTACCTTCTGCTGCGTTTGGATACCCGACCCAGATTTGGGCATCAGCATTATCCCCATTGAACATAGTTACAAATGTTACGTAATTTGTTTACGCTAATCTGTTTCTTCTAATAATTAGTATATTTCTGCTAACCACATAATATCATCACCATATTATACAATACTTTGATTTCGTAATTACTAATGTGCGAATAGGTAAACCTATACTTTCTCTTTAGTTAAATCCATAGTAAACGTGTTTCTTATGTATCAAATATTTAGTGCTTTACTCGTAACCCTGTTTTGCTACATTACTAAGACACATATATCTCATTAATAACACATTTCTAGGAAAATGTGATACAACAATATATTTTCATTTTCCATTTTACAATGTGTTCGTCATAGTGTGTAAAACAATGTTAATAGACCCTGTATATAGGTTAATCACTCACACATTCACATATTATTACCTACCTCCCGTTTGTTTGGGATTAAGGGAGCCCACCTCGCTTTTTCTCATTTTCTCTCCCTCTCTCTTTGGAAGGTATCCATTCGGCCCCATTCAGCCTATTGTTTTAAGACGTTTACTCCCATCCAGGTGTCAATATTTTCCAGGCGAGCGGTAGCGAGCCAGCATATGTATATATTTTTGTTTTAACAGCAAGCTAAATTTTTACATTTTTCGATAGAAACATGTCTCCGGCGAAGCCTGATTTCTCCATACAATGCTGGCTCGCTATCGCTCGACAGGAAGATATCGACACCTGGATGGGGATGAATAAATGAAGCCAGGGAAAGAGGGAAAAGGAGATAAATATAAAAAAAAAAAAAACGCCGGTGACAGCTCTATGCTGAGCAGTACTTGAAAATATCCCTTATCCCAATAGCGCCATCTCACTTTATGCTAGGTAATTGTGAAGAATCAGTGTACCGGTATTGGAGGAAGTCAGGATGTTTTAAGGAGAGATGGGTCGTTTTTCTGGTCCCCCTGTTTCCTCATGTATAGCCCCATTCGTTTTCAGCACATTAGTTTGGCCATTTTAGGACCTTTCGTCCCATTTCTATATCAATATCAAGACATTGTGCCATTTAGGTGTCGATTTTTCCTGGCGTGCAAAAGCGAGCCTGTAATTTTAAGAGAAACCGACCTTCGGCCGAGACATTTTTCTATCGAAAAATGTACAAATTTATCTTGAAGGGGAGTCTACTAAGTGTGTCATCAAGCTTGATGAAGGTCTGGTGAGGATTTTTTTTTTTTTTTTTTTATAAACAGTATATAAATAGACCCCCCAAATAACCATTGTCGCCTTAATGGCATGTCATTGTTGTTAATACTATCCTAAGACTGTAACTTTGAGCAAATATATGTTGAGATAGATAGATATATAGATAGGATAGATAGATATATAGATAGGATAGATAGATAGATAGATAGATAGATAGATAGATAGATAGATATAGATAGATACATATATAGATAGATAGATAATAACAGAGAAGAGAAAAGAGAAAACAATAATAGAACAGAGAAGCTAAGCTAAGCTAAGCTAAGCTAATATAAGATAAGATAAGAGAGAGAGAGAGAGAGAAAGAGAAAAGAGAGAGAGAAAGAGAGAGAGAGAGAGAGAGAGGAAATGAGGTTCCAGCAGTCAGCAGGAGGGGGTATGGAACTCAATAGACGGTAGGAGAATGGCTGTGAGGGGATCGAACCCGGCTTTGTCCCTTCAACTCAATATTTTTTGTTAAAGGGGAGATGGGTCGTTTTTCTGGTCCCCTCTTCTTCCTCATGTTTATCCCCTTTACGTTTCAGATTATATGACGTTTGGTCCATTAGTTTGACGATTTTAAGACCTTTCGCCCAGTTTTGTTGTCAATATTAAGACTTTTCGTGTCATTTAGGTGTCGATTTTTTTCCTGGCGACCGATAGCGATCCTGTAATTGAATAAATCTACAATAGGGATCTAATGATGTTTGTATATGTTTGACAGAGGTCGAGAGAGAAAACAAAAAAACTAAATAATATATGAAAAAAAAAGTCTCTCCCTAACTCAATACTTCTATACAGGGGGGGTAACACACGGGCGCTCTTATCCTCACTAGTTTAAGGGGAGATCTCCACTTGAGGGATTTTTTTCTTGACCCCTTTCTCCCTCATGTTTAGCCCCATTGCTTTTGATATTATAAAACGTTTGCCCCATTAGTTTAGCGATTTTAAGAACTTTCACCCCATATTAAGACCTTTCGTGCAATTCAGGTGTCGATTTTATCCTGGCGAGCGATAGCGAGCCTGTAATTTAAGAGGAAGCGGCTTTCAGCCGGGACATTTTTCTACCGAAAAATGTACAAATTTATCTTGAAAGGGACTCAAGGGGGTGTAATTTTAAGCTTGATGGAGGTCTAGGGAACAAACTAAATACCTCCCCTTAAGAGGACAGTGGTTATATTTGTTGAGTCTAATTGTTTATATATTCATTTATTTTTAGTTTCCTCCCTCTACCTCCATCAAATTAAAAACAAAAACATCCATTACATCCCCCTACTAGATAAATGTGTACCAATGATCCACAATTACAGGCTCGCTATCGCTTGCCAGGAAAACATGGATACCTAAAGGGCACGAAAGGCCCTAATATTGACAGAGAAATGAGGCAAAAGGTCTTAAAATCGACAAACTAATGGGGCAAATTTCTTAACATCTCAAAAATAATGGGGATGAGCGTGAGGAAGAAAGGGGACCAGAAAAACGGCCCACCTCCCTTTAACGGTCAAAGTGTTTCCGGAGTCGGTTTCTTTTCAGCTGGCGGTAAATTGCAAAGTTCCCATCCAGATTGCTCAGTTATTTTGAAGATTTTGGAGTGAAATAGGGTGCTAAATATATACACTTGGTCTTAACGTGATGCTTAGACCTGGTTTATTTTTGTGTTTATCCATTAATTATTGAAAAATTAGCTACTAAGGGATTCAATTTATCGTCAGCTGAAAAGAAAATAAGCTGTTGGTAGATTTTGGGTGATAGGTAAATTGGTAAACAACTTTAAGGGGAGGTTGTTAGAATTTTTCCCTAGACCTCCATCAAGCTTAAAATTACACCCCGTAAATACCCTTTCAAGATAAATTTGTACATTTTTCGGTAGAAAAATGTCCCGGCCGAATGGCAATTCCTCTTAAATTACAGGGTCGCTATCGCTCGCCAGATAAAAATTGACACCTAAGTGGCACATAAGGTCTTAACATTGACAGGAATGGGGCAAAAGTTCTTAAAATCGCCAAATAATAGGGCGAACGTCTGAAGCTATCAAAAGCAATGGGGCTAAACATGAGGAAGAATTGGGTCCAGGAAAAAAAATCCTAAAGTGAAAATGTCCTCCTAATTTATAACTACTTGGTCAAAATTGCCGATGAGAGGTGGTCAAATTGCTCGTGTGATACCGGCTTAGCACTTGTTTTTTTAACCCTACTGTCATTTGAAAACAATGCCTGGGGCAATATTATACATCTTTGTTTACTGATGATAATATTCAATTTTTTGCTCTATTGTATAATTTTCCTACTCGACGAGACAGAGAAAGGGGCGAGGGAACGCAAAACTGGTCCCCGACCCTGAGAATAGGAACTATAAATGTTGTTTCTGATCGGGCTCTGTCTTGTGTCGGCCACCCCCTGCAATGGGGTATGTGCCTGAGTATATACATACATACATACATACATACATACATACATACATTGTATTTCGAGGATATACAGTAGGTCTATTTATATCTTAGCATTTTATGTGTATTATAAAATCGTGAACAAAAATTATCTTCTCATTCCCTTGAGGATTATAACGCGTTTTTGACAATGTTTTCTGGCTACCATTAGACATTGTAAACAGCTTAGGAAGGATCTGTGGGAAATACAATCGTAAAGGTTCTCTCAATTGAACCTCGGACTTCCATAATTATACCCTTCCAAATCTGAATAAAATCGTCTATTAATAGCCAGAAATATGGAACAAAATTGCATCTTGGATCCTCAAGGGGTTAATACTTGAATATAACGTCAGGGACAATATTGCACACAGTTTTATACTGAAACTAATATGTTTGGTATCGATATTTTAGTATATTGTATACTCGTATGGCCATTATTTGTCACATACTTTCAATAAGGTGTAGTCGTTAATATTGTATATATTTGTGTAAATAAAACAATATTAATATAATATATTCCTAATTTGGGATTAATTATGTTATCCCTTTGAAAATGATATGCTTAAAACTTTTGTCTTGCTACCTAACCTAATAATACAACGTCACAATGCAAAATATTACATTGTTATTTACTTAATTTAATATATTTAAGAACAATACTCCGTAGTTTAACCCACATTATATCAATACGACAAGCAATAACATTATTTGCCTTTTCACCCTGTCAGAGATATAATGTAATTCTATATCGTACAGTTTTACATCACCGGTACTTGTTAATGTATTGGTTGTTATTATTGCCAGTTCTGCTCTCTCTCTCTCTCTCTTGTTATTATAGGAGTATGTAGTATAACTGTATTACTATTATTTGGATAAAAGTTTGATGGCAGTAAACCATATAGCTCCTTACTAAAAATTAATATAATTCCAACTTATATTTGCAACACTTCTTGTTTTATGTTTTAATCTATATCAACAAGCAATATCCCCTAAATTATAAATGTTTGTCTTTTGAAGTCAATACCGGACGCAATATGTTAAATAATATCTCTTAATACATTATTAACTAGTACGTCTAATATCAATTTTAGTAGTTACACAAAATATGTATATGTATATTACTTATATGTTTCCTATATAAATGAATTACCGGTACAAATTATATACATAATATACCATTGTGCTATTATTCCATATTAATTCTCATGCTTTACATCATTAATATCAAGCCGATATCAAAATAACCGCAAACAAAATCCCTGAACTATAACATCAGCTGCCATCAAAAAAGGTATTGAGAAATTGTAATCTTTAAATAAAAACATTAAAATGGAAGCATTAACATTAAACCATTAAAATACAATCATCACAAAGGATGCCCAGCAGAAAAAAAAACACATCCGTCATTTAAAACGGTATTCAGAATAGAAAACAAAAATTAAAAACATGGCTGAAAAATCCCCATGAAAAGAAAAGGCTGGGATGAGTTGCTTGTACTAACGAGGGAAGTAATTACCAAAGCGTGAAAAATACAGAAACAAACAACTGACCTAATTTTCCCGTTGTCGATCATTGAGACGTGCGGAGAGAGGGAGACATATGGGGTCGGGGTGACAGTCCACATACCTGGTCAAAACAAGAAAAGGTCTATTAAACTTTGTATAATTTGATAATATGTGAATGTCATGAGGTATTTGTGTTTCGTGTGTGTGTGTGTGTGTGTATTTACCTATTTGTAGTTTGCAGGAATTGAGCAGCGCTCGTGTTGTCCTGTCTTAGTTACTTTATAATCAATCCATTTGACTTAGACAACTATCGTAATGGATATTCCCAGTTCCCAGTATGTTGGACTAACATATCATAGCTTATGTTGTCCTATTTCCATATTTACTTTTATCCAACCTAGATTTGAACATGTTAATGTTCCTCGCTCTCACCACCTCCTCCTCCAAGTTGTTCCAAGTCTCTATTCTCCTATATAGCTGAATTTCTTTGTGTCCTTACGACATCTGCCCTTCCTCAGCTTAAACTCGTGCCCTCTTGTCCTTCCATTATCCCTCATGAATAGATCTTCCCTATCTACTCGTTCCAAACTTTTTACTCCCTTGAACATCGCTATTAAGTCGCCTCGTTCCCTTCTCTCTTTCAAGGTAGGCAGTTGTAGTGTCCTAAGTCTTTCCTCATAATATTATGTCAACTCCTTCAATCTTGGGATCATCTTCGTTGCTATCCTTTGGACTTTCTCTAATTTGTTTATATATTTTTTCAAATGTGGTGACCATATCACTGCTGCATATTCTAATATTGGCTTATCATAGTCATTATCAGTTTTCTTAAAATTTCTTCATCCAAATAGTAGTGTGTGTGTGTGTGTGTGTGTGTGTGTGTGTGTGTGTGTGTGTGTGTGTGTGTGTGTGTAACAAAACAATATGACACACGAACAGACTTCAGCTTTCAGAATCAGTAAGAATATACTGTATAATCATCTACTAGTTCACCAGATGCTAAGTCCGCAAATAAGAGCCTAAAGGAGGTCTGGAGGTGGGTAGACAGACATACAGATAGATAGATAGATCGATAGATAGATAAATGGATAGAGATAGATAGAGATAGAGATATAGAGAGAGACCAGAATATCATCACCTTGTCCAAATTTCCGGATAGAATGAGAGAGTGGAGAGGGTAGGGTTGAGAGGGAGGGGGGGGGGGGAGGGGAAGTGGAGGATGGAGGGGGGGAAGTGAAGGGTGGAGCTGGAGGGAGGGGGGATGGGGGTCATCATTGTGACTCAGTGTGGGTGATTGACAACGCAGGAGGGACGAATTTCACGCCGGGTATACACGCCCCCACAACACCCACCCCCACACGCGGCGCCCACACCCACCGCAACCCACACACCACACCGCACGCCCATTTCCACCCTTACGACCCAGGGGCATAAGGCCGAAAGCGAGATGGGGCCGGAACGCCTCTAGTGGATCCATTCATCAAGGTGTCGGGAAGGGGCCGAATTTGTCATTTCACCGTACGTTCATTTACGGCATAATAGCAAGGATGACAATACGCTACATTAACTGACCAAACTCCGCCACAAAGCCCTCCATTGTCTCCTTGTGATCGGTTGGCGAGGGCTAATGCAAAAATGGCCGAGATAGCGACGTCCAGGATCTTCGAAATTGGTGTTTGGAGCTTTATTTTGTCATCGGTTCTGGTGGTTTACGTTCGGCCAATATATATATATATATACTGTACACTGTTAACCCCTTCTGTACCGGGGACGTCTTTTTAATTGTAGCTATATTTAGACGATTTTGTGCAGTTTAAGAAGAATCTATGGTAGTAAAAACGGTTATGCGAGATAGTTCGAAGCCTGATCATTCCTGTAGGCCCTTTTAAAATTGAATAAAATTGTCTAATAGTAACCAGAAAAAGTTGACATGACGGCGCCAATACAGAAGGGGTTAAAACGGGGTGTGTCATTCATAAAGGCTCTTCGAAATTAGTGTTAGGGGTTTATTCTTTAATTGGTGTTAGGGGTTTATTTGTTAATTGGTGTTAGGGGTTTATTTTTTAATTGGTGTTAGGGGTTTATTTTTTAATTGGTGTTAGGGGGTTATTTTTTAATTGGTGTTAGGGGTTTATTTTTTAATTGGTGTTAGGGGTTTATTTTTTAATTGGTGTTATAGGGTTATTTTTTAATTGGTGTTAGGGGTTTATTTTTTAATTGGTGTTAGGGGTTTATTTTTTAATTGGTGTTAGGGGGTTATTTTTTAATTGGTGTTAGGGGTTTATTTTTTAATTGGTGTTAGGGGTTTATTTTTTAATTGGTGTTAGGGGTTTATTTTTTAATTGGTGTTAGGGGGTTATTTTTTAATTGGTGTTAGGGGTTTATTTTTTAATTGGTGTTAGGAGTTTATTTTTTAATTGGTGTTAGGGGGTTATTTTTTAATTGGTGTTAGGGGGTTATTTTTTAATTGGTGTTAGGGGGTTATTTTTTAATTGGTGTTAGGGGTTTATTTTTTAATTGGTGTTAGGGGTTTTATTTGTTCATCGGTTCTGGTGGTTTACGTTCGGCCAATATATGTACACTGTTAAAACGGGGTGTGTAATATAGAACATGTATAGTCACTCCTTAAGGGGAGATTTTGACCTGAGATTTTTTCCCCGGACCCTCATCTCCCACGTAATTCAAAAAGGGTTAGAGCAAAGGAGCTGTACATTTGCACACCTATTCCCTGGTTGACCCGTCCTAAAAGGTAGACATTTTAGCTCGATTACTCTGATCGTTTGTGAGTCATAGAAGTTAGTGGCAAAACATTTGAGGCCTACCTATAATGAATGGACTATAATCTAAGAAAACGGGTACAATTTCCTGCACAAAAATACAAAATATATAAACGGGCATAGTAGGCCATTAATTGAAGGATAAACATTGAAATGATCTACTAATTTTGCCCTAATCTTAATCTAATCATCTAATTCTCTTAAAAGACAATGAAGAATGACATCATCGCTTACTGAAAGGGTTAGGATATCCACAGGAGGCGGTGTCACACGAGCTTTTTATCCTTCAATGTTTACGGGCAATTGTAGTTGAGCAGCTTAAAGAATTAAGTTTTATTATAATTCAGCAACATACAATCTAGTGTCTTGAGAGCGTAATGGTTAGTGCGCGGAATTTCGGTGTGAGTATCCTAGGTTCAAATCCACGAATACCACATGTATTCATTAGTTTCCTTGATGGACTTAATTAGGTTGATTTGTAAGTTGATTGGTGGGTTGGTGATAATATGAATTTAGACTGGATTTCGATGCCAATGCGAAATAGCCTCCAAACAATGGTGACCGGTCAACTCAACCAGTAGACCATTTCAACCAGTAGCTCTCAACCAGTACCAAATCAACCAATACGGTTAGGTTAGGTTAGGTTAGTACTATATTTTGGCACTGGTTTGGTTGGTCTCGGTTAATTTGGCACTGGTTGAGAGATACTGGTTGAAATGGTCTACTGGTTAAGATGATATGGAACCACAAACAATACGAGAAAAAAAAATTGCTAATCGAAAATTGCCGGAAAAAGAGCGCTCGTGTGACACTGGCTTAATAGATAGCGAGGCTATTAAGGGGAAGGTGGTCACTTTTCTGGACCCCCTTCTCCCTCATGTTTAGCATAGTAGTTTTGAAATTTTAAGACGTTCGTTCCGTAAGTTTGACGATTTTGAGACCTTTCGCCTCATTTATTTGTCAATAATAAGACCCTTTGTGCCATTTAGGTGTCGATGTTTTCCTGGCGAGCGATAGCGAGCCAATCATTTTTAGTAAGAATAGGCCTTCGGCCGGGACATTTTTCTACCGAAAAATGTACACATTTATCTTGAAAGGGGTCCAAGGGGGTGTTTTTTAAAGCTTGATGGAGGTCTAGCGAGGAAACTAAAAAATATATAAATAAATATACCAATAAACAAGCAATACCCCCTTAACCCTCCAGTCATCGCCGTGATTGTGGAAACGGAAGGAGGAGGCTATATTTACCTTAGCCGCCATGTTGACAATCATTAAGTATGTTTAAACGGAAGGAGGAGGATATATTTACCTTAGCCGCCATGTTGACAATCATTAAGTATGTTTAACAAGGAATCTATGGTAACATTTTGGCCGCGTGACCAAATTTGTTTTAAACTTTTACGAAATTGTGCCTAAGAGGGTACGTAGTGCTTGTGTTTTGGTCTATATATTTATTTATCTATGTTTTGAGTTTCCTCGCTAGACCTCCATCAAGCATAAACAAAATACTTCAAGTTAAATTTGTAAACAAAATTGGTAGCAAAATGTCTCGGCCGAAGGACGGTTCCTTCTAAAATTACAGGCTCGCTGTCGCTTGCCAGTACAAAATCGACACCTAAATGGCACGAAAGGTCTTAATATTGACAAAGAAATGAGGCGAAAGGTTTCAAAATCGCCAAATTAACGGAACGAACGTCTTAAAATCTCAAAACTATTATGTTAAACATGAGGGAGGAGGGGGGCCAGAAAAACCGATTACCTCCCCCTTAAGGAGAGGAAAACTGCCAGAGCCGGGAATGCAAGGCTGGGCAACTAAACCCACATAAATTATAGAAAGAGTTATATATTGTTTTGTAAAGACACGCAAGTTTCGGCTCATCTTGAGCCTATATACAGTATATATACAGTATACAATATATATATATACACAATATATATATATACACAATATATATATATACAATATATATATATATATATATATATATATATATATATATATATATATATATATATATATTATTTTGTATGTGGGACCACTATTTTTGCAAGGGTGTCTCTGTGGTATATTACAAGATTAATGGACGGCAGACAAAAGCAAGGTGTACAAGAAGGTTCCCACAAACGCAGTTGGTGCAAGACTCTCTACAGAAGGCAGTGTCCTGTAAGTCATTAAGGCGGCTGGTAGGGCTCCAAACTCCCTAGGCTACCACATGACACCCGACATTCAACACCTGACACTCGACACCCGACACACTGTACACATAGCACCCATGACACCCAACACCTTACACACATACAACCCCATGACACTCGACACCCGACACACTGCATACATAGCACCCATGACACCCAACACATTACACACATACCACCTCATGACACTCGACACCCGACACACTGCATACATAGCACCCATGACACCCGACATATTACACACATATCACCCATGACACTCGACACCCGACACGCTGCATACATAGCACCCATGACACCCAACACATTACACACATACCACCTCATGACACTCGATACCCGACACACTGCATACATAGCACCCATGACACCCAACACATTACACACATACCACCTCATGACACCCGACGCCTGTCACACATAGCACCCATGACCCCCGACATATTACACACATAGCACCCATGACCCCCGACATATTACACACATAGCACCCATGACCCCCGACATATTACACACATAGCACCCATGACACCCGACATATTACACACATAGCACCCATGACACCCGACATATTACATACATAGCACCCATGACACCCGACATATTACACACATAGCACCCATGACACTCGACACCCGACACACTGCATACATAGCACCCACGACACCCAACACATTACACACATACCACCTCATGACACCTGACGCCTGTCACACATAGCACCCATGACACCCAACACCTTACACACATAGCACCCCATGACACTCGACACCCGACACGCTGCATACATAGCACCCATGACACCCGACATATTACACACATAACACCCATGACACTCGACACCCGACACGCTGCATACATAGCACCCATGACACCCGACACATTACACACATAGCAGCTCATGAAACTCGACACACGACACCTGACAAACTGAACATATAATACCCCTGATACCCGACACACTGCACACATATAATGTTCCTGACACCCAACACACTGAACACAAATAATGCCCCTGACACCCGACACACTGTACACAAATAATGCCCATGACACCCAACCTATGCACCCAACACACTGAACATACAAAATTCCCCTGACATCCAACACACTGAACACAAATAATGCCCCTGACATCCAACACACTGAACACAAATAATGCCCCTGACACCCGACACACTGAACACAAATAATGCCCCTGACACCTGACACACTGTACACAAATAATACCCCTGACACCCGACACACTGTACACAAATAATGCCCTTGACACCTGACACACTGTACACAAATAATGCCCCTGACACCCAACACACTGAACATACAAAATTCCCCTGACACCCAACACTCTGAACACAAATAATGCCCATGGCACCCAACACACTGAACACAAATAATGCCCATGACACCCAACACACTGAACACAAATAATGCCCCTGACACCCAACACACTGAACACAAATAATGCCCATGACACCCAACACACCGAACACAAATAATGCCCCTGACAGCCAACACACTGAACACAAATAATGCCCCTGACACCCAACACACTGTACACACATAATGCCCATGACACCCAACACACTGAACACAAATAATGCCCCTGACACCCAACACACTGCACACATATAATGTTCCTGACACCCAACACACTGAACACAAATAATGCCCCTGACACCCGACACACTGTACACAAATAATGCCGCTGACACCCAACACACTGAACACAAATAATGCCCCTGACACCCAACACACTGAACACAAATAATGCCCATGACACCCAACACACTGAACACAAATAATGCCCGACACCCAACACACTGAACACAAATAATGCCCATGACACCCAACACACTGAACACAGATAATGCCCCTGACACCCAACACACTGAACACAAATAATGCCCATGACACCCAACACACCGAACACAAATAATGCCCCTGACAGCCAACACACTGAACACAAATAATGCCCCTGACACCCAACACACTGTACACACATAATGCCCATGACACCCAACACACTGAACACAAATAATGCCCCTGACACCCAACACACTGCACACATATAATGTTCCTGACACCCAACACACTGAACACAAATAATGCCCCTGACACCCGACACACTGTACACAAATAATGCCGCTGACACCCAACACACTGAACACAAATAATGCCCCTGACACCCAACACACTGAACACAAATAATGCCCATGACACCCAACACACTGAACACAAATAATGCCCGACACCCAACACACTGAACACAAATAATGCCCGACACCCAACACACTGTACACAAATAATGCCGCTGACACACAACACACTGAACACAAATAATGCCCCTGACACCCAACACACTGAACACAAATAATGCCCCTGACACCCAACACACTGAACACATATAATGCCCCTGACACCCAACACACTGAACACAAATAATGCCCATGACACCCAACACACTGAACACAAATAATGCCCCTGACACCCAACACACTAAACACAAATAATGCCCATGACACCCAACACACCGAACAAATAATGCCCCTGACAGCCAACACACTGAACACAAATAATGCCCCTGACACCCAACACACTGTACACACATAATGCCCATGACACCCAACACACTGAACACAAATAATGCCCCTGACACCCAACACACTGCACACATATAATGTTCCTGACACCCAACACACTGAACACAAATAATGCCCCTGACACCCGACACACTGTACACAAATAATGCCGCTGACACCCAACACACTGAACACAAATAATGCCCCTGACACCCAACACACTGAACACAAATAATGCCCATGACACCCAACACACTGAACACAAATAATGCCCGACACCCAACACACTGAACACAAATAATGCCCGACACCCAACACACTGTACACAAATAATGCCGCTGACACACAACACACTGAACACAAATAATGCCCCTGACACCCAACACACTGAACACAAATAATGCCCCTGACACCCAACACACTGAACACATATAATGCCCCTGACACCCAACACACTGAACACAAATAATGCCCATGACACCCAACACACTGAACACAAATAATACCCCTGACACCCAACACACTAAACACAAATAATGCCCCTGACACCCAACACAGTGAACCCAAATAATGCCCGACACCCAACACACTGAACACAAATAATGCCCCTGACACCCGACACACTGAACACACAATGCCCATGACACCCGACACACTGAACACAAATAATGCCCCTGACACCCAACACACTGTACACAAATAATGCCCCTGACACCCAACACACCGAACACAAATAATGCCCATGACACCCGACACACTGAACACAAATAATGCCCATGACACCCAACACACTGAACACAAATAATGCCCATGACACCCAACACACTGAACACAAATAATGCCCATGACATCCAACACACTGAACACAAATAATGTCCCTGACACCCAACACACTGAACACAAATAATGCCCCTGACACCCAACACACTGAACACAAATAATGCCCCTGACACCCAACACACTGAACACAAATAATGCCCATGACACCCAACACACTGAACACAAATAATGCCCCTGACACACAACACACTGAACACAAATAATGCCCCTGACACCCAACACACTGAACACAAATAATGCCCCTGACACCCGACACACAACACACATAATGCACCCGACACCCAACACACTGAACACACATAATGCTCCCGACACCCGACACACTGACAACAAAATGCCCCTGACACACTGAACACAATATTCATGACACCCGAGACACTGAACACAAATAATGCCCATGACACCCAACACACTACACACAAATAATGCCCCTGGCACCCGACACACTGAACACAAATAATGCCCCTGACACCCGACACACTGTACACAAATAATGCCGCTGACACCCAACACACTGAACACAAATAATGCCCCTGACACCCAACACACTGAACACAAATAATGCCCATGACACCCAACACACTGCACACATATAATGTTCCTGACACCCAACACACTGAACACAAATAATGCCCCTGACACCCGACACACTGTACACAAATAATGCCGCTGACACCCAACACACTGAACACAAATAATGCCCCTGACACCCAACACACTGAACACAAATAATGCCCATGACACCCAACACACTGAACACAAATAATGCCCGACACCCAACACACTGAACACAAATAATGCCCGACACCCAACACACTGTACACAAATAATGCCGCTGACACACAACACACTGAACACAAATAATGCCCCTGACACCCAACACACTGAACACAAATAATGCCCCTGACACCCGACACACAACACACATAATGCACCCGACACCCAACACACTGAACACACATAATGCTCCCGACACCCGACACACTGACAACAAAATGCCCCTGACACACTGAACACAATATTCATGACACCCGAGACACTGAACACAAATAATGCCCCTGACACCCAACACACTGCACACATATAATGTTCCTGACACCCAACACACTGAACACAAATAATGCCCCTGACACCCGACACACTGTACACAAATAATGCCGCTGACACCCAACACACTGAACACAAATAATGCCCCTGACACCCAACACACTGAACACAAATAATGCCCATGACACCCAACACACTGAACACAAATAATGCCCGACACCCAACACACTGAACACAAATAATGCCCGACACCCAACACACTGTACACAAATAATGCCGCTGACACACAACACACTGAACACAAATAATGCCCCTGACACCCAACACACTGAACACAAATAATGCCCCTGACACCCAACACACTGAACACATATAATGCCCCTGACACCCAACACACTGAACACAAATAATGCCCATGACACCCAACACACTGAACACAAATAATGCCCCTGACACCCAACACACTAAACACAAATAATGCCCATGACACCCAACACACCGAACACAAATAATGCCCCTGACAGCCAACACACTGAACACAAATAATGCCCCTGACACCCAACACACTGTACACACATAATGCCCATGACACCCAACACACTGAACACAAATAATGCCCCTGACACCCAACACACTGCACACATATAATGTTCCTGACACCCAACACACTGAACACAAATAATGCCCCTGACACCCGACACACTGTACACAAATAATGCCGCTGACACCCAACACACTGAACACAAATAATGCCCCTGACACCCAACACACTGAACACAAATAATGCCCATGACACCCAACACACTGAACACAAATAATGCCCGACACCCAACACACTGAACACAAATAATGCCCGACACCCAACACACTGTACACAAATAATGCCGCTGACACACAACACACTGAACACAAATAATGCCCCTGACACCCAACACACTGAACACAAATAATGCCCCTGACACCCAACACACTGAACACATATAATGCCCCTGACACCCAACACACTGAACACAAATAATGCCCATGACACCCAACACACTGAACACAAATAATGCCCCTGACACCCAACACACTAAACACAAATAATGCCCCTGACACCCAACACAGTGAACCCAAATAATGCCCGACACCCAACACACTGAACACAAATAATGCCCATGACACCCGACACACTGAACACACAATGCCCATGACACCCGACACACTGAACACAAATAATGCCCCTGACACCCAACACACTGTACACAAATAATGCCCCTGACACCCAACACACCGAACACAAATAATGCCCATGACACCCGACACACTGAACACAAATAATGCCCATGACACCCAACACACTGAACACAAATAATGCCCATGACACCCAACACACTGAACACAAATAATGCCCATGACATCCAACACACTGAACACAAATAATGTCCCTGACACCCAACACACTGAACACAAATAATGCCCCTGACACCCAACACACTGAACACAAATAATGCCCCTGACACCCAACACACTGAACACAAATAATGCCCATGACACCCAACACACTGAACACAAATAATGCCCCTGACACACAACACACTGAACACAAATAATGCCCCTGACACCCAACACACTGAACACAAATAATGCCCATGACACCCAACACACTACACACAAATAATGCCCCTGACACCCGACACACAACACACATAATGCACCCGACACCCAACACACTGAACACACATAATGCTCCCGACACCCGACACACTGACAACAAAATGCCCCTGACACACTGAACACAATATTCATGACACCCGAGACACTGAACACAAATAATGCCCATGACACCCAACACACTACACACAAATAATGCCCCTGGCACCCGACACACAACACACATAATGCACCCGACACCCAACACACTGAACACACATAATGCTCCCGACACCCGACACACTGACAACAAAATGCCCCTGACACACTGAACACAATATTCACGACACCCGAGACACTGAACACACATAATGCTCCCAACACCCGACACACTGAACACACATAATGCTCCCGACACCCGACACACTGTACACATAATGCACCCGACACACTGAACACAATGCCCACGACACCCGACATCCTGAACACAATGCCCACGACACCCGACACACTGAACACATAATGCCCCCGACACACACCACACATAATGCACCCGACACACTGAACACATAATGCCCCCGACACCCGACACACAGCATCCATGACACAGAAGTCAAACTGGCCATACTATTAATATACTCTTAACCCTTACAGTACCGGTGACGTCCTTTTCATTATAGTGTGGTTACTATAAGACGATTATATTCAGTTTTACAAAGGGCCTCCAGCAATTAACAGGCTTCGAACTATCTCACTTAACCCTTTTATCCAAGACAGATCCTTTTTAAACTGCACAAAATCGTCTAAATACAGCTAGAGTTAAATAAAAAAGACGTCGCCGGTACAGAAGAGGTATGAAGTAATTACCAATTTGATTGAAGCTTCAGCCAATAAGGTTATATATCCTCCAGTTTTATTATCACACGTATGAACTGTATAACTATAGTGTACCGGGTATTAACTTGATCATGTGAGGCTCATATATCACAGTTTATATATCATAATAAGATTGAAACTTATCAAAATTTATCCAAACACACACACACAATACTGTATATATATATATATATATATATATATAAAAGTAGCGAATACACATGTTGCAGGTGTGTTGGAAGCCTGTTATTATAGCCAGCCGCCCCCTTGATGACAAATCCGGACACAGCACCAGGTAACGGGTGACCAGACCAGACCACCACAACAATAACAATACCTCATCCCAACAACAACAACAGCATCACAACACCAGCACACCTTAAGGGGCGAACATTGATTGTTCTGTACCACCTTCTCCCTCATGTTTAGCCCAATTAGTTTTGAAATCTTAAGATGTTCGCCCCGTTAGTTTGTCTAATTCTAAGACCTTTCGTGCAGGTTAGTTGTCAATTTTAAGACCTTTCGCGCTATTTAGGTGTAGATTTTTTCCTGACGAGCAATAGCAACCCTGTAATTTTAAGAGGAACCGGCCTTCGGCCGAGACAGTATCTTACCGAAAAATTTACAAATCTATCTTGCAGGGGGGTAGGGTCTAGAGGGATTTTTGTTTGTTTTTGTTTTAGCTTGATGGAGGTCTAGCAAGGAAACTAAACAATAAATGAATAACAAAATAAATCGGGCCAAAACTAACCACTCCACCAGCACACCTTAATTTATACTTCACATCAGCCACCCCACCATCCGGGCCTTGATTTACTGATTCACACACTCGCTTGATTTACTGGCTGTAGCATGGACAGTAGTGATTTGAGGTCGTCTCGTTAACACATCTTTTCGCCTAGTCAGTTTACAGACATCCAGAACGAATTCGGGCACGCCTATTCCAGAACAGTATAGATTAGTTTAATCGTAAGTTGACCTAGACAAAACTACCTTCGTCCATCCTAACCTAATCTGTCTTAACTTAGCTAAATCTAATCTAAGCAAATCGAATATAACGATGTCTAGCCTAACTTAACGTAGCCTAGACCAGCCCAAGGTGGGTAAGAATTAATTGGGACATAGGGAAGGGATCTGCCTCGTTTGAGCCAAGAAACCTTTTGAAGACTTCTATTTTCATATGCTGTGAATTTCCAAAATTTATCTAATGATAATGTCGGACAGGTAGTAAGAGAGGTATCCTAATCAGGATTCGAACCCACTCACTCCAGGTAGATTTGGGAGAGTTGGGCCCCGTAACCACTCGACCATGTACGGACATCCGCTTATGGTCGAGTGGTTATGGGGCCCGTTACTCGACCATAAGCTGATGTCCGCTCATGGTCGAGTGGTTACGGAGCCCAACTCTCCAAACTCTACCAAGAGTGAGTGGGTTCGAATCCTGGTCATAATACCTCTCTCCATTCCAAACTTTGCTTAAAGTACCCTAAACTAACTTAAAATCTAAACTCGATTATTCCAACTTAATTAAGCTAACAAGCCTCCAAGTGTGTAAAGAGAAAATTCCCAAGCGTGGACGAAAACCTGAGTTAAGGGCGAAAATACACGAGAGCGATACTACCGGTAATGCAAGCAGTAGTGGGTCGCCTTTCTCCAGACCTGTTCCATTCATCACCAGAGCCCCTCTAGTACACAGAGAAGGGGGGACTGCATAATTAGGTTTAAGGGGTGGTTTGTCTGGATCCCTTTCTCCCTCATATTAAGCCCCTTCAGTTTGGCGATTTTAAGACCTTACGTGTCCTTTAGGTGTCCATGTTTTGCTGGCGAGCG
Source organism: Paralithodes platypus (assembly GCA_032716605.1). Taxonomy (NCBI): domain Eukaryota; kingdom Metazoa; phylum Arthropoda; class Malacostraca; order Decapoda; family Lithodidae; genus Paralithodes; species Paralithodes platypus. Next base: position 60,779,887 of record CM064573.1, read on the forward strand.
ATAACGAGTCTGCAACTTGAGTGGAACCGGCCTTCGGTATGTGTTCCAATTTGGCCTTTCGGCCAATATCCGCTGACATTGGCTGTCCCGATATTCCTCGCTGACCAAATTAACAATGTACCAAAACGATATTAAACACATCATAGAAGAGTGCATTCCACACAATCACCTACATGTTCTACACTCCTTGAGAGCCCCTGTGGGAAAGCCCAAGATTGGCCATGGCCTTCCTTAGGGAATCGGGGCTGTTCAGCCAGACCCAATCAGCCTTTTACCAAATTGGCCGTATACCAAATTAGCCGTATACCAAATCGGCCATATACCTAATCGGCCGTATACCAAATCAACCATATTTCAAATCAGCCGCATACCAAATCGGCCATATACCTAATCGGCCGTATACCAAATCGACCGCGGACCCAAATGGCTGCGAATCAACACAGCAGCAAACCGACCAAACATATACGACACCCACTTGTTCTGGTTAGTTAGTTATTTAGTTAAATAGGACTTCAGAGGCTATCAACCCTTCTGGATTATTAAGCCAGCACACTGTAAGTCAAGTACATTTTCAAGACTGGGGCCCCTTTCCGAAAACCATAGTCCCTTGCTTGTTCTAGTTAGCATGGATGGCCTCCTAGATGGCCCTATACTGAGAGTGATCCTTTGTAACTGTACCCAACCAGACAATGCTTTACTCTAAATAATAACATTTCGTATATAATCATATTATCACCAACCCACCAATTAACTTACAAATAAACCTAATTAACCCATTCTATTTATTAGAGGATTTTGCACGGTTTAAGAAGGATCAGTCGTAGTAAAAAGGGGTAAGTGAGATAGTTTGAAGGTAATAAAGGCTTTAAGGTAGGTTCACACATAGGCGAGTCGGAGCGCAACTCCAACGCGAGTGATGATTTTTTTGCACTCGCCAATGATTATCCCAAATTCGCCGACACTCGCCGACACTCGCACAGACTCGCGTGGACTCGCGGTGGACCGCGTAGACTCGCGAACGCGGCCAAAATTTTTGTGCAGACACAAAAATTGGAGAGTCAAGTGCGAGTAGGCCGCCAACTCGCATAGACTCGCGTAGACTCGCGTTGACTCGCGTAAACTCGTGTAAACTCGTGTAAACTCCTGTAGACTCGTGTGACACTCATGTTGACTCGCGTGACAGTCACGTTGTACTATTTACAAATTTAATGATCGCGAGTCTACACGAGTCCACGCGGGTCTACGTGAGTCTACACGAGTACAACAGGAGTCTACACTATAGTAAACACCCAATATTGCCAAAGGCGAGTTTAACGGGAGTCAATCAGGAGTCAACACGACGCTAACGCGAGTTACCACGGGTTAACGCGAGTGTAACACGCGGTCACGCGAGTGTAACACGCGTAAACGATAGTACCCACGTGGTGGTCTGGATTTCACAATACATGTCGCGAGTCTATGCGAAACAAACACGAATTTACGCGATATTAACGTGAGTCTATGTGAGTCTATGCGAAACCAACGTGAGTCTACGCGAGTAACGGTGAAAGTCACGTGAGTCGACGCGAGTGGTGTGCGACTGCTGGCAACACCGCGCGAGTAGGTGGCACCACCGCCTCAACACCCCCTATAAAAAGGGACCGCCCGCGGTGCTCGTCCACTCTCCACCGTCACCCCACCAACGACCCATTGACCCGGGCCACACAGCGACCCACGCTGCCCTACCACGCTGCCTGCCCTACCACGCTGCCCTACCTGCCTGCCCTACCACACTGCCTGCCCTACCTGCCTGCCCTGCACCATGCCTTTGCCCAAGGAGAAGGTGGCGGCCACCAAGTCTCGGAAGGGTGGTGATGCTGTTGGAAAGAAAGGCAAGGCTACACCTGGCTACACCTACAGGCTGGGTGTTAATGTCACAGGTAAGTACCCACAACAAAACATGCAGCATGCAATATTAATTGTAATAAGTTATATAATACCTTGATGTTCTGTTCTTGGTTTGATTCCATGTGATTTATACGTGAAATACATAATTACTATTATGTTAAAGTTTGCTAAATTGGCATATATGTATGTGTGTTGCCAGTATGATATACATCCCTCTACGCTTTTATTTAACAGCATTAACTAATATTGTATTATCAAACCATGTTTGGCCTGTGAAATTCCGGATATAAATCATATATATAAAGGGGCCTTGCTTAATAAATATTACTCTTTACACAGGCGGTAATCTGGCACATTGGGTGCGCAACATGCGGTCAAGGTATTCAAAGCTGACCGATATGAAGAGTGGAGCGGGAACACCTGGGACATTCGAGGGCAAGCCACTATCAGAGAGGGACACCTGGATCATGCAGAAGTTTGACTTCCTCAAAGGGCACATCTCCCGCGTAAAGACCAAGGTCACAGCTAAGGTTAGAACTAATATAAACATACCTAATATGTGTTAAAACAATATATACTTAAATAACTGTTCTCTATCACATTTGGAAAATATTATTTAACCATGTATACCTAGGCTATTAATGTCTGTTAATAACGTGCTTATCTTGTGCATATGATTTTATACATATATTAATTCATGGCTGTTAATATCATGCTTATCTTCTGCATATATACTTGAATTCACACATTTATAATGGAAGGCTTCATGTAAACATAAAATATTTTCTTATATTTATTTATATTGTCATGGTACATATATTTAAGTATATTAAAATAGGTTAAAGGTCTTATTTAAATAGGATATATTAATTTTGTTGTGTTTCAGTTTCCAAACCCGACCGATGACGTCTCGCCGGATGTTACTGTGGAGGTGATTGCCGAGGACGAGAGTGATGGAGAGGACACTGCCATGCCCCCTCCAACCAACACAACTCCCACTGCCAGGTGCAGCACCCAGAACAAGCGCCGGAAGTCTGTAGAGACATTCTCACCTGTGGAGGTAAATATGAAAATATTTAACATATGTCATTATGAGAGTATATTAGTCATTACGAGAGTATTATGTAAATCCTATGTTCGTGTACGCTGTAAACCGCAATCAATTCCTGTAGAGGAAGACATATGCATCTGGAGGAGAAAAACATAACGTTATTAGCATAAATTACCATGACATGTATGTATTATTTTATAAGTACCAAAGGTGTTTAACCTGCATACTCTTGTTTCTCCAGCTGAGTGCGACGCGGGAGGCGATGCGGGAGGACATGTCACGCCTGGTGACATCCCTGGTTGGGAAGGAGACCAAGTATGGACAGTTCGTGGGGTACTTGGAGCAGCAGCTCGAGAGGCTCCCTGACGCTGTAGGGGAGATATTGTCACGGAGGATAATGCAGCAAGTCCTTCAGGCCAGGGATGAGGTCACCCTCTCCACGTCACCCCAGATGGTGATACCAGTTGCACACCACACCACCAGCCCCCACGCAGTTGCACACCACACCACCAGCCCCCACGCAGTTGCACACCACACCACCAGCCCACCCGCAGATGCACACCACACCACCACAGATGCAACCCCAGCCAGGACCATCACGCATGCCAGCAGCCTTCACAAACCCAACATTCCAAGAGCTGATGGCTGGTACGCCATTCAGGTCTCCTGCACATATACATGACTGGTGGGCGGGGGCGCTTACCCCTACACATGGCGCTAACATTGCAACAGCGGTTCCCTCAAGCCCAGCTACTAGTAGGCCGCCAACACCAGGGAACTTCCTATAAACAAGGTTGAACACCAAAGTCAACACCCCCAGGCCTGGGGATGACGAAAATGTGTGAAACCTTTGTGTATAAAAATTAAGTCATAAATCCACCAGTGATGGAAAGACGAATATATATAATACTATGTCTACACATACAATGAATATCTCTTATTATTTCTATACTTTCTGGTATATATTTATATACTATATTACTTTCGGCTATATATTAACATGCTATATATCTATGTTTATGAATTAAAAAATAATGTGCCTCCAGCTGTTGTTTTGGATCCAAACTATATTATTAGAGTTGATGGGTAAACATTCTCAAGAAAGGTTCCTTTTATAAACAGGGAAAAGACTTGTCAACAGCGACAAAATATAAGTTAATATGAATTCAAGTTGTGTTATAAATAATATGGATATTAACATCGATAATGAAGACAGGAAAAGAAGAATTATAATATGATTGAAATAGGTTTCTGGAATAATATTTATAGTAAAACATAAATAATGATGTGCAATATATGCAAAGAATATATGATGACAAGAAATAATATACCGATTGATATCCAACATGAAATATAAATAAATAAACAAATTTACATTAAATATTATATACTAAACATATATGACACTTTATAAAAAGCGATTAACAAATAGAGAATCTATATTAATGAGGTTTAATGGATTTAAAACATGATTAACAACATAATCAAAATATGTAAACTACAAAATTATTAATGAAAGCAATGGCAAGATATGGATACATACCCTCCTATCAGGTCGTTCTGCCAGGGGACACTGCCACTGGGTGATGAGCAGTAGTCGGTGAGGTGCTGGCGTTGCCTCTTGGCCTGGGCTGTCACGACATTCCTGGATAGTCTCTCGAGGGGATTCAGCCTGTCCCGCAGCTCCCTCCAACCACCAGGGATGATAGCATGCGTCTCAGGGTCCTCCTCGTCCGCTAGGTTGGCGTGGTGATTAGGGAACCTCATTCGCATAAGGTTATGCATGCAACAGCACGCCATCACCACAGACTCAACACGGGATGGGTGGAGGGGAATGCTGCCTGAATTAGGGAGAGAGAAAACATGTATATTTCAACACTGAATAGTATAGTTCATATTAAATAGGGAAATAAAGGTTAGGATCATTTTTAGTCAAAACTGGACTTGCAGACGGGGGAGTGTATTAATCCATATTAATTATAGGGATAATGGTTACGAGCATGTATATTTAATACCTGACTAGTATACTTCATATTAGTAGGGTGCCATCACCGATACCTATATTTCTGGTCAAACATTTAACATAATCAAACACATACCTGTTTGCCATGATGCCAAAGGCGTTCTCAACAACTCTGCGAGCCCGGGACAGTCTGTAGTTGAAGATCCGCTCCGGTACAGTCAGTTGCCGGGTAGAGTGTGGCTTCATCAACCACCTTCGCATGGGGAAGGCGTCATCACCCACCAGGAAGTAGGGAACAGGTGTGTCGTCGTTGGGCAGGGGTTCGGCAGCAGGGAGTCCCAGGGTGCACCCATCCAATGCTGCTCTGATATTTGTTCTTATAAAGACACCACCATCTGAGGAGCTACCGTGATTACCCACGTCACAGTAGAGGAACTTGTAGTCGGCGTCTACAATAGCCATGAGCACGATGGAGTGGAAGCCTTTGTAGTTGTAGAATTCTGTACCGGCATTTGGAGGGCATTTGATGGCACAGTGCTTTCCGTCGATGGCACCAACGGTATGCGGGAAATCCCAGCGCTTGGCAAATTCACTGGCAACATCCTTCCACTCCGCCGGTGTCCTGGGGCAACGTATAACCTCCTCCTGGTATTCTGCAATGATGGCTTCGCATGTTGCAGGCACAATGAGGGAGATGGTGTTCCGGGCCACACGGAACGCGTACTGTAGGCTAGGATATGAGTCACCAGTGGCCAGGTAGCGGAGTGTGATTGCAATCCTCAGCCCAGGTGACAAAGCATCCCTCCAGAAGGTGTCCTGCTTCTCTACCCTAGGCCCGACACGTGCCACCAACTCCCTAAACAGGTGGACGTCCACACGTAGGAAATTCCGGAATCCTTTGGGGTCCTCTCTCTTAAGCTCTTCCATAAGTTGTTCGTACACACCGAACTGTGGCCGTCTCAGTAGCCACCTCCTAGCCCAAACTCTCATTCGTGGCCTTTCCCCTTGACGTCTTTCTTCATCCTCCTTCTCCTCCATCTCCTCGAGGTCTAGGAGACGCATCTGCATTTTCAGTATGAGCACAGCTGCCGCTCTCCGCCTCCTGATGGACATGGTGTGTTGGTGGGTGGGTGGGTTGGGCTGTATCCTGCAGAGTATACGTCCGTCCGTGGTGGTGTTGCGTGGTGTGAATAATGGTGCCAGTGGGGGCCTCTTTATATACGTATCCTGACACTCGCCAACACTCGCACACACTCGTGTTAGACTCACATACACTCCTGTAAACTTCCTGTAGACTCGCGTTCATCTCGTGTAAACTCATGTAAACTCGTGTAAACTCCTGTCACACTCGTGTAGACTCCCGTAAACTCGCACTATTCGAACCCTGGAATTTGACCGTTATTTTTCAAATTTTGGCGGTGCGTGTTGGGGTCGTGTTACACTCGCCGACACTCGCGGATACTCCTGTAAACTCGTGTAAACTTGTGTAAACTCATGTAAACTCGTGTTATTTTCGTGTTACATGCGTGTATACTCGCATCAGATGCTACTCGGGTTGGGTTCGGGCTCCATCATGGTGAGTATGCGGCGAGTGTGACTCGCGTTGGCCTCGCGCTCCGACTCGCCTATGTGTGAACCTACCTTTAAAGTATCCCTAATAGGCTCAAAATTGCGTCATATGTCGGAGAGGGTTAATTGTTGGTAGCCCTTTGGAAACTGAATAAAATCGTCTCATTGTAGCCAGATTAAAGTTAAAAAGACGTAGCTGGTACAGAAGGAGTTATATTTAAATCAATGAAACTAATGATACCTATAAATACCTATAAATAAATGTTGTGTCTACTGCCCCCCTCCTCCACCCCCTCTCCCCCTTAATGCAACAGTGGGTGTCGCCATTAAGCAGTTAATTGCTTATGTATGAACACTGCTTCACTTAAGAGGGGATGGTGGGTTTTTTGGTCTAAATATTTATTTATTTATGTATTTACTTTTTTTTGCTTTCCTCGCTAGACCTTCACCAGATAAATGTGTACATTTTTCGGTAGAAACATTTCCCGTGTTCCTCCTACAATTTTCCTACAATTGGCACGAAAGGTCCTAATATTGACAAAGAAAGTGGGTGAAAGGTCTTAACATCGCTAAAGTAATGGGGCGATCGTCTTGAAATCTGAAAACTAATGGGGCTAAACATGAGGGAGAAGGGGGTCCAGAAAAACGAACGATCCACCCTTTGACCGCAAGCTAGCTTGTCCTCAAATCGTCTCGGCTGTACTTTGAAGTAGGGAAGATACATTAGGTTTTGGGTGGGTAAACTAGACTATACAGTACTCTGTTTCTTTTCAACTGGCGGTAAATTGCAAAGCTCCCATCAAAAGTTCTCCGTTATTTTGAAGATTTTGTAGTGAAATATGGTGCTAATTATATAAACTTGGTCTTTATATGATGCAGAGATATGGTAGTTTCATATTTTTCTAGTAGGCTAAGTGTTGATAAATTAGCTATTAATATGTTCCTTCCAACAACCAACTCTACTCCTAAAATCAATTAATGAAATTTACAAACACATGTGGCAGTCCGTGGATTCGAACCCAGGACGCTCACACCGAAAATCAACACCTTATGCATCGCACCACGAAGACAGTTAAAGGATGGTGGACACTGCCTACGATTTATTATGCAACTTCGAATCCTGCATATCAATCTAAGCATGTACACACATCCCAACTGCAACTCACATAGGCTATGCATATGTGAATGGAAAGAGCAATTAATGGGGCCTTAACCACTAGGGAAGTCCAAGGAATCAATTTACCGTCAGATGAAATGAAATCGAGTTTAGGATAGGTTTCGCTAGGTTATAGTAGGATACGGTTAGCTTACAGTTAGATGTGACTGGTCTATTTTTTCCAGCTGATGGTAAATTGCCATATATTCATCTTGATTACTTAGCTATTACGAAGATTTTGTAGTGAAATATGTTGCTGATTATGAAAACTTTGCAATACGATGATGCAGAGACATAGTAGTTTCATTTTGTCCATTAAGTATCGATAAATCAGCTGCTAAAGGATTCAATTTGCCATCAATTGGAAATAATTCGACTATAGAGCATATTAGGCAACGATTAACCCCTTCAGTACCGGTGTCGTCCTTTTCATTACATTCTGGCAACTATTAGGCGATTTTATTCAGCTCAGGAAGGACGTCTACCCATTGAAAGGTTACAGACTATCTCAATTAATCCTTTTCGCTACCATATATCCTTCCTAAGCTTCATAGAATCGTCTAAATGCAGCGGAAATATACACACAAAGACGTCGCCGGTATTGTAAGGGATTAAGTCTCCTCGAGTAAAGGCACACTCGATCACACGAGCGATTTTTCCGTCAATTTTTACGGGCAATTGTTGTCTGACAGCTTCAAAATTCAAGTTCCGTATGAATTAAGGGGAGGTTTTAGCTTGTTCTCTAGACCTCCATCAAGCTTAAAATGACACCCCCTAGACCCCATTTCAAGATAAATTTGTAATTTTTTCGGTAGAAAAGGGTCCCGGCCGAAGGCCGGTTCCTCTTAAAATACAGGCTCGCTATAAGTCGCCAGAACAAAAATCGACCCCTAAATAGCACGAAAGGTCTTAAAATGGACAGAAATGGGGCGAAAGTTCTTAAAATCGCCAAACTAATGGGGCGAACATATTAAAAGCTCAAAAACAATGGTGCTAAATATGAGGGAGAAAGGGGTCCAGAAAAAAATCCTTGAAGTGTAAATCTCCCCTCAAACAACCTAACATAATCGTCCTTCGAGCTAATTTCCGATGCCAATGCGAAAGAGCCTCAAAATAGTACGAGAAAAAAACTTGCTCATCGAAAATTGCCGGAAAATGCGTTCGTGTGATACCGGCTTGAGGGGAGATGGGTCGTTTTCTGGTCCCCCTTTTTCTCTCGTGTTAAGCCCATTAGTTTTGAGATTATAAGACGTTCGGCCCATTAGCTTGGCGATTTTAACGCCTTTCGCCCTATTTCGTTGTCAATTTTATGACCTTTCGTGCCATTTAACTGTAGATTTTTGTCTCCTGGCGAGCGATAGCGAGCCTGAAATGTTAAGAAAAACCGACCTTTGGCCGGGCCATTTTTCTACCAAAAAATGCACAAATTTATCTTGAAGGGGGATCTAGATGGTGTTTGTCTAAGTTTGATGGAGGTCTAGTAAGGAAGCTAAGAAATAAAGGGTAAATTAATCAATGGACCAAAAAAACGGCCCAAGTTAGGATACTTTGGTTAGCAGAGGCAAGAGAAGAGGAAATAATCCCCTCGAGGATTATGACGCGATTTGGTTGTTTATGCTGGCTATCATTAGACGAGTTTATTTAGATTAGGAAAGGTATATGGATGTCGAAGGGTTAATTGAGGTAATCTGTACCCTTTTAGTTCCCACAGATCCTTCCTAAGCTGTATAATATCGTCTAAAAATCGGCAGAGTAAACTGTCTGAAGGCGTCATGATCCTCAAGGGGTTAAGTTAAGCCAGCGTCACTCGAACTGCGGCTCTTTCGCATTGGAATCGTAAACTAGACTGAAGGTAGGCTATGTTAGGTGGCTGAGAGCCTGTATATTCAACCGTTATGAACGGTGAAGCCTGTGAGGTCTCGTTCCAGTCTAAGGGGCGAGACATGTGTAGCACTTTTAGCTTCAACCAGCCCCTGTCATCTTGCCTTCGCAGGATGCATGGGGTTTAGTTACTCACTCATGGCTCGAAGCTGCCCCATATCTGAAGGTGCCTCACTCCAGTACTTCACTATCTCATCTCCTAGACTCGGATTCTCACTCTCAAAACGCCACCTAATTAGCAATGAACTCACTAAGCATTGTCCCCTTGTAGCCTATTTTGAATATGGGAATATTCATACAGTGCTATTTAATCAGGGAACAATGAGGGTATTTATTTTGCGTTTCGGTGGGCTTTGTGGTAATGCACTGATACTCTAGATACAACACAAATTCCATCCCAATAATATCTTCCCATTGACATATTGGGATTTGAACCTGGGTCCATTGGATTACCAGGCCAGCCCCCCCCCCCCCCCACTAGGTTAGGCCTAGTGTTAGCAAATCAATCATTATGACATTCAGTATCGGTGACTACATTTCCATTATATTCTGGTAACTATTTGACGATTTTATGCAGGTTAGGAAGGACGTCTATCAATTAAAAGGCTACAGACTATCTCAATTCTCTTAGCAACCATATATCTTTCCTAAGCTTTATAACATCGTCTAAATGTAGCTGAAATCCAATAAAAGAGACGTCACCGGACTGTAAGGGTTAATGTAGATGAAGTAAATTACCACTTGGCATATTTCGGTCTATAAGGAAGAATATGTTTTAGACATCGATATTTTTCAGAAGTAAATACATCAGTGAATTTGTGATGGATGAAAATATGTTGAGTTCCATTTGGCGTTTTATAAGTATATTGCAATCATAGGTTGGCTTTTAATTCATCTTATTGTCGATGTATACAGCTTAAGGGGAGATCTCCACTTGAGGGATTTTTTTCTTGACCCCTTTCTCCCTCATGTTTATCCCCATTGTTTTTGATATTATAAAACGTTTGGCCCATTAGTTTAGCGATTTTAAGAACTTTCACCCCATATTAAGACCTTTCGTGCAATTCAGGTGTCAATTTTATCCTGGCGAGCGATAGCGAACCTGTAATTTAAGAGGAATCGGCCTTCGGCCGGGAAATTTTTCTACCGAAAAATGTACAAATTTATCTTGAAAGGGACTCAAGGGGGTGTAATTTTAAGCTTGATGGAGGTCTAGGGAACACACTAAATACCTCCCCTTAATCTTCCTTATTGCCCAAAATCGCAAGTGGTCAATTATACGAAATGGTTAGTGAACGAAATAAGTGTACACCCTCTAGTACAATAAGTGTACACCCTCTAGTACAATAAGTGTACACCCTCTAGTACAATAAGTGTACACCCTCTAGTACAATAAGTGTACACCCTCTAGTACAATAAGTGTACACCCTCTAGTACAATAAGTGTACACCCTCTAGTACAATAATTGTACACCCTCTAGTACAATAAGTGTACACCCTCTAGTACAATATTTTCATTATGATGACTCAATTTCTTCGGTATATTTTGGTTATCATTACACGATTTGATCTAAATTAAGTGACTGAAACTCAGAGGATACATGTATAAATGTTTTGCTATTTTTAAGCTAAGGTGTAACACCTTAGCTGGATAACTTGTTCTTATAATAATATAAAATAGTCAACGTTGCAATGGAAAGATTAAGGGGAGACTGACCGTTTGTTTGGTCTATTAATTAATTTATTCATATATATTTTTTTAGTTTCCTCCCTAGACCTCCATCAAGCTTAGAAAAACACCCCCTAGACCCCCCTTCAAGATGAATTTGTACATCTTTCGGTAGAAAAATGTCCCGGCCGAAGGCCGATTCCTCTTAAAATTGCAGGCTCGCTTTCGCTCGCCAGGAAATAATAGACACCTAAATGGCACGGAAGGTCTTAGCATTGACAACGAAATTGGGCAAAAGGTGTTAAAATCGCTAAACTAATGGGCCGAACGTCTTATAATCTCAAAACTAGTGGGGCTAAACATTAGGGAGAAAGGGGTCCAGAATAACAGTCTTCCTCCCCTTAACATAGGGTCATGCTTTAGAGAGAGCTACATTATAGTCATTAACCCCTTCTGTACCGGTGCCGTCCATTTAACTGTTTTCTGGCTACTATCAGACGAGTTTATTCAGTTTCATAAGGGCCTCCACCAATTAACAGGCTTAGAAATATCTCACTTAACCCTTTATACTACCACACATCCTTCTTAAACTGCACAAAATCGGCTAAATATCGCCGGTACAGAAGGGGTTAAAGGTGTCTTGCTGGTGTTGCAGATGAAAAATAAATTGTAATTTATTGTTGGCGTATTAAGGGGAGATCTCTACTCGAGGGATTTTTTTCTTGACCCCTTTCTCCCTCATGTTTAGCCCCATTGCTTTTGATATTATAAAAAGTTTGCCCCATTAGTTTAGCGATTTTAAGAACTTTCACCCCATATTAAGACCTTTCGTGCAATTCAGGTGTCGATTTTATGCTGGCGAGCGATAGCGAGCCTGTAATTTAAGAGGAACCGGCCTTTGGCCGGTATATTTTTCTACCGAAAAATTTACAAATTTATCTTGAAAGGGACTCAAGGGAGTGTCATTTTAAGCTTGATGGAGGTCTAGGGAACAAACTAAATACCTCCCCTTAAACGCCTCTGCTGCTTTCACTTGGTATTCCTAGTGTACTCATTAAGGGGGTCACTGTTTTTGTTTTTGTTTATCTTTATCTCCTTTTCTCTCTTTCCCTGGCTTTTATCCATTCGGCCCCATTCAGCCAAGTGTTTTAAGACGTTTATCCCCATCCAGGTGTCGATTTATTCCTGGCGAGCTATAGCAAGCCAGCATTGTATGGAGAAATCCGGCTTCGTCGGAGACATTTTTCTATCGAAAAATGTACAAATTTAGCTTGCTGTCAAAACAAATACATATATATGCTGGCTCGCTACCGTTCGCCAGGAAAATGTTGACACTTGGATGGGGGTAAACATCTTAAAACAGTAGGCTGAATGGGGCCAAAAGAGAGACGGAGAGAGAGAGAGAATAAAAGCGAGATGGGCCCCCTTAATATCACAAGTGCATCACATATAATACGTATAAACAATACAATTAACCCTTTCATTACCGACGACGTGTGTTATCTTTTATGCTAGCTCTACCTAGACGATATTATGCAGCTTAGGAAGGATCTGCGGTAGTTAAAAGGGTTGATTGAGATTTTGAAGATTGAGAGTTTGAAGCCTTATTATTGCTAGAGGTAGTTAAAAGGGTTGATTGGGATAGTTTGAAGCCTTATTATTGCTAGAGGTAGTTAAAAGGGTTGATTGAGATAGTTTGAAGCCTTATTATTGCTAGAGGTAGTTAAAAGGGTTGATTGGGATAGTTGGAAGCCTTATTATCGCTAGATGTCTTTCGTGAGTTAAAAGGGTTGATTGGGATAGTTGGAAGCCTTATTATCGCTAGATGTAGTTAAAAGGGTTGATTGAGATAGTTTGAAGCCTTATTATTGCTAGAGGTAGTTAAAAGGGTTGATTGAGATAGTTTGAAGCCTTATTATTGCTAGATGTAGTTAAAAGGGTTGATTGGGATAGTTTGAAGCCTAATTATTGCTAGAGGTAGTTAAAAGGGTTGATTGAGATAGTTTGGAGCCTTATTATTGCTAGAGGTAGTTAAAAGGGTTGATTGAGATAGTTTGGAGCCTTATTATTGCTAGAGGTAGTTAAAAGGGTTGATTGAGATAGTTTGAAGCCTTATTATTGCTAGAGGTAGTTAACTTAAAAGGGTTGATTGAGATAGTTTGAAGCCTTATTATTGCTAGAGGTAGTTAAAAGGGTTGATTGGGATAGTTTGAAGCCTTATTATTGCTAGAGGTCCTTCATAAACTGAATAATATCGTCTAATAGGTTCCAGCATATAATGAAGAGGACGTGGCCGGTACACTACGGGTTAAATATGTGTGAACGAAGTCTTTGGGTAACCCGTATTGTTGGTTTATGTGCATGAAGGAGACCAAACGCAAACTTAATTGTATCCAGTGCCGCCTTGAAAGAGTGGTAGAGTGCTTACAGTATATTGCAGGCCCAAAGAGAGAGAGAGAGAGAGAGAGAGAGAGAGAGAGAGAGAGAGAGAGAGAGAGAGAGAGAGAGAGAGAGAGAGAGAGTCCAAAGTTAAAGTTACAGTTGAGGGGAGATAGACAGGTTAAGGGGAGGTTTTTAGTGTGTTTCTCAGACTTCCATCAAGCTTGAAATTACACCCCCTTGAGCCCCTTTCAAGATAAATTTGTACATTTTTCGGTAGAAAAATATCCCGGCTAAAAGCCGGTGCCTCTTAAATTACAGGCTCGCTATCGCTCGCCAGGATAAAATTGACACCTAAATGGCACGAAAAGTCTTAAAATTGACAGAAATGGGTCGAAAGTCCTTAAAATCGTCAAAATAATGGGAGCGAACGTCTTAAAATTAGAAAAACAATGGGGCTAAGCATGAGGGAGAAAGGGGTCAAGAAAAAAATCCCTCAAGTGGAGATCTCCCCTTAAGAATTAGAGAGAAGGATAGGAGGAACGAAAAAACCATGTAGAAGAGTAAAAGGTGGAGGGCTGTCTTCCTTGCTGTTGTCTAAAGTTCTCCCCAATTAATATTATTTGTGTCGTAATACATTTGATTATATTATGTGAACGCACTGACCAAGTTTAAACTAAATCCTTCAAATAGTGTTTACATATAATGCTTGCAAATAAATGACACAAACTCCCTTGAGGATTATGAAGCACTTTGACAAATTATTTTGGCTATCAGTAAACGATTATATACAGATTAGGAAGGATCTGTGAGAGTCAAATGGGTAAAGACTATCTCACTCAACCCTTTAACTTCCCTATACCCTTCCTAATCTAAATACAATCGTATAATAATACCCATAAAATACAAAAAGGATACGTCATAGAATACTGAAGGGGTTAAGAGTATGACGAAGTGCCAATATAATCACTGACCACGGCCTCGGACGAGTTTTGACAATTTATTCTGGCTACCATGCGAGATTCAGAAAGGAAAAGACTATATCAATTAAACATCTAACTTCATTATTCCCTTCCTAATCTGAATAAAATCGTCTAATAAAAGCCAGCATACAAAGAAAAAGTGCATCCTCAAATACTGAAAGGGTTAATAGTACCATTAAAATAATTGGCCACGGCTTCGAACCCACACCAAGCACGGGGACGCACAAGGAAGGCGGAACGACGCGCTACCAGGGGCGACGATTGCGTTTTCTTTAAATAAGGGAGTAGTGGAAATAATGGTAGACTTAAAAGAAACAAGCCTGACGTGCTGTGAAATATAAGGGATCCGGGGGGTGGCAATATATATATATATATATAATTAACATTATTTGGTCGGACGTTTTGTGGGTTATGGAATTTTGTATAATTATTATTAAAGAATTTTGTTTGTTTTTTGCTATTTTCGAGCAATGTGCTTTAGTTAGATTCCTAGGCTAAAGAAAACGCCTTCCTAGACTTCCTACAAACTAAAATAAATACCCACTCAGACCCCATTCAAGCCAAATTTGTACATTATTCGATTGTGTCTAAGTTACTGGCTCACCATCGATTGTGTCTAAGTTACTGGCTCACCATCGATTGTGTCTAAGTTACTGGCTCACCATCGATTGTGTCTAAGTTACTGGCTCACCATCGATTGTGTCTAAGTTACTGGCTCACCATCGATTGTGTCTAAGTTACTGGCTCACCATCGATTGTGTCTAAGTTACTGGCTCACCATCGATTGTGTCTAAGTTACTGGCTCACCATCGATTGTGTCTAAGTTACTGGCTCACCATCGATTGTGTCTAAGTTACTGGCTCACCATCGATTGTGTCTAAGTTACTGGCTCACCATCGATTGTGTCTAAGTTACTGGCTCACCATCGATTGTGTCTAAGTTACTGGCTCACCATCGATTGTGTCTAAGTTACTGCTCTCACCATCGACTGTGTCTAAGTTACTGGCTCACCATCGACTGTGTCTAAGTTACTGGCTCACCATCGATTGTGTCTAAGTTACTGGCTCACCATCGATTGTGTCTAAGTTACTGGCTCACCATCGATTGTGTCTAAGTTACTGGCTCACCATCGATTGTGTCTAAGTTACTGGCTCACCATCGATTGTGTCTAAGTTACTGGCTCACCATCGCCCAGAAAAAAATTAGACACCTGAATACGATGAAGCGTCATATTATAGTCAAACAATTGGGGAAAACGTCTTAAAACTTCCATACTAATGGAGCAAAACTATGAAGATCCAAAAAGACCCTCTCGGCGAAATAGAGTTAAATAAGGGAGCAGTGAAAATAATGTTAGACTTAAGGGGCTAGTGCTTGTTTTGGGGTCTATATATTTATTTATTAATATATTATAGAGTTTCTTCGCTAGACCTCCATCAAACTAAAACAAATAAACACCCTCTACATCCCCTCTCAAGCTAAATTGTTATTGTTTTCGGTAGAATAATATCCCGGCCGAAGGCCGCTTCCTTCTAAAATTACAGGCTTACTATCGCTCGCCAGGAAAAATCGACACCTAAATGGCACGAAAGGTTTTAATATTGACAAAGAAATTGTGCAAAAGGTCTCAAAATCGCCAAAATAATGGAACGAACGTCTTAAAATCTCAAAACTGATATGCTAAACACGAGGGAGAAGAGGGTCCAGAAATAGCGACTACCTCCCCCTTATAAAAAACAAACCTGACGTACAAGGGCTCTGGGGGGTGGCAATGGAATATATATTGTAACTGACTGTACAGTAGTTCTATAAAATATAATGTGTGTGACTATGTGGGTTACCAGTTGCGTGCATGCGTTTGTTTCTTTTTTATATTTTAATTATTAACCCCCTCAGTACCAATGATGTCTTTTCATTATATTCTGGCAATTATTTGACGATTTTATTCAGCCTGAGAAGGACGTCTACTGACTAATCTCAATTAATCCTTTTAGCTACCATATATCATTCTTAAGCTTTATCAAATTCTCTAAATCTAGCTGACATCAAGTGAAAAAGACGTTCCCGGTAATGAAAGGGTTAACTTGATGGTGTAATGGTTAGAGTGTTTAAAATCTGTGTGTGGTGACCCAGGTTCGAATCCCGGTGGACCACATGCTTTCATTAATTGCATTGGGTGGTGTTTGCTAATGGAGTGAAACTAATAAAATTGATTTTTATCTAAGTGTATGAAGGAGACAAAAGGCAATGCTACCTGTAACAATCGTTCACACCCCAAAATTGAAAGAGTAAAGCCGGAGTCACACGAACCCTTTTTCGAGCAATGTTTACGGGCAATTGTGGTCTAGAAGCTTCAATAATTACACTTAATCAGAATTCAGCCGCCTAACATAATCTACCTTCAGTCTAGTTACCAATACCAGTGCAAAAAACTCCCGAAATAATACGAGAAAAACTTGCTCATGGAAAATTGACGGAAAAAGCGCTCGTGTGACAGCGGCTTAATAAGGAGCCAAATTCAAGGTACGGTCGCGCTAATAAGTCATGTCCCAGCTGTCATTACGTTTGGCTCGCTCTGTGCTGTATTAATGTCTGTAGGATGTTGAATAAGGTGGGTAAGTGTAGGAACATGTTTGTATAGCTCACCCGAAATGAATAAATCAGGTTTATATATTGCTGATCCCAATTATGGATCAAAATATACTTGGTGCCGAGACATCACTTATTAGCGCGACTGTACGTTAGTCAAAATGTATGTGATATTTGTTTAATATGTCAAGCTAACGCATGCAAAATGAAAATGCTAACTGTCTGTAGTGGGACCTATATCATTTGCTAAGGTTGTAACTCTATGCACTGTCTAATATGTAAGTTACCAATTAAGGGGGGATGATTCATTTTGTGTGTCGATTTTTTCATTTATATATTATTTTTCTTGTTTCCTCTCTAGACCTCCATCAAACTTAAACAAACAACCCCAGGATCCCCCTTCAAGATATAAGTGTAATTTTTTTCGGTAGAAAATTACAGGCTCGCTATCGCTAGACAGGAAAAAATCGACACCTAAATGACACGAATGACAAAGAAAAGGGGCGAAAGGTCTTAAAATCGCCAAACTAATGGGCCGTATGTCTTAAAATCTGAAAACTAATGGGGCTAAACATGAGGGAGAAAGGTGTCCAGAAAAACGACCCATCTCCCCTTAAAGTAAATATGATTTCAGGTACTATACAAAACTTGCAACAATATCATTGAATTATATACATGGAAATTTGTAAACATCCATGCATAATTAGTTGCATGAACATATGAATACATACACACATACTACTTACTGCACATGCATACACCTAATACAATCTAGTCACACACACGTTTATAAACAGAACATGCATACATTAATTCATACATTACACATACATGCATCAATATATATCACAAAAACAGTAAATTGGATACCAGTACAATCGGAAATATACAAATTTGCATAGCAAACCATAATTGCAATCATGCATGCATTCAACAGCAGTGATATTTTGAGAGAGAGAGAGAGAGAGAGAGAGAGAGAGAGAGAGAGAGAGAGAGAGAGAGAGAGAGAGAGAGAGAGAGGGGGGGAGAGAGAGAGAGGGGGGGGAGGGGGGGAGGGAGGGAGAGAGAGAGAGAGAGAGAGGGGAGAGGGAGAGGGAGAGAGAGAGAGAGAGAGAGAGGGAGAGGGAGAGGGAGAGGGAGAGGGAGAGGGAGGGAGAGAGAGAGAGAGAGAGAGGAGAGAGAAAGAGAGAGAAAGAGAGAGAAAGAGAAAGAGAGAGAGAGAGAGAGCAGTAGACCCCGTATATAATCATCCTCTCATAACTCATCATCTTCTGCACCTCAACACTGTGTCGTCATCATCACCACCACCACCTCCTGAGCCTTCTGTGCCATTATCTTCATCAGCATTTATCATACTCATCACTTTCATTTCTGTAATCATTTATGGTCATATATTTTATCATAATCAACAATCATCATTATCATCATTGTTACCCTCCCCAATTTCTATTAGTTATCAACTCTGCGTAAGCAGAGTGGTAGTTTAGTTGGCATTAGTTTAGTTGGCATTAGAAGCGATGGTAGTAATAGTAGGTGACCCATCGCAGAGTTGGGTATGCCGTTTTGATTTTGGACAAAACGGCACATCTACTTTATTGGTAGTTATCCAATTATGAACATTCTTAAGGTTGTTGTTTATAGAAACAATAAGAGAGCGCAAGTCCCGGTGACTGGCGTACAGAGTACTGTCATCAACAAATAATATATATTTAAATAACATAATTGAATTTACAATATAATTAATATATATAATGAATAATAATGGACCCAGTATGGAACCTTGTGGTACTCCGTAGGATATTATTTGCATATTAGATGAAATGTCCTTATATTGTACATACTGTTTTCGATTAGTTAGATAAGAGAAAAAACTAATTGTTATTTGTCTGTCTGTCAGCATCATAGTCACCAGCTCACACCTCACCTGTATTGCCTTTAATAGCCATCACTTTCATCATCATCATCACCATCACAACCACTATCTCACACCACTATAGTTGGTCATTATCAACTTTACCCTCTGGACACTTAATCAGATCTTCAGAACTTTACCGACGTCGCTACCATTAACCAATTAACTTGCTCTTCCACCTTTCATTTTATTCACCTTAATTAATCACCTGTTCCTCTCATCTCCCTTTCAGAATATCACCAAGGTCATTATATTTGTATTTATATTTACTTTTGTTCTGGCTTAAAGTAGATACAGTAGGTGAAAATACTATGATCCTTTTCACAGTGCGTTTGTTTTGGTTACTATAAATTACTTGAAGAGAGAAACAAAACTCTGAATAGATTACTACCTACAAAATTATATGACCGCCATCGTAAGTATGATATACAAAGATATCGATAATATAATTGGACGATTGCACCATCACGTTTGGGGTAATCAGTGTAAGGGACGATACTCCACGGGTTTGATGTAATGCTCCTGCAATGGGTCATCTATGTGCCCAAGCAAGTAGCGTGTCAAAGTTAAGGGGAGATTTCCACCTGGAGGATTTTTTTCTGAACCTCTTTCTCCCTCATGTTTAGCCCCATTGCTTGTGAGATTTAAAGACGCTTGCCCCATTAGTTTGGCGATTTCAAGAACCCTCGCCCCATTTCTGTCAATTTTAAGACCATTCGTGCCATTTAGGTGTCTATTTTTTTCCTGGCGAGCGATAGCGAGCCTGTAATTTAAGGGGAATGGGCCTTTGGCCGGGACATTTTTCTACCGAAAAATGTACAAATTTATCTTGAAAGGGGGTCAAGGGGGAGTAATTTTAAGCTTGATGGAAGTCTAGGGAATCAACTAAAAACCTCCCCTTAATGACAGTAAGTAAATGATAAATGTATCGGGATATATTACTACCGACATTTGTTATGCTTTATGTATGTGTTTAATATTATTTAGTGTTTCAGTCCAAATAATCTGAAAGGAATGTTATGTGAGGCAAATATAACCTAATCAAACCTATTTCGGGGTGGAGGGGGTGGGTGGGGTGGGGGTTTGACATGGTCAACGAGTACAGGTGGGTCATTTTTGTATCTATATTGTACAGAACAAAATAGATTCATTTAAGGGGGGATGGGCGTATTCATTTAAGGGGGGATGGGCGTATTTATTTGCTCATTTACATATATTTTTAGATTCCTCCCTAGACCTCCATCAAGCTTAAAACGCACAAAAAAGACCCTCCTTAAATTACAGGTTCGCTATCGCTTGCCAGGAAAAAATCGACACCTAAGTGACACGGAAAAGTCTAAATATTGACATAGAAATGGGGCGAAAGGTCATAAAGTCGCCAAACTAATGAGCCGAACGTCACAGAATATGACAACTAATGGGGCTAAACACGAGGAAGAAGAGGGACCAGCAAAACGACCCATCTCCCCTTAAAGAATGCCAATCGCTTGCCGGAATTGATTCAGATAATTCCATGTTTGACGTAATGTCGTCTCAATCTATTATCATTATTTCTGAACTCACACATCCTTACGTAACCATATCAAACTTCGGTATAATCCTGAGTAGCGGGCAAACGTGTATATATATATCTCAATTTGGTAACATAACTATATATTTTTACATTTTACATTCATAAATAGTACACTAATATACTAGGTTAGGTTAGGTTAGGTTAGGCTAGGTGTTGGTTAGGTTAAAGAAGGCATCTGAAAAACAGTTACCCGCTACATAGGATCTTACCCAAACTTCTTTCAACAAACTCATCTATCGTCATTTCAGCATGTTGTTTCTTCTTGCACAATAACACTTTCTCCTGTTCATCTATCACCTAGACTCATGTACCGGTCCTGTGCAGCTACTTCTCATTCTCATTCTCAAAAGTCTAATCCCATCTTTATGTAGTCAACCGTACTATCCTCAATCGAGATTTGGAAAATATTGAATGTATACATTAATTTTGTACAATCGCGCTAATAAGTGATGTCTCGGCACCATGCATATTTTGATCCATAATTGATTTCAGCAATATCCAAACTAAATTTATTCATTTCGAGGGGAATATACAAACCAATTCCTACAGTTAACCACCCTATTTAACATCTGACAGACAATAATACAGCACAGAACGAGCCAAACGTAATGACAGGTGAGCCATTACTTATTAGCGCGACCGTACCAAGAACAATTACGAATATTCGGGCTGTACTTTGCCTGTTTGTTGACGGTGAAGTAAAACAAAAGAAGTTATACTATATTTACCCATTCCGTACCAGTTCCGTCCTTTTCATTTTATGCTGGCTACTAATAGACGATCTTATTCAGTTTAATTAACAGGCTTCGAACATTCTTAATTAACCTGTTTTACCACCACAGATCCTTCTTGAGCTGTACAAGATCGTCAAGATATAGCTAAAATAAAATACATAAGACGTCGCCAGTAAACAAGGGGTTAAATGAATCTCTAGGTCATAAATTGTGGTCTTAAGTTATCGAAGCTATCCCGACCTGAATCAAATCTTATCCCAAATGTAATCGGTTTAATTCTATAAGATGGTATTTAAGAATGTTGTTATATGATTCTGTATGCTGTACAGTATTGTGTAAACATGTAATTGTGTGATTGGTCTTTACCTGCGAAAACATATAATTGTGTGATTGGTCTTTACCTGCGAAACTCCGAATAAGGGAGAGTACCACCTCCCCATCCTCCCCTCAGAGCATTTCCACCATCATCTCGTTATTTTCCTTTGGGTACCGATGTTTTTGTTTTCTAATATGTTTAGTGTTACCTTATTCATGAAGGTCTACCAATGCACAGAATACCAGGTTAGCTTAGGTTGTTAGGTTAAAGGGAGACGGACCGTTTTTTTTCTTTTTTCTGGTCTATTAATTCATCTATTCCTTTATTTCTTAGTTTTATCGTTAGACCTCCCTTCAAGATAAATGTGTACATTTTTCGGTAAAAAAATGTGCCGGCCGAAGGCCGGTTTCTCTTAAAATGTCAGGATCGCTATCGCTCGCCAGGAAAAGATAGACACCTAAATGACACGAAAAGTCTTAAAATTGACAACGAAATGAGGCGAAAGGTGTTAAAATCGCCAAACTAATGGGCCGAACGTCTTATAATTTCAAAACAAGGAAGAAAGGGGACCAGAAAAACGGCCCATCTCCCCTTAACCTCAACAGTCCATCAGCCTCACCTTAAGCCCTTCAGTACGATGACGTAATTTTCCTCTTGTTCTGGTTTCCATTCGACGATATTCCTTAGCCTCTAATCTACCTCTACGACTCAAAAGGGTAAATATGATCTCAATAAACTCTCTGAATAACATATAGATACTTCTTAAACTGCATAAACAAGATTAAGTTTAGCTAGAATACATTGCAAAAAGGCGCCTCGTGCGAAAGGGGTTAATGGATACAAGTCGGCAAGGCACTCGCGGCGGACATTGATTAGCTAGATACTAAAGATAGATAGATAAATTGATACTATACAGAGAGAGAGAGAGAGAGAGAGAGAGAGAGAGAGAGAGAGAGAGAGAGAGAGAGAGAGAGAGAGAGAGAGAGAGAGAGAGAGAGAGAGAGAGAGAGAGAGAGAGAGAGAGAGAGAGAGAGTATAAGAGAAAAGGTGTTGCAAGTCCTCCTCCCCCCACACCTCTCTCTCCTTTTCAATTGGGCCATTGTGGGGAAGAAGGTGTAATCAAGTACTATTTGTCAAGTTAGCGAGTGACTGCGGTGTGTTATATAAAAGGCCTGGAGGGGAGGGGAGGGGAGAATGTTACATAGAGTTACATAGGTACGCAGACTGCACATATATTGGGGTCCTTAATATAGTCTATTCGCTGTAAGTAGGCGTGAAATCATGGCCTCTATCTTCTGTAACTCAAAAAGGGCTAGAGAAAATTGGCTGTAAATTTCCACATTTATGCCTTGACTGACTCTTCCCAAATGGTAGACATATTAGACATAATTGCACGAAAGGTCTTAATATGGGGTGAAAGTTCTTAAAATCGCTAAACTAATGGGGCAAACGTTTTATAATATCAAAAGCAATGGGGCTAAACATGAGGGAGAAAGGAGTCAAGAAAAAAATCTCTCAAGTGGAGATCTCCCCTTAAGAAGAGTCTATGGTAGTAAACATGGTTTAGTGAGATAGTTTGAAGACTTAAATACTGGAGGCCCTTTTTAAGTTGAATAAAATCCATTACGTATATCTTTTCTGTGTTCTGGCTGTCATTACACAATGTTGTTGTTGTTGTTGTTGTTCCCCAGGCTGCCTGGCCGAACAGCCCCAAGGTCCCGAGCAAGGCCAAGGCCATAGAGCGCCCCCACAAAACCCTCCCTGCTTACCACTAACAAAACCCAGGTGACCATAGCCACTCTAAGGCAGGGAGCTGAGGAGGGCGCGGAAACGCCCGGGAAACCAAAGCCCCACCCAAGGCCCTGTGCCCCTCAGCAATTATGAAGGGAAAGTTGAGGGGCAAGGGAAAAATGTGACGCTTTGGCTCCCAATCTTCCAACTTTTAGGTTGGCAGTAAGGAGGTCGAACCACGGAAAAGACGCCGTCACTTGAGATCCAGAAGATATATAAGGAAAAGGAACAGTCAGAGTAAGCTATGGGTATGGCAGAGATCGCTCAGCTCTCACTCTGATAGACCAGCCCATCACCACAATGTTGTTCAGATTAGGAATGCTATATGGAATTCAGATGGTTAACTGAGATACTGTTTACCCTTATAATTCAGATGGTTAACTGAGATACTGTTTACCCTTATAATTCCCACAGATCCTTCTTAAACTGTATAAAACCGTCTAACGATAGCCATAATAAACAGTCAAACTGCATCATAATCTTCAAAGGGTTAAAAGTGATACAGCAACTGCAATAATGTATTAATAATCATTCTTCAAGGTTGTATTATCCGAAGCGCATGTGTACACTCAACCAAAAAAACAATCTTTACACTAACGCTCTAAACATTCTGGACGTGGGTCGAAATCTTATGATAATACCTCACAGACGTATGTTTCACCCGATTCATTCCGTTCACACTAGATTATTTACAGCTCACCAGTGTAAAGGTTGTTTTTTTGGTCGAGTGTACGTGTGTGACAGGAAGTGTATGTCTGATAGTATGTGTGTGTGTGAGTCTTCTAGTATGTGTATGTATTTCTGTGTGTGTGTGTGTGTGTGTGTGTGTGTGTGTGTGTGTGTGTGTGTGTGTGTGTGTGTGTGTTGTGATGGAGCCTCTAACAATGTGACGCGGCGGGTGGGCAGTATGGTCCGGGCGCACCACAAAGACTCAGTAATGAAGTCACCGCTCGGACCACTAGGCTGTTATGGCTGTGGCCGTTTTGACCTTCTTCCTCACATTCTTCGGAACGTTTCTGCTGTCTGCGTAAACCCTTTCAATGACGATGAATTTAGTTTGTTAGTTAAAATAGGACTGCAGAGTCTAGCAACCATTCTGGATTATGAAGCCAGCACACTGCAAGTCAAGAATAGTGTCAGGACTGGAGCCCCTTTTCGAGGACTTCGGTCCCTTGCGATGAACTGCCATGTCACCGTCTTAAATATTCAGCTCTTACGAAGATTGTGTAACGAAAAATGGTGTTAATTATGAAAACATGGTATTAATATGATGCAGAGACATGGATTTTCATATTTTCAAATAGCTATCGATAAATTAGCTAATAAAGGTTTCAATTTACCATCAGCTGAACTAAAACTGACTGTAGGAAGTTATATAATGAGAACATTTGATTGTGTTCGGTGTTGCCTCGAATATTTAACCCATTCAGTACCGGTGCCGTCCTTTTAATTGTATTTAACCCATTCAGTACCGGTGCCGTCCTTTTAATTGTATTTAACCCATTCAGTACCGGTGCCGTCCTTTTAATTGTATTTTAGCTACTATTAGGCGACTTTATTCAGTTTTAAAAAGGCCTCCAACAATTAACACATTTCAAACTATTACACTTAACCCTTTTTACTACCACAGATCCTTCTTAAACTGCACACAATCGTCTGAATATAGCTAGAAGATTAATCAGAATACGCCGTTACAGTATGGGTTAAGCTGGTGATCGGGAAAAAAGGTTCAGCCCAATTTCAGCATTTTATGGACCATACAATTTTTACATCTTAATATATATATATATATATATATATATATATATATATATATATATATATATACCGTATATATATATATATATATATATATATATATATATATATATATATATATACCGGTATATATATATTTTTTTTTTTTTTTTTTTTTTTTTAATAGGGCACTTCCTGTGAGTCTGTTCACGAACAACCTCAGTTTTCAAGATGAAGCGCACATACTTGGCATGCATATTAAGGGAGTGCCAAAATAGAGCTTAAGCATTTGAGGTCCTAAACCTAACCAGACTACAATGTAAATAAGCTTAACTTAATCTTCAACTAGCTGAAACGAAACTAATCCTAACTTAACCTAAACTATCCTAGCCAATCTAAATTGTATCTAATCCCAACTTAACCTAACCTAACCAGACCTATCTGAAATGTAAATAATCCTAACTTAACCTGACCCT
This sequence comes from Paralithodes platypus, assembly GCA_032716605.1. Classification (NCBI taxonomy): domain Eukaryota; kingdom Metazoa; phylum Arthropoda; class Malacostraca; order Decapoda; family Lithodidae; genus Paralithodes; species Paralithodes platypus. Next base: position 60,805,552 of record CM064573.1, read on the forward strand.
ATCTAAAATGTAAGTAATCCTAACTTAGCCAAACCCAACAGAAATGGAATTAATCTTACCCTAACCTAACTTACCCTAAATCAACACAACCTAGACGGCTTAGGTTTAATATTGTGGCCAATTTGGTTGAGGCCATTTTGGAGTACGGCTGACCTGGTTGACACTATTCTGGTTAAGGCCATTTTGAATTGTGGCCGCTTTTCAGTATGGCCGTTTTGGAGTGTGGTAATTTTGGAGTGTGGCAATATTACAGTGTGGTCGTTCTGGTCGTGGCCTCTTTGGAGTGTGGCCGTTCTGTTTGTAGCCATTTCGGAGTGTGGCCGTTCTGATTATGGCCGTATTGTAGTGTGGCCGTTCTGGTTATGGTCGTTCTGGTTGTGGTCGTTCTGGTTGTGGTCGTTCTGGTTGTGGTTGTTCTGGTTGTGGCCGTTCTGGTTGTGGCCGTTCTGGTTGTGGCCGTTCTGGTTGTGGTCGTTCTGGTTGTGGCCATTCTGTAGTGTGGTCCTTCTGGTTGAGCCCGTTCTAGCCTTGGCCGTTCTGGTTGTGGCCGTTGTGACCTCCCCCCCAGGCCGCCAACAGAAGCTTCCCCAATATCGGGGATCGTAAACAACAATAGAACGGCGGGTCATATGTGACACAATGGCCGCCACCCGTCCCGAGTCTCCGTCTTTCAACCCACTTCAGAAATAACTCAAAACGGCCACACTCCTAAACGGCCATCCCCCCTCGAAACGGCCACACTCCGAATTGGCCACACTCCACAGCAGCCACACTTCGATACAGCTAGGCCTACACTCCGAAACGGCCACACTTGAAACGGCCACACTCCGAAACGGCCATACTCCAAAAAGTCCACACTCTACAGCGGCCACACTTCAAAAAGGCTACACTCCAAAACGGCCACACTCCGAAACAGCTACACTACGAAACGGCCAAACTCCAAGACGGCCACACTCCGAAACGGCCACACTCCGAAACGGCCACACTCCAAAACGACCACACTCCAAAAAGGCCACACTCTGGAACGGCCACACCCCAATACGGCCACTCTCCGAAACGATCACGCTAGCGAAACGCCACAATTCTAAAGGGAATAGTTCCTCATAAAATTAATATTTTTTTTTACTCACTATTGAATTCTCTAGTGTTTCAAATTCCCTTTTAAACCCTTTTGTTTTGTTTTGTATTTTATTCTACCGATTTTGTGCAGCTTAAGTAGGACCTGTGGAAGTAAAAGGGGTTAATAAAGATAATTTGAGGCCTGGTAATTGCTGGAGGCCCTTTTTAAACTACATAAAAGCGTCTATTATTAGCCAGTATAAAATGAAAAGGACAGAACTGACACTGAATGGGTTAAGGGGAGGTTTTTAGTTTGGTCTCTAGATATCCACCAAGCTTAAGATTACACCCCCTTGAGCCCCTTTCAAGATAAATTTGTACATTTTTCGGTAGAAAAATGTCCCGGCTGAAAGCCGGTTCCTCTTAAATTACAGGCTCGCTATCGCTCGCCAGGATAAAATCGACACCTAAATGGCACGAAAGGTCTTAAAATTGACGGAAATGGGTCGAAAGTTCTTAAAATCGTCAAAATAATGGGGCGAACGTCTACAAATTAGAAAAGCAATGGGGCTAAACATGAGGGAGAAAGGAGTCAAGAAAAAAATCCCTCAAGTGGAAATCTCCCCTTAAAATACACAAATCAAAACTGACGACAATATTACAAGTGGAGATGAAACAGGGGGGGGGGGGGGTATAATTTTGACCAAGTTATGTTTAAGGAGAGTTTGTTATTTTTTCTGGCCCGTCTTCTCCCTAATATTTAGCCCGATTAGTTTTCAGATCTTATGACATTCACCACATTAGTTTGGCGATTTGTAGACCTTTCGTCCCATTTGTTTATCAATATCAAGACCTTTTGTGCCATTTAGGTGTCGATTTATTGTCTGGCGACCGATAGCAAGCCTGTAATTTTGGAGGAATCGGCTTTCGGCCAGGAAATTTGTCAACCGGAAAAATGTACAAATTTATCGCTAGGGAATCTCTTGAGGATAGTTTGTTACGCTTGATGGAGGTCTAGGGAGGAATCTAAAACAATATTAAGTCTACAAATAAATAAACAAAAAAATAAACCCTAGTCCCCTTATGTGAGACAGGGACTATATACCTAAAGCTGAACACCCAATCGCTCACTTGCGAGTTTCAGGCTATAAGGAAGTTGGAGTTTGTTTCATTGATATTTAACAGAATTACCAGTTAAAATACGGTTGTACTACATTAAGGGGAGGTTTTTAGTTTGTTCCCTAGACCTCCATCAAGCTTAAAATTACACCCCCTTGAGTCCCTTTCAAGATAAATTTGTACATTTTTCGGTAGAAAAATTTCCCGGCCAAATGCCGGTTCCTCTTAAATTACAGGCTCGCTATCGCTCGCCAGGATAAAATCGACACCTGAATTGCACGAAAGGTCTTAATATGTGGTGAAAGTTCTTAAAATCGCTAAACTAATCGGGCAAACGTTTTATAATATCAAAAGCAATGGGGCTAAACATGAGGGAGAAAGGGGTCCAGAAAAAAATCCCTCAAGTCGATATCTCCCCTTAATAAATACATAAAACCCAACTCAACATAAATTGTTAGCCATCAGAAACCTACATTATTATTGCATTTCTATTTACTATCGATGTCAACGGCTCCAACTTCCTTATAGCCTGAAACTCGCAAGTGGCCAATTGAATCTATATCGAACCCAAATGAAACAACCCAATTTTCTGGTATACCCCATAGGCTTTTCAACTTGGCTTGATTTGCAGATTTAAGGCGGGTCACCTGCTCTTTTTCTCTCCTTTTCTCTCTTTCTCTGGCTTGTATCCATTCGGTCCCATTCAGCCTACTTTTTAAAGATGTTTATCCTCATCCAGGTGTCGATTTCTTCCTGGCGAGCAATACCGAGCCAGCATTATACGAAGAAATAGTCTTCGCCGGAAACAGTTTTATATAATTTTTTTTTACAAATTTATCCAGCTTTCAATTTTTTGTTTATAAATATGCTGGCTCGCTACCACTCGCCACGAAAAAATCGACACCTGGATGGGGATAAAAGTCTTAAAACAGTAGGCTGAATGGGGTCGAATGGATACAACCCAGAGAGAAATAGGTGTGCAGGTATTATGGCTCGTGACTGTACCCATCGTCAGAAGTGGGTTGCGGAAGATAATAGACCAGCCACCCGCGTCCCCATTGGCTAACGCGGGGTATACAATAGGGGCCCCCATAACTCGACCAATGACGGGCCCTGGAGCCAGTCGTGATCGCGGGAGAGACAGCCAATCACCGGTGAGTGGCCAGCCGGGGTAATCGTCACTCCCCCCCCCCCCCATCCAAGCCCCCACCCTCATTCAGTAGCCATTTATGGGTACAGTTAAGGGGAGATTTTTAGTTGCTTCCTAGACCTCCATCAAGCTGAAAATAATACCCTCAAGACCCCGCTTCAAGATAAATGTGTAAATTTGTCGGTAGAAAAATTTCCCAGCCTAAGGCCGGTTCCTTTTATTTTACAGGCTCGCTATCACTCGCCAAGAAAAAATCGAAACCTAAATGACACGAAAGGTCTTAAAATTGACAGAAATTGGGCGAAAGGTATTAACATCGTCATAATATTGGAGCGAATGTCTCAAACAAAACTAATGGGGCTAAACATGAGGGAGGAGGAGGTTCGAAAAATAATCCCTTAAGTGAAAATCTCCCCTAAATATCTTCTATACCGGCGACGTCTTTTTAACCCCTTCTGTACCAGCGACGTCTTTTTAAATTATAGTCTAGCTATATTTAGAGGATTTTGTGCAGTTTAAGATGGATGTGTGGTAGTATAAAGGGTTAAGTGAGATAGTTCGAACACTGCTCATTGCCAGAGGCCCTTTTTAAACTGAATTGCATCGCTTAATAGTAGCCAGAATATAGTTAAAAGGACGACACTGGTACTGAAAGGGTTATTAAACTTTACTTTCATAGGATCCATGTTGCTGCTTTCTAGAGGATCATGACGTAATTTGACAGTATATTCTGGCTATCATTAGACGATTCCATACAGCTTAGGAAGGATCTGTGGGAATGAACAGGGCAGTATTTCAACAAATCCTCAGACTTCATATACTCTTCCTAACCTGAATAAAATCGTCCAATAATAACCAGAAAACAGATCGGAAATGCGTTCTATAGAAGCATGATTGGTTGGTGGAATCGAAGAATGCGGGTTCCATGTCATCTCAACCAGTAGACCATTTCAACCAGTAGCTCTCAACCAGTGCCAAATTAACCCAGACCAACCAAACCAGTGCCAAAATATAGTACTAACCTAACCTAACCTAACCGTATTGGTTGATTTGGTACTGGTTGAGAGCTACTGGTTGAAATGGTCTACTGGTTGAGTTGACCGGTCACCAAGAATGCGTATTATGTCCCAAACGATTAAAATATATTGAACAAATCAGAATCAATCGTGAGAGAAAAGGGTAGAATACATGGCATTACTTTTGAAAGAGTTGGTATAATAATGTCCTATAAATGGCTCTCCAACCTAAAATAAAAATACATACACATTTTTTGTCTCTCCCATTTGTTCTCCCGGAAGTGAGGAGAGCGTCATTACCGGCAGATTTACGTTAAAGCACAACAGGAAACTGGGATTGGGGGATACAACGACAAATTTAGAAGTTCGATTCAAAACGCTTAACAGTGCTAAAATGAGTATGCGTTAAAACGAACATTCGTAGGAGAGAGTACTGTGCGTGAGAGATGCACATTATAACGTGACTGTATAGTGATTTTGTTTGTATGTTTCATTTCGTCAACACAGATATTATTCTGTTTACTTCAGAGCCAACAAGTGAGAATCTTTTGTGCCAATGTTCAGGTTTGTGTGCATAGTTGCAACAAATATATGCAAATTCCCCCCCCCCCCCCTTGGTTAACAATAGCCTGCAGTGATTAATGGTAAACATTATATTGTACGATTCTGACTCAATGATGTAATATTTTTATTATATTCCCTTACATTAGAAGGATGTAAGAGAGAGAGAGAGAGAGAGGAGAGAGAAAGAGAGAGAGGAGAGAGAAAGAGAAAGAAAGAGAGAGAGAAAGAGAAAGAGAAAGAGAGAGAGAGAGAGTGAGTGGCATCAATACAGCCCTGGGGATCATTACCATGGTTGAATATGGCGCGGTGGGGTGTCCGGCCGTGAAAGAGTGACAACAGAAAAATAGGAAAAAGAAATAAAACAAATACAAATAAAAGACAGAGACGAAGAAGAGACGAAGAAGAGACGAAGAAGAGACGAAGGAGACATGCAGTGATATATCTGCTCAAAAATAAAATAATACTAAAAACATACGATAGGAAATACATTATAATAACACTATATTCTTATTATCACCAACCCACCAATTAACTTACACATAAACTTAATTAATGACATAAATTAAAAGAATGTATACATGTGGTACTCCAAGAATTCGAACCTAGGATACTCACACCGAAATTTATAATATATATTAATTTCAACAAAACAAGTCAACAATATTATGTTTCCCGCTGGCAAGAAATGTAGTCAGCATCTGATTCAAGGGGAGATATCCACTTGAGGGATTTTTTTCTTGACTCCTGTCTCCCTCATGTTTAGCCCCATTGCTTTTCTAATTGTAAGACGTTCACCCCATTATTTTGACAATTTTAAAAACTTTCGACCCATTTCTGTCAATTTTAAGACCTTTCGTACCATTTAGGTGTCGATTTTTTCCTGGCGAGCGATAGCGAGCCTGTAATTTAAGGGGAACCGGCCTTCGGCCGGGACATTTTTCTACCGAAAAAGGTACAAATTTGTCTTGAAAGTGGGTCAAGGGGGAGTAATTTTAAGCTTGATGGAAGTCTAGGGAATCAACTAAAAACCTCCCCTTAAGGATACCTAGTGGAATAATATGAAACTACCGTCTCTGCATCATATAAATATCAAGCTCTCATAATTTACTACATATTTCGCTTCAAAATGCTTTCGTAATTGCTGAGAAATAAAATTGAGGACATTGGAATTTACCAGCTAGAAATAAACCGACTGATAGCGAAAGCCAAATTTGAATATTTGTTTTTTAATCATATATTTGTTTTTAAATATATACTGCGTCTCTGCTTCATATTATTTCCTGCAGGTATATCTATCTATCTATCTATCTATAGCTCTCTCTCTCACACACACACATATATATATATATATTCTTAATCACCCGCCCACATAAAATCAACACCTTGTATGATGGGGTGAAGTATCTTAAGATCACCAAACTAATGGGATGAAACGTCTTACAATCCTTAAATTAAAGGAGTGAGTCAGGGAAGGTCCAAAAACACCGACCTCGCACCATTTAGTGTTAAACCGCCGTAATGGGTTAACTAAATCTATAATCTTCATGTTTTTGTATCATTATCATTATTATTCATATATATATATATATATATATATATATATATATATATATATATATATATATATAGTATATATATATTTGCTTCCCTCTCTATCGCTCCTCTAGTGTGACACATATGAAGCACCCAGCATCTCGACTTGCAATCGATAATCTCTGGGCCTCGTAAGAGTTACAGGCTACTGAACAGCCTACAGTCCCCGGGTTGAGACATAGAAAAAAAGGAAAACAAAAATACAATACTTTGGTGAATTTAAGACAGTTTACCTCATTAGTTCGGCGAATATGAGATAGTTCCTGCAATGTAGGTGTTAATTATTCCATGGCGAGTGGTATGTAATTAGCATGCAACTTATCATCATCATCATCATCACTATTAGTTATCATCATCATCCGTCCTTAAGGGGAGAGGGGTTGTTTTTCTGGTCCCCCTTCTTCCTCATGTTTAGTCCCATTAGTTTTCAGATTGCATGGCGTTCGGCCCATTAGTTTTGGCGATTTTAAGACTCTTCGCCCTATTTCACTGTCAATCTTAAGAATTGTTGTCATTTAGGTGTCGAATTTTACCTGGCGAGCGATAGCGAAAAATGTATCAATTTATCTTGAAGGAGGGTCTTGTGGTGGTGGGGGGGGGGGTAAAATTGATGATCTAGGGAGGAAAAAATGATTAAAATAAATCGCCCATCCCTTTCTCCCCCCCCCCCCCCACCCCACCCCCCACCCCCCGTAAATAATAGTGTGGCACCCTTGAACACACTGTCCATTACCAGAGATCTATATTAGGGAGTATTGTAGCACCTGCGTTTACGCTTACGCCATGTTGTTTACCCTTGTATACCCTTTTGTTGTGCTCAGTAAGGGCCATTCCTTTAAGGGAGTTGTGCTTGGTTTTTGGTCTATATATTTATTATAAATGTATTTTTTAGTTTCCTCGCTAGACTTCCATCAAGCTTAGAAAAACGCCCCCTAGACTCCCTTTCAATATAAATTTGTACAAACAAAAAATCCCGGCCTAAGGCCGGTTCCTTCTAAAATTAGAGGCTCGCTATCGCTCGCCAGGAAAATATCGACACTTAAAGGGCACGAAAGGTCTTACTATTGATAACAAAATGAGGCGAAAGGTCTCAAAATCGCCAAACTAACGGAACGAATGTCTTAAAACATCAAAACTAATATACTAAACATGAGGGAGAAGGGGGTCCATACAAAGCGAGTACTACCCCCTTAAACATCGTAAAAGCTTTCCCTACGACCTTTCCCGACCCAGATTGAGCCTTATCGTTTATCTGTATAAGGGTCAATCTGGGTCGGCAAAGGTCGTAGGGGTCTTTTACGATGTTTGAAGGAATGGCTCTATGTCGGCACCTTTGCATGCGCTTCGATATAATTTTCATTCATGGAAGAAAAACAATCAATAATAAATAATGATGAGTCGATCAATGGCAATGGGCGATTGATATTATGTGGTGGGCTGGATCTATCATATATATATATATATTTTTTTTTTTTTTTTTTTTTTTTTTTTTATACATATTCCATTACTTCCCATAGCCGTTTCTGACTTTACCTTGTTCATCATTCTTATTTTTAACTTTTTTTCCCGAGAGTAATTAAACCTAAAAATAATACTTCACATACCGTGCCAGTGCCCAGAAATGTCTCAAAATTAGGTGACATATAGCAAATGTGTCGATGAATCCGTTTCTATGAATGCAGTACGGCTATTGCTACACAGTAACATTCACGCGTAAAATACAAAACATTAAAACATATGGAGTGTATTAAAACTGGCACTGATTGTAAGCTTATTAGGAGGAAGATGCTATATTCCATTCATTATAAGTAGGTCAGGAGCCGCGACCCCTAACCTCTGTAACTCAAAAAGAGGTAGAGCAAATGGGCTGTAAATTCCTACACCTATTCCCTGGCTGACCCTTCCTAAGCAAGAGAATATTAGCTCGATTACTCTAGACACTTAACTAGATACTAAACTAACTTAACCTAGAGGTTAGTGGTCAAGATGTGTGGCCTACCTATAATTAATGGACTATATACCTGTCCGATTAATTTTATGTTTATTCATTTGGTATTATATTTATTAAGAAAAGGTACTTAGTCAATTAATTTTATGTTTATTCATTTGGTATTATATTTATTAAGAAAAGGTACTTAGTCAATTAATTTATACAGTATAATTTCATCACCGGTAATCATTTAGCTTGTATTAATGTAAAAAACACTTTAAAGCACTTTACTTAAATTAAGGGGAGGTCTCCACTTGAGGATTTTTTTTCTTGACTTCTTTCTCCCTCATGTTTAGCCCCATTGCTTTTCTAATTTTAAGACTTTCGCCCCATTATTTTGACGATTTTAAGAACCTTCGACCCATTTCTGTCAATTTTTAGACCTTTCGTGCCATTTGGGTGTCGATTTTATCCTGGCGAGCGATAGCGAGCCTGTAATTTAAGAGGAACCGGCTTTCAGCCGGGACATTTTTCTACCGAAAAATGTACAAATTTATCTTGAAAGGGGGTCTAGGGAGTGTAATTTTAAGCTTGATGGAAGTTTAGGGAGGAAACTAAACACCTCCCCTTAAGGGTTGTTTTCACAACTCACTCCCGTTGAGTTAGAAATGTTTTAAATTGTGAGTATCTACTTAGTACAGATTGTGGTCATTGTTGCTTAGGGTGTCTGACATTGATGCTGTAAGATTATATACAGACTTAATTAAAGTATTCGTTATTGGAAAAGGTCCATATTTCTTCATATGGTACCATAGAGTAACTTACTAGAGTAACTCTTTTCAACTAACGATTAATTGAATCCTTTAGCAGCTAATTTATCGATATTTAATGGAAGAAAAGAAAACTTATATGTCTCTGCATCATAATAGGACCAAGTGTCTACAAGTAGCACCCATACATCACTACAAAATCTTCAAAATAACAGAAATATTGATGGTAACTTTTCAATTTACCGTCACTTGAAAAGAAGCAGTATATAATATTATGTAGTATGCAAACAAGTCCAAAGATCATCAACCATGGCGGGAGTATCGAAGTCATGAAAGCACTCCATTTGGTATTTATAGTAGAACTCATTAATAATATGCATCCTTGATTTGATATGCTCAGAAGCGGGATAAAAAGTGTCCGAAATGTTACTGGAAATAAATGATGATTACACACTACTTAGATATAGGGTACCATTGTTACCGTCAATATCCGGTAGGTTCTATTAGGCACTCAAAGTTTACAGTGTAGTTGTTGTTTTTGTTGTTGTTGTTCCCCAAGGTCCCGAGCAAGGCCAAGGCCATAACCAAGCGCCCCCACAGAACCCTCCCAGCTTTACCACTAAGTAAGCCCAGGTGACCGAAGCTGCTCCCAGGCGAGAGGCTGAGGAGGGTGCGGAAACGCCCGGGACACCAAAGCCCCACCCCAGGGCCCTGTGCCCCTTAGCAATTAAGAAGGGTAATTTGAGGGGCAAAGGAAAAATGTGACGCTTTGGCTCCCAGTCTATCAACCTCTAGGTTGGCAGTAGAGAGGTCAATCCACAGAAGAGACGCCGCCACTCGATATCTAGAAAATATATACAGTATGCGAAAGAAACAGTCAGAGTAAGCTATGGGTATGGCAGAAAATGCTCAACTCTCACTCTGATAGACCAGCCCATCACCACAGTGTAGTAAGTTGGTGCTTCCCTCCCCACAAACGTCGGGCCTGTCGTAGCAAAGATTAATACCCCGGTGACCGTAATGACACTGCGGCACCTTATATATATACTGTATATACTGTATATACGGTATACTGTACAATGTATAATGCTATTAATCTGGGGACCTCACTGATGGGCTGGAGGCATTCAATGGGGGGGATGGAGGGCTGTTGATGATGATGATGGTGGTGGTGGTGGTGGTGGTGGTGAGGATGATGATGGGAGTGTGGAGGGTTGATGTTGATGGGGGTGTGGATGATGATGATGATGATGATGATGATAATGATGGTGGTGATGATACAAAGGAAGGCAATTAACAACAGACCTAATGGTCCTTACTCTAGGCTGCATATATAAAACAATACTATTAATCAACTGAAGGGCGCTTTAGCTCCAGAAAGACTGTGGTCAGAAAACCAAATTATAGTACTATGTTATGTACGATACTGAATGTCACATTACTCAGGCACAAACGCAGTCAGTCGGGGGTTCATGGCAAGATACATGTTTGTAAAGGCGACATTTGAATGTTTGGACTGTATTTCACTCTACAACATTTCTAGGCAACATATTCTATAAGTTGACCACTCTCTTAACACAAAAGTGCTTTGCTTCATTTGAATGAAATTCCTTTCTGACAATTTTGTAACCATTATTTCGCGTGTAACTTGAGTTATCTAGTGTGAAATACTTACCTGCATCCATATTGTCATGGCCTTTGATAATATAAAAACTTGGATTAGGTCCCCTCTTATTCAGCGGTTTATCAAGGTTAATAGCATTAACTCTTTTAGTCGTTCCTCATATGGTCGGGGAATCAATTATCTGTACTCTCTCTAGTTTTTTTTTAATGTCCTTTTCATAGTATGGCAACCAAAACTGGACACAATAAGATGATAGTGATGGTGATGATGATGATGAAATTGATGAAACAGGTACGTACGAATTATAAGTGTGTGTCTTTCTCTGTTGGAATATTATGCTTGTACAGTATATTTACTGCATATACAGTAATACAGTCAAGGAGTGGAGGTATGACAATGGAGGTAAAACAGAGAGGGTGTGAAGGAAGGGAGGTTTTCGGATCAATGGTAAGTATGTGGACGGGGAGAAATTTCGGAATGAAAGTAAGAAGTGCAGTGTATCGATCAAGGGATTTTTGTGCCAACAGTGATGTATGGGGCTGAGACATGGGCTCTGAAGGAAAAGAGAGAAGAAAGCTGGATGTGATGGAGATAAGCTGCTTGAGGAGTATGTATGGAGTTACTCGTAGAGACAGACTGAGGAATGAAGAGATACGTAGGAGAGTGGGGCAGCAGGAACATTTGTCAGCCAGAGTGGACAGAAGGGTGCTGAGCTGGTATGGTCATGTTGAACAAATGGAAGATGAAAGGTTTACAAAGAGAATATGCGAGTCAGATAGAAGGGCAGGAAGACCCCCAATGAGATGGAGAGACTGTGTAAGACAAGCTTTGGATGATAAGGAATGACTATAGATCAGACAAGGGAAGTGGTAATAAACAGGAATGAATGGGGAATGCTTGTGAATAGATGAGTGAATACGTGGTCATTTGGGGGAAGGGGTCGGGCGCAAGTTGGACTAGATAATAGTCCATCAGGCGCCTGGCCCGGGGAGATGGTTTATATAAAGGGTGCGCCTGGAAGTGTGGTGGGCAGGCTCGTGGTTTCGCTCTGCTGTATGTCTGCCTGCCAAGATCAGAACCTCTCAGGGTGGTCGGGGGCCGGGGAAGTGCTAGAGGGACCTTGGTGACCCTAGTCTCTGGGTCTTCTCCTGGATGACCTAGATGTGTGTGAATTTGTATTTTGTTTTTGTGTGAACATTGTCCCCCCCCCCCCTAAAAAAAAGGAAAAGTGGGGATTGGGCCTGAGTATATACATACATACATACATATTTACTGTATATATGTGTGTGTATGCCTGTATTTGTTTGTGATGTGTGTGTGCTTAGGTGTTTGTATGTGTTTCAATGTGTGTGTGTCTGTCTATCAAATTGTGTGTGTCTTTGTCTATCTGCTTGTGTGTGTGTGTACATATTGAATGTGCGTGTACGTGCGTATTATGAAAGCAAACAACAACTAAAAACTGCAGAAGAGCGCTTCTGACAAGCTCAGCTTTGTGCAAGCCCACACCCCCCACCCCACCCACACACACACTTTACTTTAGCTTAAGGGGGGATGAGTATGGGTCGTTTTTATGGCCCCCCTTTACCCTCGTGTTTAGCCCCATTGGTTTTTAGACTTTAAGTCCTTTCGCCCCATTTCTTCGTCAATATTAAGATCTTTCGTGCTACTTAGGTGTCGATTTTTTTTTCATGGCGAACGATAGTGAGCCTGTAATTTTGGAAGAACCGGACTTCGGCCGGAATATTTCTCCACCGAAAAATGTACAAATTAGTCTAGAAGGGGGATCTAATGGATGTTTTGTTTTAGGTTTAATGGAGGTCTAGGAAGGAAACTTAAAAACAAAACAAAAAATATATGAAATAATCGACCAAAAAATAAACCCTTCCCTCTTAACTTGTCAAACGTAATTTAATCTACCCTAATCTACTCTAACCGAACTTCACGAAGATGGCATATTCTACCTAGCACAGCCTAGCATACACTATCTGAAACCAACTAATAAATCAATCCTACTGAGCCTAACTTAGCATAGAGATTGAAGTAAGCAACCAAACATTAGTGTTATATTACTATTAATATGAACCCTTTCAAGATACGACGATGCATTTTCTTTATGTTTCCTGGCCATTGTTAGAGGATTTTAATTAGATTAGGAAGGGTATATGGAAGCCAGAGGGTTAATTGAGATAGTGTTAACCCTTTTAATTCCCACAGATCCTCCCTAAGCTACATCAAATCGTCTAAAGATAGCCAGAATAAACTATCAAAATGCGTCATAATCTTGAAAGGGTTAAGAATTTGATAAAACCTGATATAAATTAGCTAGAGTTAACCTGGTTGGAATAAAGGAGAGAACATGACACCACAGCATTTGTTATCGTCAACACTTCTCTGATCGCACATTAGCTAAACACATTAATAATAGTGTAACCTTAATTAATTTATCTGAAGTCTAGTTCCCGATACGAAAATCTGATGGTAAATTTCTATCTCGCCATCCTGATTACTCGGTATTCTTTTGTTTTATGTGGATGAGGGTCACAAAAGGCAAAACTACCTGTGACGAGTGCCTCTCCCAGAGTTGAAAGAGTGACAGGGCCAAAATCAATCAGGGAACGTTCGAGCTAAAATGCCTGGACACACGGAGTTTGAAGCAAATTAAGTTATAGGATGAGGGAAAGATAGATTCAAGGAGAGAGTTCCAGAGCTCAGCTGTTGAATAGAAGACAAATTGGGAGTAGCGTTTCATTCTTGAGTTGGAGATTTTGAAGTGAAATATGTTGGAAATTATGAAATATGACCCAGAGACATAGCAGTAGCATATATGACCCAGAGACATAGCAGTAGCATATATGACCCAGAGACATAGCAGTAGCATATATGACCCAGAGACATAGCAGTAGCATATATGACCCAGAGACATAGCAGTAGCATATATGACCCAGAGACATAGCAGTAGCATATATGACCCAGAGACATAGCAGTAGCATATATGACCCAGAGACATAGCAGTAGCATATATGACCCAGAGACATAGCAGTAGCATATATGACCCAGAGACATAGCAGTAGCATATAATGACCCAGAGACATAGCAGTAACATATATGACCCAGAGACATAGCAGTAGCATATATGACCCAGAGACATAGCAGTAGCATATATGACCCAGAGACATAGCAGTAACATATATGACCCAGAGACATAGCAGTAGCATATATGACCCAGAGACATAGCAGTAGCATATATGACCCAGAGACATAGCAGTAGCATATATGACCCAGAGACATAGCAGTAGCATATATGACCCAGAGACATAGCAGTAGCATATATGACCCAGAGACATAGCAGTAGCATATTGACCCAGAGACATAGCAGTAGCATATATGACCCAGAGACATAGCAGTAGCATATATGACCCAGAGACATAGCAGTAGCATATATGACCCAGAGACATAGCAGTAGCATATATGACCCAGAGACATAGCAGTAGCATATTGTCCCCTTAATAATCGAGAAATCAACTGCTTAAGGGGGGTGACCTGGTATTTATCTGTCCTTTTCTATCTTTCTCTGGCTTGTATCCATTTGGCCCCATTCAGCCTACTGTTTTAAGACGTTTATCCCCATCCAGGTGTCAATTTTTTACTGCTGAGCGGTAGCGAGCATCATATTTTTTATTTTTGTTTGACAGCAGGCCTAAATTTGTAAATTTTTCGATAGAAAAATGTCTCCGGCGAAGCCGGATTTCTTCATATAATGCTGGCTCGCTATCGCTCGCCAGAAAGAAATCGACACCTAGATGGGGATAAACGTCTTAAAATAGTTGGCTGAATGGGGCCGAATGGATACAAGCCAGAGAAAGAGAGCAAAGGACAGAAACAACAAAAGGCAGGTCACCCCCCTTAAGGATTAACATTTTCCATCAGCTGGGGGAAAAAGACTATCAGTGCAAAGAATCCCAAAATGTTGCCGAGAATAAAAAAAAGTTGCCCATGGAAAATTGCCGATAAAAGCTCTCGTGCAATACCCCCCCAATCATCACCAGCAGCCAACCAGTAGCCTCACTAATAATCGGGTTATTTTCATACGATATATATTTTACTGTCAGAGAGAAAGAGAGGTGGAGTGGGATGGGAGGAGAATTTACATCGCGTTCCTGGACATAATAATTCAGTGTTCCCCCAGATTCCAGTCCGACCAAGGCTAATCATAGGGTGATTTACATATGATATACATGCTAGCTGGACCTGGCTACTTGTACAGTGGGCCAAATAAGTCGTGTCGCCGCTGTCATTACGTTATGCTTGCTGTATGCTGTAACAGTGTCTGTCAGATGTTGAATATGGTGTGCACAGATATAAACGTGTTTGTATATCTCACTCGAATGCTGTATTAATGTCTGTCAGATGTTGAATAGGGTGTGTAAAGATAGGAACATTATATCTCACTCGAATGCTATATTAATGTCTGTCAGATGTTGAACATGGTGTGTACAGATAGGAACGTGTTTGTACATCTCCCTCGAATGCTGTATTAATGTCTGTCAGATGTTGAATAGGGTGTGTAAAGATAGGAACTTGTTTGTATATCTCAGTCGAATGCTGTATTAATGTCTGTCAGATGTTGAATATGGTGTGTAAAGTTAGGACCATGGTTGTATGTTTCACTAAAAAACGATTAATTAATGCTTAGATAGTGGTGATACCAATTATTGATGGAAATATACTTGGTGCCGCGACATCACTAATTTGACCGACTGTACTTCACTTGCCTCAGTCCAGTGCAGGGGTTGTGATTGCTTCAAGCTACACTGTAACTAATGTAACTATACTCATTTATTTTCAGCTGACGGTAAATTGTCATGTCTCCATCCTGATTAGAAGGACCTTCTTAAACTGTACAAACTCGTCTAAATATAGCAACATTTAAATTGAAAAGACGTCGCCGGTACAGAAGGGGTTAATAATCAAAACTTGGTATTCACATAATGTAGAGATGTAAGAGTTTCATATTTTGTCATTAAGTAACGATAAATCAGCTACTAAGGGAATCAATTTACCATCAGTTAAAAAAACACACACACCCATACACACACACACACACACACACACACACACACACACACACACACACACACACTATAATGTACAGTTTCCAACATAACTTCTGTTCCTCTCCGTGGTCTCATACGTGGACATTTATAATGCACATGATTCAATGACGAGTGCAGTTTCTTATGCAGTGGTTAACTCATCGGATTAGTTAACTAATAATGAAAAGAAACCAAACTGTCAATTCAGTCATACTAAGTTTACTTTCATACATAAGATAACGACAAGGAACCGAACTTACGTGGTCGGCAAGATTTCCAGTTGGCCCAGTGCTTCTTTTAAGGGGAGGTTTTTAGTTGATTTCCTAGACTTCCATCAAACTTAAAATTACTCCCCCTAGACCCCCTTTCAAGATAAATTTGTACATTTTTCGGTAGAAAAATGTCCCGGCCGAAGGCCGAATCCCCTTAAATTACAGGCTCGCTATCGCTCGCCAGGAAAAAATCGACACCTAAATGGCACGAATGGTCTTAAAATTGACAGAAATGGGGCGAGGGTTCTTAAAATCGCCAAACTAATGGAGCGAACGTCTTAAAATCTCAAAAGCAATGGGGCTAAACATGACGGAGAAAGAGGTCCAGAAAAAAAAAATCCTCCAGGTGGAAATCTCCCCTTAATAAGCTGGTGTCACACGAGCGATTTTTCAGTCAATGTTTACAGGTAATTGTAGTCTGGGATCATCAAAATTCAAGTCTGTTCATAAATCAGCCACGGAGCATAAGCTACCTTCAGTATAATTTCCGATGCCAGTGTGAAAGAGCTTCAAAATATTACGAGGAAAAACTTGCTCATCGAAAATTGGCGGATAAAGCGCTCGTGTGACACCGCCCTTATTTATGGTATTAAAGTTAAGTTCAAATATAGTACTTAGCCTGGTTGATTAGCTACTCCAGAATCCTATCGATCACAAGGCAAGAGCTATTATATCCTGATCTTTATAGCTAACCCAGAACCCTACCCATCGCCAATCAGAGCTATAATACCTTACCTGATCAATTATACCTCAACTGATCTTATATAGCTAACCCATAATTCTACCTATCACCAATCAGAGCTAGCATACCTCACCATATCGTATAGCTAACCCAGAACCCCAGGTATCTCAAACAGTAGCACGGAGGGTGGTATACTCAAGCATACCCCCTCAGCATATCACTCACCCCCCAGCGTCACTCGGGGTATAACGAGGCTATAATAGCAGGGAGGCATAGGAGGCATAGGAGGCATAGGAGGCATTGGCCGCAGTTAATCTGGGGTGAATGGTTTACGTTTCTAGGGAGGTTTACATCAGTCATTTTACAGTAGCTTTGTGAGTACTTATGATATCTTGTTTAATTATTATTGAAGAGTTAGCTTGCTATTGCCATTTTCGAGCAATGCATTTCAGTCTGTCCCCTAGGCTAACAAATACGACTTCCCCCCAAAATTCCCAAACAGACCCCCTTCAAATTAAATTTGTACATTTTCGATAGAAAAAATTCCCGGCCGAAGGCCGATTTTTTCTAACTTAAAGGCTCGCTATCGCTCCTCCAGAAAAAATCAACACCTGAATGGGGTGAAGCGTCTTATTTTCGCCAAACTAATAGCGTCATGGTGAAATGGTTTTAAAATATGATAATAGCAGGGATAAATAAGTAATTGTCCGCAGTTTATCTGGGGTGGCGGGTAGACCTTACAGGGAGATGGGTCGTTTTTCTGGTCTCCCTTCTTCCTCATGTTTCGCCCCATTTGTGTTTATATTATAAGACGTTCGGCACATTAGTTTGACGATTTCATGACCTTTCGCCCCTTTTCTTTGTCAATATTAAGACTTTTTCGTGTAATTTAGGTGTCTATTTTTTCCTGGTGAGCGATAGCTAGTCTATAATTTAGGAGGAACTGGCCTTTAGTCGGGATATTTTTCTACAATTTTTTTTTTAAATATATCATGAAGGGGGATCCTGTTTTTTTTTTTTTTTTATTTTTTTTTTTTTTTTTTCAAAGTTTGGTGGAGGTCTAGGGAGGAGACTAGAAACAATAAATAAATGAAAACAAAAAAATGGACTAATATATGAACCATCCCCCTTTAAAGGTAGGATTACGTTGATGATTTTACGGTAGATGATTTTACGGTAGATGTGAGACGAAATTACCCTAGCCTGATTCCGTTGCTTCAGGTGTTTTAACTCTCTTTAGCGGTCTTAAGTCTTCTGCCAAGAGCGGGCACGGGCTTCACAGGAATAATGTTCTGCACTATATGTTACGTAGCGAAGCGGAGAGAATTATGTGTCAAATTAAGGAAAGTATTACATAAAAAAGAAGAAGAAACAAAAATTATTATACCGTATATATATATATATATATATATATATATATATATATATATATATATATATATATATATATATATATATATATATATTAAGAATGTTAAGAGAAGTCTGGCACTAAACAACAGGAAAGTTTCGTTATTTGGCAGAGCAAGTTGATGATATTTGTCGTAGAGGATCAAAATTATAGTGTCACTGTAATAACAACTATTTCCCATCGCTTGGATATTGTTGGATGTAGTAGGTTTATCTAATTCATTGTGTATATCATTTCAAAACAAATTTCACCAACCCACCAATTAATTTACAAATAAACCTAACTAATGAAATCAATGAAAGTAATGAATACATGTGGTACTCCAAGGACTCGAACCTAGGATACTCACACCGAAATTCCGCACACTAAACATTAGGTTATCAAGACAGTTAAAGGTTTATGCACAAGCCTACGATTATTATGTATTCTCGAATACTGCAAATTAATCTTAGCATGAACACTCACGCGTACTAAAAGATGCTCAGGGGTGGGGCCTTCCTTCCCCTACTCCACCCTGGGCAGGTGGAAGGGGGGAGTTGGGTCCAAATCTACCCCCAAACTATCCCCAACTCCACCACCTTCCTTCTCTAACTGGCAGTTAGTGATTAGCGACGATTATTCTCATTAATTGCAAATAAAACATCATTGCACATGCTTACAATGGCCAATATTTATTATTTATTAGGAATGTATTATTACAATATACTGCATAATTGTATTCTCAAAATGAGCTTCTATACACAACGTGGGTTACACGAATCTTGGCTGTCGTGGTCTTGTGTGCTCTCTCTCTCTCTCTCTCTCTCTCTCTCTCTCTCTCTCTCTCTCTCTCTCTCTCTCTCTCTCTCTCTCTCTCTCTCTCCTCTCTATCTCTCTCCTCTCTCTCTCTCTCTCTCTCTCTCTCTCTCTCTCTCTCTCTCTCTCTCTCTCTGATGTTCTAAGCAATATCACCGTTACAGAGAGAGAAGTATTGAATTGTTTAGATAAACTCAAGGTAAATAAAACCGCTGGACCTGATACAATCTCGCCTAGAGTTCTAAAGGAAGCTAAGGATGAGCTCTCCAAACACTGACATTGTTATTCAATGAATCCTTGCAGTCTGGGACTATGCCTGATCAGTGGAAGCTAGCCAACGTAACACCGATATTCAAAAAGGCAGCAAATCCCTACCCAGTAACTATCGTCCAATTAGCTTAACCTCAATTGTATGTAAAATGCTAGAAACGGTCATAAGAGACAGACTCGTAAATCACTTAGAGGCAAATAACTTACTTAAAGATAGTCAACACGGCTTTCGTAAAAAACGTTCCTGTTTAACAAACCTCGACTTCTTCCACGATATCCTCAACCTCTACGATGAGAGTAAAGCTGTAGATATTATATACCTTGATTTTCAAAAGGCCTTTGACAAAGTTCCCCACAAACGTTTACTGCTAAAACTAAAAGCGCATGGAATACAAGACGGTGTGTTGAAATGGATAGAAAATTGGCTCAGCGACAGAAAGCAAAGAGTAGTCATAAACGGTAAGGCATCTAAAGGACCAAATGTAAGTAGCGGGGTACCCAGGGATCGGTACTAGGACCAATTCTCTTCTAATTTACATCAACGACCATAGATGAGGGTCTGACCTGTACAATCTCAAAATTTGCTGATGATACAAAAATTGCAAATAGCGTACTCTCAAAAGAACAAGTTGACGATATGCAACACAATCTAGATAAATTGTCATGTTGGGCCCCAATTTGGCAAATGAGTTTCAATGCGGATAAATGTAAAGTACTACATATCGGATACCTAATGAGAAAGCACAACTATTCGATGAATGGCACTCAGCTTAAGAATGTAAACAGAGAAACCGATCTGGGAGTAACAATATCGAGTAATCTAAAACCGAGTCAACAATGTTCAGAAAAGTTGTTAGAAGGCAAACAAAATAATTGGCTTTATAGGCAGGTCATTTGAGCATAAATCCAAAGAAGTTATCCTAACCCTTTACAATTCCTTAGTCCGCCCTCTTCTGGAATACTGCGTTCAATCCTGGTGCCCTTATTACCAAAAAGATATAAACAAGCTAGAACGAGTTCAACGTATAGTTACCAAAATGATACCTAGCCTAAAAAACAAACCATACGAAGAGCGTCTTAGAGAATTAAATCTATTTCCTTTAACCCAGCGCAGATTTAGAGGTGACTTAATTCAAGTGTTCAAAATCATCAAAGGCGATCGACAATATGAACTGTAGTAAGTACTTCACTATCGACCAATCCAATTACACGCGGGGAAACGGTTGCAAAATTATTGGTAAATCTTTTAACTCACACAAATCTAAGAATTTCTTCTTCAATCGAGTTGTCAACTTGTGGAATGGGCTTCCCAGAGACGTTATAGACTGCAGCACCGTTGATTCATTTAAACTCCGCCTAGACAAATATCTCGCATCAAACCCGCAACTGACTGCGTTTGTAAATGAATAACTTTATTTTATCCCCCCCTCAGTTACTAACCTATCTGTCCCCTACTAACTTCCTAATCCTGCCACGGACATTAGTTCCAGGGCAGTAGTTCCCTTTCCAATGTTCCCTTACCCACTCTAAACCACTGTTTGGACACTTGATCCTCAGTGTTTTGGAGGACAAGCAGCCTAGAAGGGTCACTAGACCTGTTGTTGCTTGATTTCCTTTGTACTCCTTTGTACACTCTCTCTCTCTCTCTGTCCCATCTGTCCCCTACTAACTTCCTAATCCTGCCACGGACATTAGTTCCAGGGCAGTAATTCCCTTTCCAATGTTCCCTTACCCACTCTAAACTACTGTTTGGACACTTGATCCTCAGTGTTTTGGAGGACCGCACCTAGAAGAGTCACTAGATCTGTTGTTGCTTGATTTCCTTTGTACTCCTTTGTACTCTCTCTCTCTCTCTCTCTGCGTGTTTGTCTCTCATTACACTACTTTCTACCAAAGTTTATATACATACATACCGTAATGTATAATACTTTACTTTCTACGATCAAGACTTAATGTGATTTGTGTATAATAATACCGTAGTTAAATCAAAGCTCGTACAGTATTCAGGATATTATGTTCACCATTATTGCCAACACCATCAGTGCCTTCTACGATTTACTCTATTCTCAATTACTTACAGTCGATTTACTAAAAAGAAAGAACTAAAGGTTGAAATTGGCTGGAATAGTGTTGCAACTGTTATAGATTATTTCGTTTATAATTTCAATCAGTTTTTCCCATGTATTCAATACCATACACACTATAAACGGTCTGAATTTAATTATATGTGGCCTATACACTTTTGTTTAATCAATTAAATGTAGAACTCGATACAACTTACGATCAACGTCGGTATTAATTTTGTTGTAAGGTTTGAGTATCGAGCCCTTGAGTAGCAGGGCTCGCCTTCTCACTTCCCTATTCTGTCTCTATCTGTGATCCCAGCCCCTCGCCTCTACAAGCCCCCAAATAATGAATAGGTTTAATAGACAGTTTCACCATCAACTCTCCTCTACTGTATGTGTATCAAATGCAGGCAACATTCATCACACACACTAATATAGGGAAATATACCCCATTCAGACCCATTATATCTTGGTCGTAGAAAGTGTGTTATGAGAGAGTTACAAGAAATAATTAGTATCTCAAAGCCCTTGCGGTCAATTTCGGGGAAATATTCGAAGTGGAAGGAGAGATATTGTTCAGTGCACTACACTCATTACAGAATGTGCAAAATACTATCTACTGACCACTGTCTTCTGGAACTGCTCAACTGAGGAAATGTTTACAACTTCTGAGGAAGTTTGTTCCAGGTAGAACAGATCTTAAATGGGAAATAGTTTCCACAAATACTAGTGCTGAACCTTTTCAATTATAACTGCCAGCCATGGTTGCGTACTGCATATTGGGGCTAAACATTGTGCTATGATCCACATTGTCAAAACCATTACATATTATAAAAACTTAAATGAACTGACCTCGTAGTCTGCGTGTTGGAGGAGAGAGGAGACAGAAGAGAGAGAGGAGAGAGAGAAGAGAGAGAGTGGAAGAGAGAGAGAGAGGAGAGAGAGAGAGAGAGAGAGAGAGTGAGAGAGTAGAGAGAGAGACAATGGAGAGAAAGAGGAGAGAGAGAAATAGAGAGCTCAGGAAAGCAGATCACTACAGTTGAGATTCTTGTAACCCACGTTGTGTATAGAGACTCACTTTTGTAAATACAATTTTACAGTATATTGTATTAATACATTATATACGTTGGCCATTGTAAGCATGTGCAATGATGGTTTAACAATAATTTGCAATGCATGAGAACAATCGTCGCTAATCACTAACTGCCAGCTAGAGAAGGAAGGCGGGGGAGTTGGGGATAGTTTGGGAGTGGAAGGTAGGGGTAGACTTGGACCCGATTCCCCCCTTCCACCTGCCCAGGGTGGAGTAGGGTAAGGAAGGACCCACCCCTGAGCAACTTTTAGTACGTGTGAGTGTACATACTCCCAGCTTCTCTATGGTAACTTAATGTTTAGACGAATGGAAGGGGTAATTAATGGGGAACTTAACCACAAGGGAAGGCCTCGCTATAAATTACTCCTGAACCTGGCAAAATTCATATTTGTTTTCACCAACCCTTCAATTAATTTACAAATAAACCTAACTAATGAAATCAATGAGAGTAATGAATACATGTGGCACTCCAAGGACTCGAACCTAAGATAGTTACACTGAAATTCAGCACACTAAGCATTAGGATATCAAGACAGTTAATAAAATATATAATATATAGAATACAATCTCATAAACAAGTGCGTGTGTGTGAATGCTATAAGCGCCTGAGCATACTGTATATACTGTATGTGTATGTGTGTGTGTACTTACTCTAGTTGTACTTACTCTAGTTGTATTGCGGGAGTGAGCATGCTCGTTATTTCCCGCCTCCTATATGTGTAGGTGTTATATGTATCGTTGGAATGGCTGTGGATGTGTGTGTAGTCTGTATTTTTAGCCAATTGGCGACATCGGAAACGAAGGCTTAGGGTGGATCTGTATGGTACCATTCTCACTATAGACGGTACCGTCTCGCCCGAAGGCTTAGGTAGCCATCAGCTTAGGTGAACCATATGATACCCATCTCGCCTTGTACCATTTTTGCCAACCCCAGATGGGACGTCACAACGTCGTCCACTTATTCCAGGTACCTATTACAGCTAGGTGAACTGAGGCTAACACATGAAAGGAGACAAGCCCAATTTGTCTCCGCCCGGCCGGGGATTGAACCCCCGACCCCTCGTGTGTGAGACGAGAGCTCTACCTACTAGGCTACGGGCTGTGTGTGTGTGTGTGTGTGTGTGTGTGAATGCTATAAACGCCTGAGCATACGTGATATACTGTATGTGTGTGTGTGTGTGTGTGTGTGTGTGTGTGTGTGTGTGTGTGTGTGTGTGTGTGTGTGGTATACGTGTGAGTGTGTGTGTGTGTGTGTGTGCTCCATGCAGGGACATCGCTCTAATCTGACACAGTGGTAGTTAGACCAAGCTGGGTAGGGTGGATTCTCTATCAAGCATCTACAGAATAATAACGATCGATAGATAGATAGATAGATAGGTATAGCGATAGATAGATAGACAGACAGACAGATACATAGACAGACAGACAGATATATAGATAGATAGATTTGGATAGATAGATACTGTAGATTGTTAGATAGATATATAGCTATAAATAGATACATAAGAGAGAGAGAGAGAGAGAGAGAGAGAGAGAGAGAGAGAGAGAGAGTAGAGCGTTCTCCATTTAATTAAAGAATCAGCAGTACGAACTAGAAAACGCAAGCTTGTACGGGTGACTAAAAATAAAGAGTAATTCCAGAGCACTCCACCTTAATAAACCAGCTTGACCAATGCAGCTGAAGGGAAGATTTCCACTCGAGACCCCTTTCTCCCTCACGTTTAGCCCCATTGCTTTTGAGATTTTAAGACGTTCGCCCCGTTAGTTTGGCGATTTATATGAACTTTCGTCCCATTTCTGTCATTTTCAAGACCTTTAGTGCCATTTAGGTGTCGAATTTTTCCTGTCGAGCGAAAGCGAGCCTGTAATCTAACAGCATAGTTGCTCTTAAATTACAGGCTCGCTATCGCAGGCTCGTTACCGAAAAATGTACAAATTCATCATGAAAGGTGGTCTAGGGGGTGTAATTTTAAGCTTGATGGAGGTCTAGGGAACAAACTAAAAACCTCCCCTTCAACATAGAGTCACAAGCTTCCATTTCTTGGCAACTCTATTCTAGCATCATTTGAGTTTTGTAAGAATTCAACCAACTATTTTATAATATTGGGTGAGGGCTGGTCCAATCCAGAGTGAGGTTTGGCATCCTCTACCTAACCTTAGCCGTTTCTGTATGTCTCCTTTACTGTCCTACTTTTTTCCTTCTGTGGGCAGGGGGCTAGGAATCCTCCTCCCTTTGTGAAATGTACTTACTTGGCGAGACAGAGTAAGGGGCGAGGGAGCGCGAAAGTGGTCCCGGACCCTAAGGATTGGAACTCTAAATGTTGTTTCTGTTCGGGCTGTGTATCAAGTCGGCCACCCCCAGCTATAGGGTGTGTGCCTGAGTATATACATACATACATTTTATAAGAGAGAGAGAGAGAGAGAGAGAGAGAGAGAGAGAGAGAGAGAGAGAGAGAGAGATAGAGAGAGAGAGAGAGAGAGAGAGAGAGAGAGAGAGAGAGAGAGAGAGAGAGAGAGAGAGAGAGAATGAGAGAGAGAGAGAGAGAGAGAGCTAGAGAGAGAGGGAGAGAAAGAGAGAGAGAGAGAGAGAGAAGAGAGAGAGAGAGAGAGAGAGAGAGAGAAGATGAGAGAGAAATAAAAGAGAGAGAGAGATGAGAGCGGAGAGAGAGATGAGAGAGAGAGAGCGAGAGGAGAAAAGGAGCGAGAGAGAGATAGAAAAGAGAGAAACAAAAAGAATGAAAAAGAGAGAAGAGAGAAAAGAGCGAGAGAGAGATAGAAAGAGAGGAGCGCAGCACCGTGCCAAAGTGATGTTTATTCACGCTGGGGTCTACCGAAGATGAGGGTAACCGCCGGAGCCGATTCGTAATTTAACAAATTAATCCCCGGCAGTGTATAGCCCAGCCCCCGACACGTAATGGCCACCTCGCCCAGGAGTCTAGTAATCCCACCGATCTGGGTCATTAATTATAGTGATTCCTGGTGGAGAGAGAGAGAGACCGAGGAGAGAGAGAAGTAGGTGGTACATTTTATTGTTATGTGATTTGAGGGAGACAAAAGGCAGAACTTGCCTGTTACGAGTGCCCTCCCGAGAGTTGAAAGAGTGACAGGGCCACCAAACTCAAGGGAGGTTCGAGACCCAAAATGCCTGGACAAACGGAGTTTGAGGGCAATTTAAAGTAATAGGATGAGGGGAAAGACGGGGTGATTCTGGGGAGAGAGTTCCAGAGTTTAGCTGTTGAATAGAAGAAAGATTGAGAATAACGTTTCACTCTTGGGTTGGAGAGAGTGCACAGAGTAGGGGGGTGAGATGTGTTGCAAGACGGGTGCGTACATGCTCTAAGAAGTAGGGGTGGTATACACCGAGACAGTGCTCTGTAGGGTCCGTGTCGAGAACACATGATTATGGAAATATGCAATAGAATAGCGAGAGAGATGCAACATTGCCCTTCGGCAGAAGACGAGAGAGGACTTGCAGATAATTGGTGTGTTGACCGTGAGTTAATGAGACGGAAGGCATTCTTTTCTACTCTACTTTGTCTAGACGTGCTGTGTGAGAGAATCTTCCCCCACACGCGTGACCAATACTTTAATATCCTATACGCACTGGCACCCCTTTAACAGAGCAAGAATCTGCGCAGGGGTAATGAACCCCAGAGGCAGTTGAGCACACCCCCGGCTTCTGGGAAGCTGTTTTAGCAAAGAGTGGTAATATGCTATCTTTCCAAGAGAGATCGAGAAAGAAAAAAACGAGGATCACGAGAATAGTTAAGAACAAGATGAAGGGGTTAATTTGTATGTGTTGAAGAGTAAGTCATAGTGGTCTGGAAGGGTGGTGATGAGTAGACAGATGTAGAAATTGAGTTTTAGGAATCATTGGAAAGTACCAAGGTTTTCTCTGCCCCAATTAGAGATAGTAGAGAGACTCAGAAGATAGGGGCTTTATGGCCTCCTTACGTGAGTTGTGGAGTTCCTGCTGTGAATGATGTTGTGGGAAGCTAGTTGAATAGTGTAATGTAGAGTCAGTGTATGAGTGAATGGGGCTGGAGGTGCACTTGAGAATTTCGGTTAATGAATAACGGGAAGATAATTGGGAAAATAGGTCAGGAAGCCCTTGAGGAACACCGGAGTTGAGAAAAGTGAACGGGTTGGCCGAGTCCACAAACGCAGCTAATGGAAACGGCCGTAAAGGAAATTAGAGACAAAGGTATAGATGGGAGGGTAGTTTAGAAATGAGGGATTTGTGCCAGACTCTATCGAAGGCCTTCGATAATGCCTTTTCCAGAAGTCCCAAATGGAGGATGACGAAGAGTTAGTAAATAAGCAGCAAGAATATCAACAGTAGAGCAGCCCTTAAGGAAGCCAATACTGACGGCTCTCGAGAGTAGGTTATAAAATGCTTAGAAATTTTGAGGTAAGACTATTTTCACATAGAAGCAAGAAATGAGAGCAATCAGGACTGTCTATTGCACTAGACATATTGAAGGCCTTCCGATAGTTCTGGCACAAATCACCTGTTTAATTCTCTAAACTACCCTCCTTCGGTTTTCTAATCCCTCCCTTCTGTGGCCTTTGTCTCTTATTTCCTTTCCAGCCGTTCCATAGATGCGGCTGTGGACGGGCCATCGCTCACTTCTTCATCCTATCAACTCCGGTGTTCCTCAGGGGCTCTGTCCCTATCTCCTATTCTCTTTCTAATTTTCGTCAATGATCTTCTCCACTGGTACTCTCCAGTCCCATACCCATTTTTTTTTTTCCATCGCTACAACTCTAACCTTACACTACTCAATTAGTTTTTCCTGAACGCCCCAGCAGCAGCAATCCCTCAAAAACAAACGTAATGAAGTCATACAACGCTTATCTTCTGATCTAACTACTATTTCCATTGGGGCAGAAAAAAAACTTTTTTGCCTTTAATGCTTCCAAAACCCAATTTCTCCATCTATCTACCCGTTCAGAACACCCAGATTCAAACATTCAAAACCCTTTCATCTTCTCTCAATATTCTCGAAGTCCTCTTTTTGTTCTTCTGCTCTCACTTGGAAGGACCAATTAATTTTTTAAAAAAAATTACCAGTCCTTGCTAATGGCAGCCTCCCAGAAGCTGGATGTGCTCAACTGCCTCATGGGGTTTTTCAAAAAACCCCCCCTGTTACAGCTTCTTTGCTTTTTTTTTACTCTGTACAGGGGCACAGTGCGTCCTTGCATGGAGTATTGTTCCCTATGAGTGGGGAGGATCCTCTCGCACTTGCACTCCTAGACAAAGTAGAAAGGAAAGCCTTTTGTATCATTAACTCCCGCAAACTCACCAAACTTCTCTGGCCATGATATCTCTCTCTTCGCCGCAATGTTGCATCGCTCTCCAGCTTTTTCTATCGCTACTATAATAAATCCAAATGTTCCTCAGAGCTTTCCCAGTGGTATACCAAGTCCTCTACTTTAGGATACGTACTATGTAGTACCCGTCTTGCACAACACACTTCCCCACCCCTCCCTACTCTATGCAACTCTCCCAACCCAATAGTGAAACGTCTTATTTTCAGTCTTTCTTCTATTCAACCTGCTGAGCTCTGGAACTCTCTCCCAGAATCATTTTTTGTCCTCTCCCTATGACTTGAAATTGCTTCAAACTCTGTGTTGTCCAGGCATTTTAGGCTCGATTCATCTCTTGATTTTGGCTCTGTCACTTTTTTCAACTCTGGGGGATGGCACTCGGCTACAGGCAGGGCGGCCTTTCATCTCCCTCACTAGCACATGGAAATAAAAATTGTAGGGTGAAGCGTGGTCCCCCTTCTCTGGGACAGGGTGCATGAGAGCGAACTTCCAGCAAGAAGGGAACAACGTTAGAGGAGAAAGCCAACAATGAGGGCAGAGTGTGCATAGGAAGGAGAGTCAGCACAGAAGCACAGTTTTTGAGTACAACAGAAGGAACACCATCCGGGTCCTACGAGGGTGGAAAGTACATCATTAGAAAGAGATTATGATGTTAGGCATAAGTAGGAGGAGAGTGGGGTGGAGAGGCAGGAATCGCAATGGAACTCATCCAAAGTGGAGTTTTTCGCGAAGGCTGTTAGCGAAGAGTTCCGATTTGTCAGAGGAA